>BJBW01000910.1:125640-187027 GCA_004320125.1 Scolopax mira
AGTCGCAGAAGGGGATGCTGTGCAGTGAGCAGCTTCCACTCTACTCTTGTTTACTAGTTTAGACACACAGTATTTATAAATTATAAAGCCCCGGAACAAAAGCAGCGGGTTTGATATATATCCTACACTCTGCTAGCATAAATGTATGTGGAAAAAAATCTGTATTGCATTATTTAAACAAAGCATGAATTGCTTCTAAAACTAAGAAGGAAGACTAACTGTGAACAAGCCTCAGACATGAGACTTCTCCCTTATAATGTTTTTTATTTTTTTTCTTGCCTATCCCCAAAGCTTTAAGCAATAGAAGATACAAACTCTGAGCACGCTGGTGTGCCAGCACAATGGTGTGTCAGTTCAGGAATTCCAAGTGGAACTAGCAGGAGCTAATACACAATTTGGAAACCCAGATGAAAAGAAATAAACAGTGATAAACAGTTATTCAATATTAGCAGTTATTGTGATGGTTTTTTTAGTTTAGTGCTTCATAAGAATAGCATCAGAGCAAATTGCTGGATACAGAACAGGCTGTGAGAAAAATGCCTTTCTAAAATTAATTCCATACATCCCTGTTTCCAAGAATAGTAAATAAATGACTGAGTACCTAGTCCTCCAGCATGGGCATCAATGAGAGATGCTGCTACTGCAATCCCTTCAGGGAGACCCAGATCTTCTGCAGCTTCTGGCGTTAGACCTTTTCCAACAGGCTGTCCAGGAGACAAGACGTGGTTTCCTGGGCAGACACAAGAAAAACCAAACACCTGTCAATTTACTGAACAGAAAAACAAATGTGTATGTTATTACAAGAACTCCCTTCCTCTCCCTCAAGTTAGCCTGGTATATATAAAACAAAAAAGTGCATCAAAGAACTCTATCTGATGAAGAAGTATCTTTCATTATCTGTCTGTATATTAAATACAACCAGGCCAGACCAGGCTGTCCCAGAGCAATTTAAAAGTTCAAAAGTATTCAATGTCCTATCTAGCCACAGAGAAAGATTTCACCACAAGCAATTCAATTCTGCCTGGCAGCTTTCCAAGAGATATGAAATACCAAGTTCTTGTGGTGGTTACTGCTGGCTGCCTGCAGCCATTCTCACAGCAGGTGAACTGGATTCAGCTCAGCCCATGCCTACAACTGAAATTTCCACCTGTTGCACAAGGCAGGGACCAATTTTCTTCTCCATTTCCAGCCTTTCCAGCAGTTTCTACTGGGAATAAGGTGGCTATAGTAGCAGAAACTCTGCAAAAAACGCTATCTTTAGTAGCAAATTCCTCCTATTGCAGGTGGATTTCCTCAGAGGCTTTAACAATCTGGTCTTGAGCCTTCCTAGCCTTATGAAGTACAAAAAACATTATGGTCATGCTGAACACAAGCAATGCAACCCTTCCTTCTCAGTCCTGTCACCAGGGAGCCTGATGGCAGGTCCCATCTTCATTTGTCTCTGTTCTAATATGTTGAAAGCAAGTGAAAGATCCCCTACAATAGAGATTAATTAAAAGGAACAGCATATCATACAACATCAGGAAAACTCTAATGCCCATGTGCATCATCTTCTAGAAATAGAGTTATACAACCTTACTGCTAGATGAAAAGAAGGTCATGATATTAAATTTAAAGGTGGAAAATGGCTCTTCGATTTTACATATAACTACAATTTTTGTCTTTGCTGTAAATGATGTTGGCTCTTTGCTGTAAGGAAGTTGCCCGCTTCCCAATAGATGCAGGGTATGGAGCACTTTGTGATCAGACACCACACACAACTTCTCAGTGTTGGTTTCTCCAAGAGTTTCAATTCTGTTGAAAGCCACGTGGCCGCCTCTGAAATGCCAGGCTGAATCTCACACTGGAAATTTAAAACAAGTATGTACAGCCAAAACTTTTGCACCTGACTCTGGGTTCGTATCCAAATATTGGGGGCAGTAACCAAACCTCACAGAAGACTATACAGAAGGAAGTGATGACATTAAACTATCTTCTCACAGGAAAAAACAAAGTCTATATTTTATTAATTCTTAGTGTAAAGTAAAAATATTTTGCCAGCTTTTTCAAGAGGTATATATTTAGCATTTTTAGATAGCAAGATGTTTCCCTTTAAGAAAACTTTTGTATTACCTTTCTGTTTTTTTAAGACATTGGAGAATAATACCAGCAAAACAAAGTTTTTGTCTGTTTCTCTTGACATTCAAAGACCCTGCAGGTGGAAGGAAGTTCAAAAGAGTTCATGCAGCTAAAACCACATCTTTTTTTTTCAGAAACAGTCACTTGACCTGACATACATCCCTGAAAGCACACAAACATCTTGTATATACAGCATTAGATGAAAGTAATCCAAAATAAAACATCTTTCCAGGCACTGAACTCCATGGTTGGCTTGTTTATATCAGACATACTGGTCAAAAAATCGTAGTGTGTAGTTATTATGTGGTTAAATTCCATCTTAGAGATCAGGGCTACTATTAGACAAAATCTTTTCTTACCAGCTTCTCAATTACTGTATTTCTAGTTAATGAGCACTAAAGAGAGCAATTTCAGAGATAAAGATAACAACTGCCTCTTCTACAGCATGAGTAGAACATGACCCTACAGATTAGTTAGGTACCAGAAGGACTAGCAGCTTTGCTATCCCCCATGGGCATAAAGTGTGTGAGAACACGCAGGGATGGGTTTCCTTTGATTTGAAGATGCAACATAATAATCTCGTATTTGATAAAAATTAATTAACAGTAATTAACAATGCCGCATCTGATTCAAGGTAAACCTGGACAATTATTTCTCAACTGAAAGCACTCCCCGACAATCTGGGAAGCGACAGCAGTCAGAAGTCACTCATGACAGGGATTGCAAAGGGGAGTCTCCTAGGAGTGCAGAAAGAGGTACCCCTCTACTTCATCATCCCAGCTTTAGAAATCCATGAAAGTTGTGCTACACCCATACCATACATTCATGAGGAGCTTTGTAAAAGGGAAGAAGTGAGCTGTGCTTGGGCACTCCTTCTGTCATGATGGAAGTTGCCTCCCCACCCACACAAGTGTGAGTAAGTAGGTGTGGAATGGGCAGAGCCCTGACTGAACCGCATGGGTAGAGACCTGGAAAGGGAATTAAAACTCTCATGGTTTACTCTTCACTGAAAAACTAGAAAACTCAGCTAAGCATCAATATGCTTAGAAACTGTAGGTATAAAGCTATTAAATGATTAAATAAAAAACACAAAGAGCAAACAAAGAGGAGCCACAATTAAAAAGGAAAGCATTGGAAATGGTTTGTACTCCAGTACTAGATTGGGAGAGTGAATAGATTCTTACTTGAGCAAAACACAGTCACTTTTGAAGTTGACAGCTGCTACAAAAATGAAGGTGTCCTACACCTACACGCCAGCACTTCAAGGGCAGGTGCTGCCCACCTTAAATCCTACCTGTCAGGGGAAAAGAGCTGCCAGGGAGGGAGGCAGGGGAAGGGGAGGCAGGCAGTGAGAGGAGCACAGAGGCTGCATAAAAGAGGCAGTGAAAGGACCGAGGCTTCTCAAGGCTCCTGCCAAAGTAAATGTATCGAGTCTTTTGTTTACAGTAGTCTCCTGTGCAAGTCATTTACCTTTGCTATAATGACTTCCAAAATTAGACCTAACCAAACAAACCCATAATGGCTGAAGCTGGAGAACTTTCTGTTTCACATTCATACAGCTGTTCCACTAAAGCAAGGCCTTAATCCACAACCTTTTCATTTCATATGAGACGGACTATTTCTAGCTATTTTTTCCCCTATAAAGCAGCAAGTTTACAAAAGGAAAAAGCTGTCTGAATCTCTTCCTCCTCTTTTATCCTTCTTCGAAGACTAATGTTAGAATTCGCTATGATCGGGATTTGTTTAAAGAATTTGTGTGGTACCAATGACCCTCTACCTTTTCAGGCGGTTACCACAGCAACCAGCTATTTACCAGACGCAACACACAAGGCAGACAATACATCTTCAGTCAACTTTAGCAATCACAAATCACTGTACCAGCTTACTAATATTTAACAGAACTAGGTACTTTAGGATGTAGAGCTTTTTAAAAACAACAAAAGCCAAGCGCAGCAGGGGGCCCAGCTGACTCAGCTCTGCCATACTCCCCGAGAACAGCTTTTCATCTATCATGCAGAACATGGCAGCATTTCATAAGCACTTATATCTGTCTGTAAACACAAAAGGAAAAAGAAAAAATGAAAAGGAGACGTCCCTTTTCTTCACTCTCTTGACACAAGCAAACTTGAACTTGGATATATTAATCCCTTGTTGAAATTCCAGCAGCTTCAGAAAGAAACCTAACCAAACCTGTCTCTGTTTTAAAGCCTCCCCCAAACTGGACAATCTAAATACTTTTTATTTTAAAAGACAATACACAAAACAGATATCCTGTTAAAAAACAACATATAACGTGCATTGAAGAAGTTACCTAGTTAAACAAAATGGTGCTAAATAATCATCAAAGGCAACAGGTCCTTAATAAAAAGGACCATCCATCCAAATGGATCGTGCAATAAGCAATGTAAGGTGTTTCCCTCCCTTTATTTATTACAAAGCATGTGGACAATCTCCAATTTCTGTGTTTTATAATAATCCCCACAATGCCAAAAGTCTGGGATATGCAAGGAATCTGAATATTATAATTCTTCCGATACATTGTCCCAACCCTCTATCACATACAATGTGTTACCAAATATCCCTCTCAGTTACATACAATACTCACATGTAACTGAGATATGGATGGCTGATTCGTCTACAATTTTTAATCCAGCTGATTAGCAAATATAGATAGCACTAAGATCAGAAGGAAGCTGTGTAATGACACGGACTATAAAATTACAATACTATTTTCTTCTTAGAACTGAATGCATGGTGGCATGCATTCAGTTGGGTGCTGGGAACAGTCAGATTTGGAGCTCTTTAAACATGCAAATAACCTCCATGAAATTTCCTTGTTGGCCGTTAAAAACTTCAGGATTTTCATTCAGGAAAACCAAAACAAATTGTGATATTATAGGCCACCTTATTTAAAAGTGAGAAAAACAGTTGGTTAAACAAAATCACTTTGGCTTTCTTCAGTTCTTAATCCATCTCTGTCCGTGCGAGCTGCCACAGTAGGTTGAAGCAAATCGAATTTGGGTCCTTTCCATCCCACTCTCCCATAGAGCTTATGCCTTTGGCTGAACTGCATCTCAACAACCTAACATGTAATGACTTAAGGCAGACATATTAGGTTGCTAAATACTGGCAAAAGCAGGCAACCTGTGCGGAGGCAGATCCTGATTCATTAGGCTGAAATGTAAATTGGTCTGCAGACCATAGGTGCCTACTTCAACAAAGCCTACTGCCTTCTCCTCCAAATGAAAGAGAGCTACTTCATGTATAAATAATAAGCTCTCCTGGTTAAAGTCAAAAGAAAAAAGAAAAAAAGCATTCTGCATCATTGGATCATTAGGCATGTACATCGATGGATGTGACTGAGTTTTCATTACCAGATTTCAGTGAAATGGTGCAGAATGAATCTCTCTTGTAAGGCACGGTTCACTACTCCGTGCTGTGGGTACGCGATACGTATATTTGGATTTTGTACTAAGTAACTAGATGTAATCTGCATCCAAACTCAGCCACCTCATCTCACATTTTGGCTTGTAAATCAGTTCAACAGGCTGATAATTCAGATTTCTGGCACTTTACAGTACAATATTCCTAAAAGTTTCTCTAAATATAAAGATCATCAATGCAGATGATGTGACTATTGTTATACTTTCAGAGTTGCAAGTGACCAGGCTTCGGTACAGTACATCAAAAAGATTGTACAGGCAACTTGGCTTCTATTAACTATGGATTATTACTTAACAGAATGTTTTTTATTACTGGATTTTTTTAATAGTTCACATGACAGCAACTCCTCTTTGAAGACATAATCACTCCTTTTTCAAAACTGAAAGAAAGGACAGACCAAAAATAACCTAATTGGTTACTGAAAGGAGGCTTTTGAATCTCTCATCTAAGCTTCTGATACCTGCACAGTCCTACTCTCCACCATGTTCACACAGCATCCAGCTCTAATACCTGTACTGAGAAGTCACTGATGCATTCGACAGGGTTCAGAAATGAGTCAGGAAAGCAATTACAAGGATCGAGAAGTATGACAGTTCACAGAAGAGTTTTGATGAAAAACCTCAAGCAGCTCAGTGTTTTCCTTTAATGCAGAAAATTTCAGTCTGTGCACATCAAGCACGTCCCTACAGTCTGCCAGACAAGAGTAGGAAGTTAAAGTTCAGATGAAAAATAAAGTGCATTCTTTAATTAATCCATTAATTTTGAGAAATGACAGCAACTAACAATCAACAACTTTTAAGTCTGAAGTGGGCTCTCCATCACAGGAAATTATAAAATCAAGATTGATTCTAAGATATGCTTTAAACTATTTAAACATTAATTTTAAGGAGTCCAACAACCTCTGACTTGGAGGAAGTTGGCAAATTGTGTGAAATAGCCCTTCTGTTTTTGTGAATCCTGACTTATAAAGCAGACATCACTGCTTTAAAAGCTATCTCAGTGAGAGACTTAAGCAAAAAAAAGCAGATGGATCAGGACCAGGGAGAGGAAGAGTCAGGTAAAAAGAAGAAATGACCCAGAACTATTCTGAGAAATGCTTTTTTTTTCTTTTTCTTTTCTTAGAACTGCATAAAAAATAAGAAAGGGAGATAATATTTGAGAAATTTAAATATTAAACAATCACAACAGGCTCAAAGTCCACTCAAACTTTCTCCTATGAATTTTTAAAAACAGAACTTGGAGTGAAAAAACTCCTAGTTTTCATACTAGAAAGAAAAAACTGCAAAGTCCACAATGTTGGCAGAGTAGAAGAAGATATGATTCCCTGAGACCAGAACCCTAGAAGTAGAGAGTGGGAAACTATTTTATTATTATTTTTTGAAAGCTCTATGTTTTTACTATTAGTTGTGTAAGTATGATAAAGTCCAAGGATGAAAGAACACCAAAGAGTTCTCCTTGCTTCTTGCAGCAGAAGAGGGAGAAGTGGAAAGGTACCACCTGCCAGCAGGATTCAACCCGATGATAAGCAGGGTGAATGATGGGTCCTTTCCTTACAGTGGAAAAGGAATGGAAAATGTCACCCAGGAAACACTGTGAAGAAACCTGAGCTACCCGAGCTTAGCCCAGCTGATGAAAGAACAGTTACTGGAAAGCCGAAGAATAGCTCAGGCTGGAGAAACGGGCTGACAGGACACTCCTCAAATTCATGAAAGGGAAAAGCAAAGTTCTTCACGTGAGGTGGCAGGACTGATTTCTGATAAAAACTCTTTCTAACTTCTTAGTGCTGAATCATATATTATGAAATAATGCCTGAAGCTTTGAGGAAAGAGACACCTTAAAACCTCATTGCACTGTGCCAGCTTCAGCTTCTTTACAGTTGCTACAGCTCTTGGACGGATTGAAATGACAGGAAGCCAGAAAAATGTTAGCATATTTGGAACACTCGTCAGTTGTAAATTCCATGGATTTTGACAGCATGTAAGTGTCTGATTCATCCTTTTAATTTTGTTTGAAATTGTAACATGTTGTAATTTATTGGGGATAGTAAAAGACTAAAGACAGATAAAGGGACCCCATACTTAAAAGAATCCTTTTACTTATTATTCTCTGCCATTGGTGAAGTACGGTGTTTGAAGCTCATTGTTACAATCAAGCTTTATGAAGAACTGACAGCTACAAGCTGACCTGAAAAAAAATAATCATCCCTTTCTCTCAGCCTTCAAGGAAATCCCTCATATGCTCCAGAGCATCTGGCATCAAAGGCCTTGGAAGAGAGAGAAAACCAGCAGAACAAATGGATTGACCACTCCCTTCACAGCTGCTGTAGCTTAAGTTAATATTGAATATAGTCTCTCACTTTCCATTTTCAGCCTAAATGTAAATAAGTGAGTAGAACTTCCAAGTATTAAAACTGACTAGTTCTGACAACATAAAAAACCTAAGCAGACTGTATATAAAGTGCAATACATGCGGTATACAATACCACTATCTTCATTAGTTTTTTACAGAAGTAGACATCACAGATGCAAAAGCATAACCATTCATCTCCATGAGACAGAGAGAGAAGTGCTGCTTGAAGACAAGCATAAGACTCTGATCTCCATATTATCCAGTCACATGAAAGTTTAAGGGATAAAATCAAGTAATTTTAAGATAGTTTATTATTTTGTGAAGAGGATTATTGACGATGGTTCTCCACAAAACTCTATCTGCTGATATCATAATCTGTCCATGAAAGAGTTATTTTCATTAGCATATTAATTTCAAGTACTCAAAGTTTAAGGCAAACACTGAATTTCCATAAAACCTAAAATTAAACAATTCAAATACTTTTCTGTTTTGCCTCAGATGTTCATAAAGACCCCATACGTATGAGCTGTGTATTTACTCAGTTTTGAGGATGTGGCTGTAAATTCTAAGTCAGGAAATGGGTTTATAAAATCTTTTTCATGTTGAAGGGGAGTCCTTCCAAGTATGGAGCTTGCTTTTCAGAAAAACACTTCATTAAAATCAGTGTGCTGCCCCATCACACATGAAAACGTCCCTTTGCAAAAAGGGCAAAAATAGCATTTTAGCCCTCAACACACAATCTGCAGGAAAAAATCAAACCTATTCTGCAATACATGCATTGCGCTCTCAGACAAAGGCACCACCTTCAACCAAAAGAAGACCTGGCATAAAATACTACCATTCAATAAAAAATCATTATTTGGTCCCTTAAGTAGCCCCTGAAGTAGAAGGCTGTGGTGAAAATTTATTAGGCATTTTCCTCCAAATGGAATATACGCTTTAGTACTCTAAGAGGTCTATAGAACATGAAATTTTAACAGAATTGTTAATGTCTTTCTAGGTTTTATAATACCACAAAGAGATACTCATCATGTGCTTTCACCACAGGAGAAAAATGCTAATGCCTGTAGTACACAACACTTTCACAGTGGTTTTGAATACAAGCCATCTTCTACTCTCTGGGTGGGCAAATTAACGGGATCAATAAATTTTGTAGTATCTCCAGATAACACTCTTTACCTTCACAAAGTAGATCAGTAAATTCAGGATGTACAGAAGGGACCACAAACAACCTCTTATGTGGATTCCCTGAAAGATTAGTCTGCTTTGAGAAATGTGAAATGTCAAAGGCCTGGGAATTTTCATATGTGAACCCACGCCTTGGTGTGGGAAAGGTTTGTGGAAGATCCTAAAAGTCAGATGTGAAGGTCTCCCTTATCAACAAGGTCATATGTTAAGTTAAATTGAAACTAAGCAAAACGCACTACCTGGAACCACAAGCACCACTCTGATTACAGTAAACATATTTTTTAAAGGGCAAGACATTTTAAAAGTGATGTTTAAAAGTGTATTTATCAGAATAAAGAAATATGTACATTAAAGAAGTTGTTCTTGGGTAATTTCCATAAATATTTCCAGTGTCATGAAAGTTAAAGCTAATTTAAAAAAAGGTCCTGTTGTAACTGTTCATCTATAGTTCCCTCTGATTGGAAACAATCATGATTTCACTCAAGATTAAAAAAAACACATGGCCTTTTTTCTGCTTATTTTAAACTGGTAAACTATGTATTTACTTTTATTACAGTAAGAAAATGTTGCTAATTTTATCTTGTGAAATTTTACTTAGAAAGAAATGATGATTCAGAGCCTACTAATCTTTTAGGAGAGATATGTGAGAAAATTACTATTATCTCTCTTTACAAAGGGAACATGCAGGTATTAAAATAAATCCTTGTATTTGACCAAAACAAACCTTGAGCAGGGACTTGGACAAGCTTGAGAACAGAAAAGGAAATTCCACTAAAATTACTTCAGACTTGTTAGGTTTTTGGTTTTGTTTTCATTTTAGGAAGAGGTTTTTGACCACGTACAATTTTCCTGCAATCTACTCCAACCTACGTTATCTGGCAGTTTTGAGTTCCTTAATCTACAAACCAGCTAAATCTACTGCTTCCAATTCCTTCCTGTCAGCCGTAGCACACTATGATGCCTCCTGGAAACACACGCTCTGACCGTTTGTCCATAGGAGTTACTTAAGCAAATTGCCTTCTTAATAAATACAGCTTGAGTGTGTGCAAGGTGTGGTGCTCCATTCGTTGTGCTCAGTGAAGCATTTTTGGGCTCCTGGGAGGAGTTCTGTACAGTAAAAGTGCCTCTCCACCAATGCTGACACCTTGAGAATTGGTAGGAAGGAGTCTTCCACTACACGAGACCATTCCAGCTGCAGTTTGAGCAGTGCTCCTTCAGTGACTGAATGGCTGTCACATTGAAAGTCAATCAATACGTTCCCTGTAGGTGGATCTCCACTGTCTCGACTAACTTTTAAATTAAGTAAAGGAAAGCCAAGCTTATTCAAAGCGCTCTTCCCAAGCCCAACAGCAATGAACACTCATTAAAACAAGCAAACCCCCCAAACTTTAATTGGGAGAAAGCTGCCATTCCCATTTTCCCATGTAAAGGGCATTGATTAGGGGTGGCAGAAAGCAAAGCACTTCCACAGCACACGACACAGACCTCAGCACTGTTCAGTAGCTTCTGGGCAGGGACTGAGTTGCTTTGTTTTGGTGTCTTTTTGTCTCCTTCAGAAGCTAAACCCTTCCAAGAGACTTCAACATGCACAGTTTAGAAGATAAACTCAAAGGAATGAAGGAGTATTTGCCACCTGGTTTCCACACAGAGAGCTCCTTACTCCCTCCTTCAAAGATACATGAATAAAGGTCACTGTCCTGCTTTTTTTGTCATTTTATAAAGCTAAATATAATGAATGTAACATCTTCCTTTTTGAAAAAAAAGCAAGGTTAGACAAATGGTCATGGAATTAAGCATATGTTCTACCTAAAGACAGGTTTCAGGATTAGTATGCAAACCAAGTGTCTTATACTTTGGATACACCTAAGGTAATCAGCCCAAGAATCTGAAAATCAAAGGGATTTCTCAAGATGACTAGAAGTATCTGCTCTTCAGAAGCTTCAAGTTCTACCCTACAGTTCTGTGCAATTCTGGAGGTCAGATTCTGCTTCTCCAATGCAAGCTGAGATGCACTCAGGTTCATTTCTTGAAAATCAATGCAATTGCCCAGGGAACTAGACACTTTCTCCATTAACTCAGGAAAATATTTTTGTTTTGTAAGAAACACCTACCAACAGAAGTTAATTTGCTGCTTTATTTTGCAAACATTGTGTTTTAGCAAAAATGTGAGCCTGATATTGGAAATTAATGATTTTTGTCATGCTAAATGTTGAGACATATATAGATTAGTTTTATTAGGCTTCCATCACAACAAAAGTCCCTTTTTATTAATGGCTACTTTATCATTTAAAACATGTATGTTTAGTTACTTAAAATGGCAAATTGCTTTGCACTGTCCTTGAAGTGCATTGCATAAATATTGTATTAAAGCCTTAACTTACACTTCATAAATAATTTATTTAAAAATACTCTTCCGTGAGACCACCAGCAGCTGAGATGTTCAATTTTCTGGTAAAAACATGAATTTATTGCAAGTCTTATTTTAACTTGTTGAAGATTTGCTAAAAGCCACATGTGATAGATGTTGTAAGAATCGTATTCAAAGTAAAACCTCAGGAAGCTAAAAGCCTAATGCCCCTGGTAGGTTTTATACCTTTGCATAAGCAGTTTCAGTTGCAGGTGGAAAAGCTGAAATCTATTCACGGAAGCTTTCAAGCACCATTTTCTGATAACTTGAAAATGACTGATAGTGTATTTTGTGATGATCAAAAAATTTTATAGATTTCATTTCACTACAGTCCTCCCTACGCCACTTCCATTTCATGTTGCTGCATTTAAACTGCTGTACTAACTTGTTCAAAGTGCTAGACATTAAAAAAAAAAAATCAAAGGAAATTTCAGATAATTAACTTTGATGAACGAGCATATTTTAATTCATGTCTGGTAATATTCTTGTTAATGACATGTCTGCTTAGGACATCCATTAAAAGTCCATTAACTTAACAGGGAAAGTCTAATAAAGTTATCCTGGAAATTTTCTGGTATATTAACATTATGGACTTTTAATGAATATCTGCTGTAGGAATTGCTATTAGCAAGGCTGCCATTCTAATTAAAGTTAAGGCTCTAAGAGAGTGAAAAAAGCAGTATGAAGATAATAACAAGTAGAAGTAGCACTTTTTCTTGAAAATTAAAGAAGATTGGTACAAGTCACAAAACATGCTATCAGTAAGAGTTATAAATTATTAGGTTGTGACCAGCCATCCAATATACCCCTATCAGGTCCTTCCCTCATGTAATCAATTGTAAGGCTCCCAATTACTGCTCTATTGTTGAGGCTCAGCAGTACAAAAGGCCAGTGAGGCCCTTCAGAAGGGTAGAAGGGATAAAAATCAAACACTATTTTTGACAACAATGTCAAGTCAAAATTCTGCTTAGGAAAGGCATCCAGCCTTGTTATCAACCCATCTGAAGCTTCATCAAATCCTGCTACACTTCTGCTGACATTCACAATACAGCAAAATAACTTTCTACATATCTTTATGTAGATGTATACATAAAGTATGTGCACATCTATATATCTTTTATATATAGATGTATACATCTTTTTTATATATGTGTGTAACTTTTTGATGGATATATCTAGGTATAAAAGAAAAGAATCTGCAGATTTACCTATTTTTTCATACTTATCCTTGACTAGATCTTCCAAACCAATCATTTTCCAGAAACTGTCATCCCAACCTCCATCTGAAGTGTATGTCCACTTGCACACTACTGTACAGAGGGACCTAAAACAGAGACAATACAGACAAGGAATAAGGCATATTGGATCTTCAACTTATAACCATAAAGAAATATGTGCAAAATGATTCCTGCTCTGGGATGGGAATTAGACTAGATGATCTCCAGAGGTCCCTTCCAACCTCATATCATTCTGTGATCATTCCATGATCTCTTCATTCACTGGTCTAAAATTTCAAGCACAACGCTAACATTAGGAAAAAAAAAACTGATTACTGTTTGGAGTGCAAGCCTTGAGATACCTTAAAATGACCTTTTGTTTCAGATTCTTCTCTGCTGAAACAACCCCTGGTCAAGACACTTTACTGCATAAATCAGTCAAAAAACAGGCTATCATAGCAAAGAGAATGTTTTTCTCCTAAAACGATCCATATCCACAACCTCTCATTACCCCCAAAAGTACAAACAATGCTCCTGAAAGTTTAGATTTGCACAGACTGTTTTCTGTATGAACACTAAGAACCATCTTAGATCAATATCTAATTGTGCTTGAAAAGTCAATAAACTAAAAGATATTAAAAATGCTAAATACTACTGGAAATCTCAGCTGCCTGTAGTCTTGGGAACACTACCAGAGCGTCAAGTGCAAGATGTCTCGGATGCATCTCAGGAAAGCACCACATCATAACTGTTCTCAAAGAGAAACCCCTTTCAGAGATGGATTTTCTTCGATATCTTACAAGACAGCTTATTTGTGACTCATTTTTAGCCAGGGTGTGCTTTCACAGATACATTCTTTTTATTAGGATCTTACACGTATCTTCAAAGCAAACTGAATTTCACTGAGGCATTTGACTTTCTTGCAGTTTTGCGTACGTAAGATCCAAACAAAATTCCTGCCTACAAAAAATATTTTTGGAGTTAAAGTAAACCCCCCTATCCCCCCTATTCATCCAAGTGAGCTACCTAGGGACCTAAATAAGGAGAATTAAATTAAAAGTCATCTTATTGCATTACATATTGTTACTTACTTTACCATAATGCCTAGGAAAAATAGCTCTGGACAATGACCCTGGCGTCTATAGCAAGGTACAATCACTGACAAAGAAGGGAGACTGCTACCTTCAGGAAACTTAAAAATAAGACAGCAACATAACTGCCAGCCAGATACAGTGAGGTGTCCCAAAGAATGTCACATGCATCAGTACCTACAACCTGTACCTACAAAACACACTCAAACCCAGCTGGAGACTCAAAATACCAAGTATTCAGTCAAAGGGAGAGACAAAACTTCACATATAAGCCTTGCTGTTAGTACAGATTCCACTTCACTTTTCCTACCTAGGCAAAGTGGGGCTTCTTATTTTACAGTTATAGCAAAAAGCACATAGTAAATACTACAGGCACATCCTTGTCATAGTTTCCCAATCATTGATATAGAAATACCCAACAAAGAAAGCAACAATTAGTGCCTCTACTCCATTAACACACAGTAACAGAACCCAGCAATGAAATCAGCAAACAAAAAACAAACCAAACAAACAAAAAAGAAACAACTTTTATTTACTATCAACAAATCAAAGCAAAAGCTTCTAGATAGTGATACTGTACACCCAATAAAGCTAAATAAGAATGGGATGATCCTTTCCACACAGCTGGAAAACTGTCTGGAACTTGTATTCACCATGTTTGGGGGGTTTACAATGAGAACCAAGGATGTACAAAGCGAGGGCAGGATTCTTAGTGTACGTTCTCTTATGTCACACCAAGCAGAAGATCAGATGATTATTTGGACTCCCTGTACTCCCATCTTCTCATTTGGGACAGTAATGTATATTTTAAATGCATCATGTTCCACTTTGTTCTGTTGTTCTGGAGTGACTGTGTTTTTACACCCAGAGGACTGACAATGCTCATTCCAATCCCACTATTTATAAAGGTGCATTGTTTGCTTTATGCAATGAAAGAATTTATTAACATTACACTTTTCTAGGAAAAAATAGAGATAACTATTTATATCCTTATAAACATTGTGGAGATTATTTCAGGGTTACTCTTCAAACCTTTTTCTCACACACACCCCTTTTTTTTCTTTCTTTCTTAAACAGTTTAAGAATAAATCAGACAATCACAATTCAGTGTCTGATTTGAAAACAGAAAAGCACATGCCCTGTAACTACAGCATTGACAATGTTGATATAAGAAGTTCCAATTTCCAAGGTTTTAAAAGCCAGACACAGAAATCTAATTAGGACCTTTGACAAAAACTGGGTGAACAAATAAATTCTAGGCTAAAGAAAATACTGTGAAAAAATAAACATTTTCCCCAAATCACCTCAAACCTTTCATTAAAAGGAAAAATAAAGACAGGATATTTGAAATAAAGACCATTTAATCACTCTAGGAAAAAATTAGACATAAGGAGTGAAACAATAATACATCAATAGTTTTCCCAAATATGGTAAATACCAAATCACAACAAATTATCATCAGAACTGAATATGCATTTTTCTAATTAGATCAATGCTATTAGATCAAAACTATTGCCACACCCTGAAAAATGCCCCAAGGATGAGAGCTCGATGTCCTGGCTCCTCACTTTCAAAGACCCCAAAACAAGTCCCTCTGGATCTCCACACTTATCCAAAGAGAAAGTGGAGCAGCTTTGCTGGACTCCAAAGAGTGGGTTTTAAACAGGGGCCATCTCTCCTACAGCTCACTCTGTACAGGTCCACTGAAACTGTGTGAATGGGAACAGACTGTCACTTGCCAATCCACCAAATTCCAACATACCAGAGCTCTCTTACTGGATATTGCTGGGCTGAACCTAACTCTAATATGAAACAGCAATTGAGCTGTGAGCATTTTCATCCCACTTGTGGAGATCTATAAATGCAATAAAGAAGAAGGATAAATAGATGACTCCTGGTTGAATTTTCATTACAATAATAGAAAACATGAACTGGGAATGACACCTCTTCCCAATTTAATTAACTGGCAGATCTGTAAGTGGAAGATTCAGATATGAAGACCATCCTCAAATCTGCACGCCACCACTAATCCATTATAGAATAGTTTAGGTTGAAAGGGACCTTTAAAGGTCATCTAGTCCAACCTCTCCTGCAATGAGCAGGGACATCTTCAACTAGATCAGGTTGCTCAGATCTGGCCTTGAATGTTTCCAGCGATGGGACATCTACCACTTCCCTGGGCAACCTGGGCCAGTGTTTTGCCACCCTTACTGTAAAAAATTTCTTCCTGGAACCCAGGCTGCCTACAATCTTGTCATCACCAATTAGCTCATTGGTGACCATTAGGTCCACTATTGCATCCCTTCTTGGTAGGGGTGTCTATTAGGTGAATTAATATGTTCTCATTAATGCACTCCAGGAGTTAGCTGGATTGCCTACAGCTCACCATGATACTTCTCCAGCAGGTGTCAGGGTAGTTGAAGTCCCCCAGAAGGACAAGAGCCTTCGAGTGTGATGCCTCCTGTTGCCAGAGTAAGAAGACTTCATCAATAGGTTCCCCTTGATTGGGTGGCCTGTAGTGGATACCAACCACAAGGTTGCCTTGGTCTCTTATTCTTACCCCCAGGCTTTCAACCTGCTCAGGGCTATTCTTCAGAGATGTCGGTAGGTTTTCATTTTCATGGCCACAACAACCTCAAAATACTTGTAAACACAGTCCAAGCATTTACAGTTCTCAGGGATATAAGCTCCTTATTGCACCCTTCCCACTACTCAATTGCCACATAAAAAGTACATGTTTAATTGAACAATATAGCTTTATACAAATCCAATAATATCTAAGAGAAAGTATTATACTGAAGAAAGGCACTGCGGTCTCTTAGATAATAGTTGAAGAAAAGAAGGATTTCTTTAAGATGCCCACAACAACAGATTAACTTCACTACATGCTTCAAATGAAGCTGGATGTGTTGAACTCAAATCCCTGTTTGATGAGGTGCTCTAATAATAACATGCAGCTGTTCAATTTGTATATCCTAGAGCTGTAGGCACATGTAGAGAAAGCAGTTTGTTCACGGTTTTTCACCTTTGAATACCCATGGCATAGATATTTATTAGCTTTATGGGAAATCACTCAGAAATTCTCCTCCTGAGTATCACCCTGTACCCAGAAAGACATAATGGCAAAGAGGAAGCTGAGGAATCAAATCATCACACCTCAAATAAAGCTTCAACTATTGGAAAATTTTTCTATTTCACAGCAAGTCCTAAATTTTAGGAGAGACAAAGGGCAGACATTAAACAGAAACAGTACTGATATTCACTGTGGTAGATTCCTTTTTTGGAACTATTTGGCCGTATTGCCTCAATTATTTGGCCACAAAACCGGACTTGCACTAGCTGTAGCTGGAGGAACCAGATGGATAGAAGCAAATGTTACCCTTATTTTACTACCAGGACAAACTGGGCTCAAAGGTGCTGAGTTAACACGCAATCATCTACGCAACAGTCCTGTCCTGACTGCCTAATCTAATGCAGGGCTTGAGCAGACACGGTACAGAACTGCTCAGGAGCACAGGCCATATTTAGCTAAGCTGAAATACCATGAATTTGAAGACTCTTTTCCTCAAGCATATTCCCAATAAAATGAAATGAAAGATTTCCTTTCTCTGTTCAGAACAAAAAGTTTTGCTTAGAACACTCCTACTGAAAACAACAACCCTTTTGCACGGAAAAATTTTCTTTTATTTAAAACAGATTTTCAACAGGAAAATGATTATGTTTAGAGTTTCTTACAAATTCCACTCTACAAAGAACTATAGGATCCTACTTGCATCCAACAGCCTCAAGAAGAAAAAATAAATCCCTGACGAATTTCTTAAATTTATTACAAAGGCGATTTGGCTGGGCACAGCATATTGCACAACTCTTTTCTATTCCTTTCTGTTACTGTCTAGCTCTGACTTCTTGCACATCTCTTGCTGAGGACTTACTGTGGATGTGCTGGAGTCCTGTATGACCAGAATCTCAGCATTCTGAAAAATTCACCAGGAGTACGTCCTCATAAGAAAACCATGAGGTTCAGGAAGTCTGTAGTGATTGAACACACACACTGATAATTCCCAAAATGCTGTCTGGAAGCAACTATTTGCCCTCACTAACCTTCAAAAGGAACCAGGGTAACTAGGCTCATGGCCAAAGCAACTCAGGTGCTCGAAGTTGATATGAAGTTCTTCCTGCACTGTCTGTCCTTTCAAAGTATTATCTCTTGCTCTGTTGTATTTCTTGGAGAGAAGGAAATCATATAAATCATAGTCTTAGTCATCTGCATAAAAATGTATCTAAAAGTCACAAAAAAATTTATCCACATCTACTTAAGAGTTGCCAAAGCTTTACGCTTTGGTCTGATACTTGCTGACAGCATCTCCCTCACTCCAGAAAGGGTAAAGCAAGCACGGACATGACTCCCAATTCTGCAGTGCTTCCACTCTGTCTGGGAGTATACTTGCTATCTTTGACAATAAAACACAGTTTGGGACATTCTATAACTGCAGAGTCTAAAAGTCTTCTGGAAGTCATCCTAATTTTGAATATCGTTTAATAAAAAAGTCCTATTAACAAGCATAGTTACAAAAAGAAATTTTTTTTTCTCCTGAAACATGACTCCATAACATATTTATACGTGATTTTCCATTAAAGAAGGCTAGCACGACACTAGGTATCCTGAAAAAGGAGTCAGCAACCAGCTTTAAAGGCAGCTTTGCTCTTGATTCTAAAGCAAAAGGATCTGCTTAACGCATCCTAACTTGTCAGAAATTAATTACAACTCATTAACATAATTAATTTTGCAGGCATCATTAGCAGTGTAAGAGTTTGATCACAAAATATGTTCAATGGATCAGTTCCATGAAAAATGTCCGTGGAACCTGTTGTGCTGAGAGTGACTTGGTGGTGACAAACTAAACCAAAGCACACCTTGGTGATGACTGTACCAAAGCTTAGTCCTACAGAAGCTGGGACAGGGTATAGTCACGTCCCAAAAGAAACAGCGTGCAGTAGGATGAAGTAACTTTCTGTGGTCCCCTGCCCAGATTTATTTAAAGCTACAAAGAATCAAGAACTAAGCAAAGCTGCATGACATTCTAAAGGCAAGGAGACCTGAAAGAATGGACTGTGACTGTCACAACATTAAACACATTTTTCCTTTTGTTCCACAAACTTCAAATTTAAAACAGATTTTGAATCCAAATTGAAAACCAGGACTTAGATTCTGCTCAAGTGAACTTCTCCACATACTGACATCTGGACCAAGCTGTCAATGTCCTCCCAAATTATGCACCCCACAGTCTCAACTTTTTACAAAACCGAGCAATTCACCGCTATAATGCAGTCACATATCTGACTGTGGTTTTGGCAAAAATGTTCCAGACAAAAAAATTAAGACACAGCACACATACTCCCAGCATCCAAACTTTATATTAAACAGAGCTGGGTATTGGTGCTGGAAGAGTCTGAAAAACAGCAGAGGTTATCACAGAGCAATAAGGAATGTGTAATTATTCTCTGCTCTGTTATGGCTAATGCCATATACATTAATGCTGGACCTTTGAAATAGAACCAGATTCAGAGATCCACATACACCACTGTTATTAATACCTGTCATGCCAATGTCTCTGCCTGCCCGCTGTATTCGGGTTACTTTGGGTGAAACAGGAAAAGCAGAGGGCAATTTGTCTTGAGGGAATACTTCTCAGGTAACAGAAGGGAAAAAAAAAAGTGACACCTAGTCATTTAGCTTTGAAAAGTATAAGATGCTTGAGATGCTGCCCATGTTAAGCATTTGCTATAAAGAATCCAAGAGCCTTGGGTCGAGCTCTCAGCAGTGTAAGAAGAGCTGCACCTGTTGTCACTCAGTTACTACAGTAGATCTCCCAGGCAGATCAGGTTTGAACCACGGGGCCAAGCAATGTCTTGTCCGGGTGTGCTCCATTTCACATACACTCTCTGCATTTTCCTCATTTCACCTATTCAACAGCTCTTTAATTGCATGTACACAAACCCAAACATGTCAGGGTCTGTCCCATCCACCCAATCCTGCAAATGCCAAGTTCTTAATATTTACAACACACCACTTTTTATTATTATTGCCTTTGACCCAAAGCCTATGAAATTCCTGCCTGCCCAAACCCACTGTCTTACTACAGCGATGCGATATGACTCTTGCCTGAAAAAGGGTTTTCTTCTTCTAAAAAAACATTAAACACGCCAAAGAAAAAAGACAGGTGGGGAAGCCTGTTTGGGACAACTAGCAGACATGTACCAATAGCAGACCAATATCAGTCTTTGTGTGTCTGAGGACTTAAACCCAGCCAATAAGGTAGTGAGGGAATTATGGTAGTGTTAGCAATTCTACTAGCTTCATCCTTTCTGTGCTCTGGATAACACTTATATTTGTCATAAATAATAAAAAGCCATTTAGATTTTTTAAAGGAGTTCAATATCAGAGCAAAATCAAAGCTTTCTCTCCACTTTGAAACCTTCATTAAAACAGCACAGAAAAAAATAAGTTCTATAATATATATAATTACAGATATAAAACTCTAGGCTGAACTTCTTTCCTTCTGCATGACACAATGAAAAGCCAGTATTTGTTAACATTAAGGTCAGTGGCAAATTTCTCATCTTTCACAGGTGAAATAGGATTAAAGTCCAGATCTCAGCCGTCTGGAGTTAATGTTTCAAAAATTATTTGGATCTTCCTTTTTATTTTATATTTCTTTTAAACATTTTCTCTTTTTTAAACATTTTCAGCACTGAATTCACCAAATGGAAAATTGAATCTCAGAAAATAGATCCTGTGTATCAAAATATAAAGCTTTAGTAGAAAAGATTTCTTTTTTACTGCAAGTGTGGAAGTTTGGTAGAAGATATCAAACCCACAAAGCCACCAACCCGAAGAACAGGGAACTGCTGATGACATAGAAGCTAATGATGACACAGAAGCTAATGATACTGATATTTGACTATGTAATATCTTTCCAAAGCCTTTAAAGCCAAATATTCTTTGTTGTAAAAAAAATATATATATATATATATATTGAGGTATTACCTTTGGTCTAAAATATTTCAAGGTTTTCTTGAAAATCTGTGTTTAAAGTATTTGTTTGCATTTCAAGATACTCTATTCCCTCCATTTTTTTTCTGAACGCTGCTGATCCAATTAACTTGCATGATCCTAAAAGCCTCCTTCACAACCAACAAAACTAAGTTTGGCTTAAAAATCTGTGGACTTGTATTCAGCAGCTCTGTTGGCTTCAAATCTGGAAAGTCAGGAGTCTCACTGGACAGATGACACTGCTTTTATTTAAAAATGTAAACCAGGTCTCCCTTCCTCTACTGTAAACCTCCCTGCCACAGCACAGCCCACGGAAGAGCAATGGTAAGAGGAAGGCTCTTAGGGAAATGCAGCCACATCACAGCCCTTGAGGGACTGGCATCCATCAAGTCTTGACCAACAGATATAGCCATTACACCAGTACTTCAAAACTTATTTATCAGACAAGGGAACCAATGGGGTTTTAAGAGGTAATGGGGTTTTTTCCAGTTTACACTGATGTGAAATGGAGAGTTTCTCTTTTGAACTTATGAGGTATTAGATCAGACTTCACCACTGCTCAGGGAAACCCATGCTACAGATCCAACACAAAAATGGTCCCTCTGCCTCAAAGGGCAGCTGTCCCAAGGCAGCCAAGACAGCCAGCAGAAGCTGCAACTCCAGCTGTGGAGAAGAAAAGCACTGACTAAGCACATGTCACAGATATTGTCTCCATGCCCACCTGCTGGTCCATCCCACCTCAGTATTATACAAGTTTCTCAACAATATCTGGGAAGAAAATACAAGAAAACAATTTCTTATGCAACCGTAACATGGTTTCCTTGGAGATTATTTCCAGGACCTCAACAAGAGGAGAAAATTCAAGGCAGACTTATTATCATGGGCTTTTAGGCCTTTTGTCAAGATACAGCATGTAGAAGCAGGAGTCTTCTGAACACACACCACCACGTGTGACCTCAGCAACTATTAGTGAGCAGGAATGTCAATTAGTAAATCAAAAAGTTAAAATTATTTCTGTAAATGGGAAAAAGGAGTAATTAACTCAAACCTTGCTCCAGTATTTGGTGTTCATCCTGTAACACTTAGGAAGCTACAGAATCACAGGATGATATGGGGTTGGAAGGGACCTCTGGAGATCGTCAAGTCTAACCTTCCCGCCAAAGCTGGTCCACCTAGAGCAGGTTGCACAGGAACTTGTATTTATAAACATTGATCTGGTTGTTTTTGCGTGGCTTTTTAAATTATAGATTTTTCTAAGAAAATATGTGGCTTACTTAAAGGGACAGATTTTACTTTATGAAAAATACAATCCATGTTTGCAATTTTCTACACCCACATCTATAATTAATCTCCTCTGACTACCACCACTCCCTGACAAGATTCCATGTTATATTTAAACCCAGGGTGCCACTTTGAAAGAAAATAAAAAAAAGAACAATAGGATCATCTTCAAAGACTACACAGAAGCACGAGGTTTCAAAGCAGTAAAGTGCTTTAAACTCTGGTATCAACCTACTGCCCACCCCAACCAGAGTTAAGAGTGATCTCCAATTACCACCACAATAAGCACAGAAGTCTCTTGAGAAGTGTAAAGAGTAGATGTTTCCTGTACTGCAGAAGAGGTTTGAGACTGATGTTGTATTATATAGATATACCTCAAACTTAATGACAGGCTGTTGGGAAAATCACTCCTGTGACACTCAAGCTCTAAGGATCAACCCACATAAATAAAATGCTGTCTTGGATAAGGGGCCTTAAAAATGTAACTTTTCCACATCTTGCCAGTAATGTGAAAGCTTGCATTTGATATATATATATTGTAAGAAAACTGGCATGTTTTACTTTTTCATAAATACACATAGACACACACATATTTATACACATACAGATATTTACTTTGGCTTGGTAGAATGTACGTATCTGCAATTGTTTGCTATAATCTATTTAAACCTGTCCTTTAAAAAATACAAATAAATGCATCAAGCATGTCAAAAAAGACATGCAAAAAAAAGATAAATCACACCAACTAAAATGAGTTTATGTTTGTTTTACTATTTGTAGCAGAATCCAATTAAAAAAAAAAAAAAGTGTGTTTCTCTTTAGGAGCAAACTATCAAAAAGATTGAAAGACTTTTAGACTCTTATTTTCAGTATTCCTAGAAGAAGTTATGTCACCAGACTTGAAAGGAAACACCCATCTCAAGTGCAACATACCAAGTCAGATGAATCCCTTGTGTACATCCAATAACTTCAGTGGATTCATACCAGGGATGCATTTAGCTAAACATGTTGAGTTGGACCAGAAAGTACAAAATAAGAATATTTTATCCACCCACATACGCCTCACCACGTCATGAGGCAAAGGGAACCAAACAGTCAGCAGACTGCTTGCTTTTTTTATTAATTTCATTCTGTATTAAATTACAGACATCAAACCAAGATTCAAGCCCATTGTCTTCAGCATTGTTGAAAAACACATAATGAGACACAGCCCTAGACACAAAAATGTATTGTCTAGACAAATCAGACATAGCATGTGGGATTGGAAATATTAATCCATTCCCTTAAAAGATGGCAGAGGCAAAAGAAACTGAGTGACTTGGCCAAGGGTCAAAGAGCAAACCTCAGTCAGACCCCTGAATTGAATCTTGAACTCCAGAGACTCCGTTTAGGGACCCAGACTGAAAGACACCACGCTGACTATGATGCTGAACATACAAAAACTCTTTCTATGCACAGCCACAGTCTGGATCTTTAAATATGAGAGCAAAAAGAAGGGTGCACATATATAAAATTGAGTCTCTTTGCCACTTTAAGTTTTAAAAGCTTAATAAGCAGAGGAAAGGTTATAAAAATCATCCTAATATGGCAAGGCAAATGAAAAGCAAAACTGGAAATAAAGCCCACGTATCTAGCCGCTCCGGTCCGGCAGCCTGCCCTCTGGATACACCTCCTGCCACTGTGCAACATCAGCAGTGTTTCACTTCAATTTCTTCAGAAAAACATACCCTTTCAAGCTCAGTATTTAAGCAAACCACTCTGCAATAGGAAGTCAAATATCTATTTCAATTAAGAGCTCGTATTTAAAAAAAACTTATCTTCTCCTGTTACCTTCTTCAGGCAGCTAAAACTATTACACAATAAAAACTGAAAGTATCAGTGCAGAGAGCCAGAGAACAGCTTTCCTCTGGAAGCCTAAGCTTGAGCAAATTTATCACAGTTCAAGGCTTCACCAAACACACAATGAAGTTAGTCAAAAGATTAAGCAACTGAGAAAAAGGAAGCTGGGTTTCAGGCAAGCTCTCACCACAGCTTTTGATAGTGAGATTAGTTCCCTCAGCAACATAAATTTCTCCCAATACAATAATGGCAGCACAGCACTAGTCACACCCACATGTGCATCACCTAACACATCTGGTCACTAATGGGCAGTGCTTCAGCCCCCCTCACATCTCTTAGATGCATTATAATAGACTTTGTTATTCACAGGATTGGCTTCAGCAGGCTATAAGATGATTGCAGTTATGAGCTCCATGACACTTTATCCTTCTACCATGTGAAAAGTAGACATGCAACCTGCACCACCCACATCCATGTTTAGGAAGTACTGTGGACTTTTTCAGGTGGTTAAGAAATGTGGCATGATGCTGAGGGCAACATCTGGCCAGCAGCCATGTGGACACTGGCACTCCATACACTGACCAGGACAGCAAATCTCCACATGAGCAATGCTACGTTTCATCAAGTGGTTTATGCTGTTTTCATATAATTGAGTAGAATTACAGTGGTAAAGAAAAAAACATAATTCTCACATTGATATTTGGAGAGAAAAAACTATTAGTCCAGAAATTTCATCACGAGTTCACCATAGAGACACATTTTACTAATTCGTGAGTAAACAATACATCTATTCCTAATGTCAAACCTGTTGAGAGGCTAATTTAGCACGGTACTAGATCATGTGTGTGTATAAAGTCCTCAAGAAAAGTCAATAGAGTTAATGGGAGTTCTTACCAGCTTAGTCAGACAGTGCTGCACTGGCACCTAGGCTGTCATGCACTTGTGGCCAGACAAAGCCTAAGTGAAACCAGAACAGAAGGAGGAAAATTGCCAAGAGAACTATAATAAAAGAAAGTTTTAATAACTACATTTTGATGCAGACTGATCCGACTTCACATGCTACACTCCAATATTGAGCCTTCCTTTACTCACACAAACCTCCTTCCAGTCTTGCTCAAGTTGGGATGACAAGATTGGGCTGCCCCGTGCACCTGAATTGAAGCTGCACGTTAGAGATTCCTACGCAGGCAATCAAGGGGTGTTATTGTGTGTCACCTGCCATCATAAGAATCAGTTC
Source organism: Scolopax mira (assembly GCA_004320125.1). NCBI lineage: Eukaryota > Metazoa > Chordata > Aves > Charadriiformes > Scolopacidae > Scolopax > Scolopax mira. The sequence continues at coordinate 150,866 of BJBW01000910.1, forward strand.
AGTCAATGTATAGTCTTAAAATCTTAAGTCATTCCTAAACACCTAATCTTTGGTCAAAATTTACAGTCATTAATACAAATTTTTAAAAACATATTGCCTAGATTTTAAGGTAAAGCATTAAAAAAATTTTAAATTATTAAAAATTAAAAGCAAGGCAGCTTATTGCACATACATCATGTACTGTATGTACAAAAGATTGTAATCTTTTAATGACAGTATCAATGCACCTATGTCTACAGTGTATTTAATTATAATAATAGTAATGATTTGAGTTTACAGTCCTTTGGAATTGTATTTACGGGAAAGAGAGGGTAAATTTTTGAGCATATCTCAAAAAAAAAAAAGATCAACAGTATTATTTGGATAGCTATGTGATTTTTCAAACCAAACACAGAAAAACCCAACAAGTAGAACCACAAGGAGTTTTGAAATGGGTAACGGAAGAGAGTAAAAGCACACATAAATTTCCATAAATCAAGAATGAAAAAACCCAGCTTATTTACATCAGTAGGGAGAGGAATGGGAAATCAATACAGAAAATAAGGAGGGCTACAGAACAGATAAATTGGGTGTCATTATTCCTCAGAATAAAGCAATACATTTATCCGAGCAAAACAAGCAATCATTATGCAATTGAAGAAGAGTATGGGTATTCCTGGGATCAAAAGCTTAACAGAAAAAACTAAAAAAAAAAAAAAAATAAAAAGAGTAAGGAGTACATTATATGGATATCTAAACTGCTCCCACTCATAATAATAGAAAGAAATAATATAAGGGAATAACAACCCCCGTTAATTGATCATGATTTAAAAGAACTATGCCCAGAAAGAAGTTAATGCTGTCAATACTAGGATTCTTCACTCCTTATTTTTCCTCTTAAACAAGTACTGCTGCCACTGTAAAAGAGAAGGGACTGGGCAAAATGAACTTCCACCTTGAGTTGTGGTAACAATCAACCCCCATTTTTTGGAAGAGTGGCTAAAAGAAAGATGTTACTCTTCTAATTTCAGGTGCTTTAGCCTGTTACACCAGGAAGGTGGACATCAGTGGTTTCTACATTCATTTAAATCGTAAAAACAACTTCATCTGGGAATGAACATGGGCAGCTCTCTCAGAGACAGAGCTAACCCTCCCAGGTAAGGCGGGTAATGCCCCAGCTTGTCTTCACTAAACACTGTGAAAGGTGACGGTTGAACCAGAAGGGTGGAGTTTACCACTATTCTAAACTCTAATGAACCCTTTCATGCAGTTCTAACAACACTAACATATTTGTCTTTCCCTTTCTTGGTACTTGCATTGTACTGCAACACTTGCAGAAAATACACTTGCAAATGCTGTAAGCATAGACTAAAAGTCAATTTGAAATCCCTATGATACGTGCTTGAAAAACTAAAGAATGCTTTATTCCCTCTTCAATGTTTTATATTTTTAAAGGAAAAAAAAGGGCAAGAATTTCCACATTTGTGTGTTTTACCAAATGAAATGGTGGAATTAAAAAGATCACTCTCCATAGAAACCCCATACATTTTTATGTAAGGGAAATTAAGAGCACTTTTTTTTAAATGTAATTTTGCAAACTCCTATTTGTCTACGAGCTTGGTCCTACAAAGATGTAGGTGTGAGTAACCTGACCTAAACGAATAGTGTCTTTGACGTCAACTGGAGCATTTATATAAGTCACTTGTTTGCATAAGCAACTGCAGGACTGTGTTTGACTTACTCTCTACATAGATAGTCCTTACTAATTCCAGCAGTTAAGTCAGCAATATCAGGCTGTACATTCTGCACAATTAAAGCATTTTTCCTAGAGTAAAGTGGTTTGCACCTTGACAAAGAAAAGCACAACGAAAATTAACTCACTGATGTTCTTAGATGGCTCTACAGGTGAAAGGCCAACTTTCACTGCTGCAAGATGCAGAAAGAAATCCTAAGGTCTCCATTGAACTGAGCTCTCCTGTCCTGACTTGCCATGGATAGTATGAGAATGAGGAGGAAGGACAGCGCAAGACCTGCTGTCCTGCAATAATCAGAAACAAACAACTCTGGACTGCAATAACCATAAATAAATAAACAAACCAATCTACATTCAGATATTCAAAATAACAGCAAGTACCATCTAAAAGGCAGTAGAAAGAATAACATGTCATATCATGGGCTAAATCCCCTGTACCTTAACTGTTGGAAGATGTTCTTGTCCTAAGTGCTGCAAGTCAGATTACCCAGCTAGAGTAAGACATCAGAGAAAAACTTCTCTATGTGGATTGGCACTGATTTTCCCAAATACACAATTTGGCACATAATCAGTGCCAATTAATCTCAATCAATAACCTACAATCCACTTGCAAATCGTTACCTGTGTCATACTGTAATCATAAAGTATCTTTTTGGGGCCATAAGTGGAGAGAAAGTTCAGAGGAGAAAAATGAACAGTGTAAGAACAGTTCCCCAAACAGTCATATAACCAACAGCCTGTTCATACCAACATGCTTGGAGAGCAAATAAAGGACCCAGACCAGCAAAGCACTTAAGCACATGCTTTAACTTTAAGCACGTGCCTAAGTGCTTTGCTGGAAAAAGGCCCAAAGAAAAGAATGAACATGGTTAACTGAAAAGCCCTTCGCAATTGGATTGACTGCTTTGTTTTTCCATTAACTCTAGTTGCTAGTAAACACACTTTGGGTCTCAGCATCCTGCCCAATATATTTAACCTACATCACAAAAATAGAGATCTGGTACAACGAAACTCTTTCCTCAGGGAAGTTCCATGAGTTGGGAAGCGAGGAAAGTGCAAAAAATGCTTGGGATTTAGGCCACTTATGAGGCACGAGCAGAAGGAGCACCTTCACGTCTCTCTGAAAGGGAAACCCACATGAAGTCCCCGACCATTAAATACGCTTTTAGTAGATCACCACACAATCCTGTGTTGTCCTGACTCTTCTACCTCTTACACCAAACTCCACAGAATGTATTTTGGAGACCTTATAAAGAGGGCACAAATCACTGCCAGGGACTGATGGCTCTTCTTCCTGACTCCCACTTGTGAAGGAAAGAAACCCAACCTTGGAGAAGATAATTTCTGATTCTGGGCCTTAGGAATGTGACAATCTTTTTTATTACCTCCACCTTGGTCCATTAATAACATTTTTATATGCATCAAATTCGCCCCAAAACCAAAATGAAAACAAAATTCCCTAGAATATCTTAAGCAAAATGCTGAAGGTAAAAAAAGACTGGAGTCCAAAAATGGAAAGATATTAGGGAGGTGGGTGAAATTGGAATGAAACAATAATAAAAAGCCCTAAGAACACATCATATATTCCTAGTTCTTGAATCATTAAGGCTCCACATGACAGCTCTCACAAGCACTGGTATGGCAAACTCACTGACTTTTAAGCAGGAGTGAAAGTGGTTAAGCCCTAGGACAAATAATTTGAAAATCTCAGCACAAGTCTGATCTCAGAGAGTTTAAAGGAATGCAGACTGCCCAAAAACACAGCAGCTGTTTGTTTTTTCTGCCACCTTTCCAAGGTTCATGTCTGGAGTGAGGATAAGCAGTTCTGAAAAAAAGTTATGTGGAGTTCAGACTTTAAGAAAATAAAACATCAGACTAGTATTTCTTGCAGAAAGATTAAAAAATCCCAAACTTTAAATTATTCAGCCCTGGAAGTTTTCAGGTAGAGCTCTCAGGAGCAGAGAGGTAGATGGCTTGAGGCTTCAATATATTAAAATGCTTTCTTCTAAACCAGTCTGTGTTTTCAAAAGCTTGGCCTGATGTGGTTTTCTTGAGCAATATTCCTCCAAGCAGAGTTTAAAATTTAATAAGTAAAACTGTATTCCCTATTTTATGTACACGTGTGCATACACACACACACACACACAAACAAGCCCTTTCAGATAAACCAACAAGTAAATGAGATAGTGGATGAAGCCTTAGAGATCAGCCTGAGGTGATTTCCATCAGCACAGCAGGTATCATAATGACAAAGTAATTTCTGCTATGGCATTTTGGACATTGTTCTTTTTACCCTCCCTCCTGCTTTCTCTCCCTATTATTCTGTTCGTACCAAAGGAAATGAGCATATACTTTAACTAATAATTTAATATCTCTCTTGATAGGTTAGGCAATTAGAAATCTATTGACTCTTTAACATTTTTAGTAGGTCTAACTTTCCTTTGATCCACATTTAAAGAGATGTAACCTGAGAAAGCAAGAGCTAATAGGAAATTTATGTAGATGGATTACCAGCGGAGCTAACCCATGTAAATAAGGATTGTCTGTGTTGTTACAGGCAGGTCAGAAAAAGCAGGGAATTTCAGGCACCATGTTGAGATTCAACATCTGTTTATGAACTGTCCTTATACACAAAATGAAGAGTTGCTCCAGGACAGAGTGTACAAAACCAGGGAATCTGAAACAAACTGGATTCCCTCTAGAGAGCTCTCCTGTTATAGACATACCTGGTGCTACTGGGGCATCAGCGTGAGTTATGGTGAACACTGAAGAACTCTAATTTATCTACACATTCAAATTACATATATATCATAGGCAAGCATTATCCAATATGACATATGAAAGATACTGTTCATCAACTGCTCTTTCCAAATCCAGTCTGCACATTCCCCATGGAGCTCGGGGAATGGAAGCAGGGAGAGCAAGAACAGCAGGGGATGGGACAAGTATGAAGATTATCATATAGATTATCATGCCCTTACACATTCCCCATTTTCCCATCTTTATAGGGAAATGAAAGCACTATGCAGCATTAATCTTGCATACAGATGCTGCATTCAGGGAACTAAGGATCACATCACACCTACTTTTTCCATTAAAACAGGAAGCACACAACATTTTTTTTCTTGAAAGTAAAATTGTATCATTATATTACTTGTTCTCAAAAAAGCCTGTATTAGGTATTTTATATACAACAACAAACCAGCATAAGAAACTGCCAAGTACAGTTTCATGGAGGGAATCTAAGAAGATGGAAACTACAGAAAAATAATTTTTGTTGTATTTTGTGGCATGTTCTCCCCCTCTCATCACTTTTAATTAAATATAAATAGACTGTATTGTGCAGATCCGGTCTAATCTCTCAGAAGAGCAAGCTCGCCTTGGAAAATGAGGTTGGAAGGAGACTATTTTTCAAAGTTGTAAATTTCAGACTACAGTGAATAAAAGTTGGGAGTTATTTCCTTCATCCTAACAACGTGTACTACACACCCATAAATACAGTGGGGTTTGGGGGTGGGGAGGGTTTTGAATCTAACAGGCGTATCACTCTTTGCACATCCTCACCTTCTGCAGTGTGAAGGGCTTTCCTGCTTTCTTTCCCCCTCAGAGAAAAATTCGTTATGCATGAGTCCTAGAGGCAATTGCTCAGCCACCTTCCATGGCCTCCCTTCTACTTTAGGGGACACCAGCACGTGGAGCCTGGGAGTGAGGGCAGATGAGCCACAGCTCTGAGCTGAGCACAGCTCATCGGGTAACACGGGGACAGGCTCCCTGAGGAATGCTGCTTTTTTCCAAATCCCTACTCAGGGGAGTCCAAGGATACATCTGTACTGCAGAACACCAGCAAGCTCTTAAGTCAGGCTGACAAATCTGAGATAGAGCATTTGAAGTAAAATAAAGTGGCCAAGCACAGGTTTTAACTTACATTAGCAGCTCCAAGGGCATTTTAAAACTGAGTGCAAAGCAATTGAACCAAATATATATAAAACTCGAATATTATCCGAGGCCACTAATAGTAAAATATAAAATATAGAACTTCCTTTTCACTTTAAAATTAAACTACCAGCCATAGTGGAATCTGAAATTCCAAGTATCCTACCCACAAAAGAATTAAGCTTCCTATGCATGTAGGGTCTGACAACCAATAAGGATAATTTCAGTCATCTTTGCTGTGTTACTCTGCAATCACTACTGCTTCATCTGTTTCTGTCAAGTCAGACAGTCAGAATCCTACCATCGAAATTTAATTAAAGAAGGTATTAAGAAAATAAACAACCTTTCTTGGAATGTCTTTGATTCCATAAATACATATACATTTCATCCACTGAAGACTGAATTACAACCTTTTGTCTAATGAGCAGCTTAATGGAATGGCACTGGAATAAAGAACAGGGGAAGGAAAAAACAAATCCTTGGTGATTTCATATAACACATTATATATTTATATATCAGGCTCACTATCTGGCAACATCAATTTACATGCTACAGTAAAAGTGTTCACTATCTCAGTGTAAGTAGGAGCCATAGCCATGCACTTACCAAATCAATTACCAGATCTCGCTTATAGCTGAAGCAGCAGCTGGGCTACCACAAGGAAGAAATGACAGAACATGTATGTAGAAGCATCTGCTTTCTTTAGATACATTCTTGAAAGCACTGTATCATTGATCTAAGATTATTTTTATAGGCAGATGACAGGTCAAGCATAAAAGTACACTATCTTAAAGGTTACAGAGTTGGCAAAATGGGTATCCCAGCCACGGATAAAGAATCATTTTCTTTTGAAGTCTGTGTTGTCAGGGTATTTACATTTCACAGTTATAAGGCTCCTCTCTGGATAATACAAATGCTAAAACAAATAAGAGAAAAAGTCCTATGTAAGCTAATGCTACTTTAAAGAGATAATGTAAATCAACCCTGACACCATCGGTGTCATCTTAAAGCACGATGAAAATTTCCAGTGAAAGTTACTAACATTAAACAGATTTAAAGAGCCAGCCAAGTAAAATAAAGCAAACGTGTAAGTAAACTGCCTTCCAGGCCAAGATTGTTGTAACAACCAAGTATTACACTGAAAGGGATAGGAGGGACATTCTAGTGGTGAAAAGCACTTTTTTGGGAAGTCTAGAGGAAGAATCGGTTCCCAATTAATAATTTATAGTGCGATCTGTGAAAATGCCTATGGAATAGGACACCTAATTCTCACTGCAAGTTAGACAGAAAGCTGGACCCAGCTAAATACTTTGAAAAATGTTACCCTTCAAATTATACAGCTATTTTCCTACCTATAAAATAACAATGTCACCTTCTTACTTACGAAGAGCATTTTAAGGCTAAATTTATTAAGACTCTTCCATATGCAAGATATTACAGAACAGTAAAATTAAAAAAAAAAAAGGAAGAAAGTTCTTTATGGAATAATAACTCTTAAGTGAGTTTTAATATTTTAAAACAGTATACGTATACCTACAATGCACAGATTTCAGGCTACACAGCTTTCTTTTCCTTCACTGGATGAGAACACTCCTGGAATGTTATTGTTTTCAGGGGCAGGGTTGTAAGAATTTACTGTGAATACATGCATTATATATGTGCGCACAGAAACACTGCGGGGTTTGTAAATGACCCAAGAGTTCATAAAACTTGGCTATTTTCTTATCTGGTTCAAATGTATGCAAGAAGGCAATTGTTACACAGCTCCTGCTGAACAGAGACCCAATCACACCAAAGACAAGGGCTTTGCATGGGGCTTTCCTTCACATAAGGAAAAGTTCAAAGAAGACAACAGATTGTTTATCTGTTTATATATTTTTTAATATATGTTTATTGTTTTAATATATGTTTATGCCTTGTGCCATGAGGGTCTGATCCCTGATGGCTTTCACAGAAGCTAGTGCAAAAGAAACATGCACCAAAAAAAAAAAAAAAGATGAAAGAAACGAAAAACAACAAGGTCCTCTGTGGTTTCTGCCTTGTCTTTCCTCAGAATTTAAGGCCACAACACCACAACCTCCATCAATACTCTTCCTCCCCCACCCCAGCTTCAGTTAAGCCCAGTTATCCAGTGCCACCACTAGTTAGCACCTCAGCCAGCCGGATCTCAAAGACTCCTAGCCATCTCTTTACAGACTTTATTAAGGGAGATTATTATCTGACTCTCAGAGAAGCTAATAATTACAGTGCTTATACACATATTGCTTCTGCACAGGATCAACAATGAAAGGGTTGTTTAAACACAGCTCTTTTACTTCGATGGAAAACTTTGTGTGTACCACTCATCAGCTCAAGTAAATGTTAATGACTATTATGGAAAAATAAAGGAAACATTTTCTGAGGTACACAGTATATTTATTTAAGAGGCTTCTTATGATGTAGGATGTTGCGCTTTGAGACTGACAAAAGCAGTCCTTTAGCAGCAATGAATATATGAACCCTGATTTTTTTTATATTTTTTTTTAAAGCACTGGAGAATGCTTTAACCATCACACAGACACACACACACTCACATAGACACACACTCTCAAACTACCACACTAGGCAAGATCAGAGCTTAACAGCCAACAAAACACACATTCAATCCCTGAGATCATTTTCCTGAAATAGAAAACTACATATGTTTCTCAAATTTCACATCAAGCCACTGCACAGCCCAAACTGCAGGGGAGAGCAGAGCCAAGCCTGCCTTTGGGCTTGGGGGAGTAAGAACCTGAAAACATGACGATTCCTTTCATATCACCACATTTCTCGTCCACAATCTAAACTTACAAACACCCCCCGTTTAACAGTGTTTCTAGCGGGGGTTGCTTATCGAGCAGCCTTTGCTTTGTCAAATTAAGACACATTGCCTTGGATTAGTGAGACTCCCTGAGTTCAAAATGACTTCATGGTTGGCTCAGAGTTCACTGTCTCTGTGGCAAGTTGCCAGTAATACATCTACTACCGCGCCTGCCCCCAATCCTTTTCTATACTGACCTAGCAGGCTTTTTTTTTTTTTAGAGCAGCAAATGAACACAATAGAAAACTAAGGGCTAGATACTGTCACAGCTAATTAACAATCCTAACATCTTTTTTTTTTTTAAAAAAAAAAAGTAATCAAAGCAGTAAATATTTGAAGATCTGAATGCAAGTCTCTGAAATGCAATGTCTCAATGTATGTCAAAGCTGTGGGAAAGGGACAATGCAGATACAGTTAGACACTATGAAGGGCTCCTGTTCTTGTGGAAAACACATTAAGCTTCTTTTGCTAATATTTTGTAAAGGGCATTTGTACAATAACAATAGCTAAAGCTTCCTGTTTGCCTGTGTGCTTCCTGGCTAGCATTAACGAGACCTGCTAACAATTTTCTTATTTAGCACACAGAACTCTTTCAGATTCCTCTGTAGACTCAGGGACACATCGGTTTTAAATCAAAATAAAATAAAATAAAATTTAATAGTAATGGTCCACATTGCACCTGCCCTTCAGAGTCTTGATAACTTTTACAGCTATACGTTTCCTATTTCCTTACACTGGATCAGCCTGTGTGTCACCAGTCTCCAAAGAACATGTTTTGAATATATTAAAAGCCTGATCGAAGTGCAGATCTCTCATTTGGCAAAGATACCGTCACAGGGACACTTGCTTTTGGCTCCATGACAAGAAATTCATGGTACTTTGTTTGTCCAATCCGCAAAAACACCATCCCTCCCTTCCCAACCAGCCCTTCAAGATAATTCTCCCTTCTCCAGAGACTTCTCCAAACAAGTCTGTAAGTCTGAAGTCTTGGGTTTCATTTCATAAACAGGACACAAAACCCGAGTGCAATTCAGGATACTGTCACTGCCACATGGGCTGCTGTGCTAATCAGGAAAGCTTTCTGAAATATTCCCTAGCCCCTTTCTTTAGCGGGAGAAGCCTAATTTTTAGACCAGGCACCTTTTGAAGTAGGCACAGAATATAAACAAGAAGCAGCCAAACTCCAGAATCCCAGCCAAAGGCTATACATTAGTCATGGCAAGGCTAGGAAGGAAGGGAAGGGCAGCTGGCCCCCAGAATCTGGTGTCTGTGCTGCTCCAGTTACCACATATCCCTAACCAGGATTGCCCAATCCTTTAAAAAGACACAGGCATCCTTCAGATAATCATTTAACTCACACCAGTTTGTTTTTTCAACAGCAACTCTAAACATAAGCTCCTCTTCCAAACTCCCTCTCTTTTCAAAGTTTCCAGCCTATCTGGACAAAATATTTGGTGAGAATTCCACTAACCACAGTGATGAAATACCTCACAGCAGTAAAAGTAAGCAACATCTTAAGAGCGTATATATGTATCGGTTTAACAGAGAAGAACAAATACAGAGGCGATCAAGAATCAAATCCTCAAAGGTACTCAGCTGCCTAAACACCTCTGAAGATGTAGATTTAATTCACTTTTCCACTTCAACTCACGTAACAGGGCAGTGACTTGAGTCCAGATTCTTGGATTGAAAAGCACCTTCCCAGATTTAATGTTTTATTACCAACTTCCACCACTGAAGTTCAGCAACGGACAGGTTCTACTTCCATTTATCCCAGAACACTCTGCATCCATCCCGGCTACATCAGCGTTCTCTGGATTTAAATCAGTGTGACAGAGCCATCTCCAGCTCTAATGATAAGGACTGAGAACAGGTTACAAAGAAGCCTTAGGGATTTAATCACTGCTTAACAAGGAGTCAGCAATTTAAACATGCACAAGCCAAGGAATTAGCCCCATTTCTCATAAATTAATAAAAAAAAATCTTTCAAGGTATTTTCATGCTGAAAATACATTGTATATTACAAAGGTGGCACTTTTTCTCAGAGATATAGCTTAATGTTAGTTATATGGTTCCCAGGAATGTTTTTTATGAACAGCAAACATTTATCTTTAACTTCACCATCTGTAATTACCATAACAGTATGGTAATTATTTTCTAATAAAACTCATTCTTTCCTACAAAATCATTTTATCTGAAGAAACTCATGATCCTGAGATCCACTGGAAGGAGATAATTTACAAAAGATCCCCCAAACTTGTATGGAACGTCTCTGTTACCCCATTTTCCCTGTCCTGATGGCTAGCAATTGGAGGACTGACTGGACAAGTATTTCCACAGGAAAATTATTTGGGTCAACACCCATATATGAGATTAAACCTCTATTAGATAACGCATTACTTTCCTCAACTATTAAATTACACTAGAGTGTGATAATATAAATAAAATATTCTGCACAAATATTTAGTTTGTTTCAACTTTTTTAGGTAATTTTGGGAGGTGGCTTCCAACATGATGTTGGACATGTTCTACGCTCAATAATGCCAGCTTGACATTCTTCCCCATGTTCCAAATCCTCCTCCACAGGTTTAATCTCTCTGGTTACAGCTCATTTTAAACCATGTAAATCCAGTAGAGACTAGCTAATTTTCCACTGAGTTACTTATGGCTGAAAGCGGCCCTGAAACAGAGCTCCGGGTCTCAAAACACACAAACTTTGAGAAATTTGCATGTGAATTCTACTCAATTTAACAGCTCAGCCATATTCTTATCAGCAATATCATCCTTCACGAGACTTCAGAAATGCAGTAAAATTGCAGATGTGCATCTCTGATAAGAATTCTCCATCCAGAATACAGTAACTTGTAACTAAACCAGATAAGCATTTAGATTTTATTAAGATAGCTTTATCCAAAACACCATATAAAGGAAAAGTTATCAGAGGTTATAGATGGTGGGTGGAAGAGAAGTGAGTCACACTCACCAGGAGTAAAAGTGCTGAGCCTCTGAGAAGCATTGCTAACATGTCTGTAAAAAAACTGGCCTCTCTTCCTCTCCACAACAGCATTTCTGAAACAAGACAACTGAGTGTTCAAGTAGCAAAACCCAATGCTCATTGTTGCAACCTTGGGGGGCAGGAAAAGGGAAGTTCCAAAGTTTTAAATTTTTGAACTAAAGAGCTGTCAGTAACATTTTTTGATGCAGAAGAGTCATCCATCTGAATCATGCAGAACAATTCAATAGTCTTTCATCAAGCCAAAGGAGAAATAACAAAAATCCCTTATATTTAATATGGGATAATACAGGCAAAAATCTTCCAAGAACAATGGGAATCAATTATTTGGAATTTATTCTTTGCAATTGATAGCTGGATGCTGTTCAGTGAGATATATAGCAATTTCCAAGACAGTCTCGGAATATGTTTGAGCCTTCACCTTTCAGGTAAGAAGTATTTACTGCTTATTATACATCCACTGGAAAAAACCTGCCCATAAGACAGTTCAAGCCAGCAGAATCAAAAGACAAAAATTTCATACTCAGAAACACACATCAAGAACTGCTTTTCAAATCCTCATTTCACACACTACTTAAGTTTGTGCACTTAGCAATTTCACTGAAGCCAAAAAGACTAGCACATAGTTTTAAAACATTAAATACATTCAAAATGTTTTAAAGATGCCCTTAAAACTTTAAAGAAGCCAGAGTAATAGTTTCAATGCGTGCAGAAGTCTTTCCTATAACAGTGCTCTTGGAATTGCATTTATTTTGGTAAAATCCCCATTACCAAAACAAATTTTAAAAATTAAATCTTTCTTTTATCAGGGCCAAGTTATGTCTGATTCACAATGACTAACACTGTGTCTTGCCCTGTGAATAGGCCTCTTTGTCCTCAAAGGGAGAAAAGGTGGCAAGAATCTTACTCTTGATAAATTCACATTTCTCTAGTATTATGAACTTATGCAGGACAAATTACTTTGTAGTTCACCAAACTACAAGGAAATTCACAAGAAATGGGTGTGCACAGGGGAAAGTAGGGGAAGAAAAAAAATTAGATTTTATTCAAAAAAACCATTTCTTATCCTGTCTTTTCCTTCCTCCTTTGTTACCCTCTTTGACTCTAAGACATTCCACTAGAGTCAAAACAATGGGCTTCATTTTGGGGAGCATGTTAAGACAGCAAAGGAGGATACACAAGGAAATGTTTTATCCAAAATACAAGATTTTCAACCAAAACATTGGGGAAAACTTTTTTCCAGAAGCTCTTTTCCTAACATTCCTTTCTCCCATAGAACATTCATCAATATAGTCAAGAAGTTTTTGAATAATCAAAATATCATTTCTAAGGAAATGAACTTGCCAGTAAATGTTCAGTCAGCTGTACTTTTTTTTTGTCTTTTTAAGAGAGATTCTCTGCCTCTCTCACCTCCAGAAAGTTACAGCTCAGAACACAAAGTCAAAGCCAGGCAGGAACAAGGAGCCATTACTACTGTACCCTCCCTTCCCAGACCTACTTCCAAAGCAATCAGAGCTTCACTGAGGTTAGACAGTCCCAAAGTCCACTGAGGCCAAGACAGCTGGACACCAGCTGACAGCACCACAACACTGAGCCTACAGCATTAATCTCACCCCATACTCTCTTCCCTTCCCCAAACCCACAAATGATACTGCCCCTAAATTAAGGCATCAGTGAGGGACAGAAGACAGGAACTCTATTATCATACTCCAAGTTCCTGTATCTCCCCTCCTAAGTTCCTTTTAAACTTCTTGCCATACGTTTTGGTTTCATACAAAGGCTGCAGAGAAGGCTGAAAATTTTCATCTCAGGAATTCAGACTGTACTCCTTAGTACAGGTACAGGTACAGTACAGGTTAGAAGAGGACTAAAGAACACAGTCATTCGTTCATATGATCTGCTTGCTTTTTCACTATTATTAGTGAGCTTTATTTAACAGAAGTTACCAGAAAGAATAAGGTTCTGGGCACTAGCAACAAACCCAAGAGAACACCTGGCCTTCCCCAAAGACCTCACAGAAATTATAACCACTGGCAGGTACACACAGCAAGCAGATGGACAACTACTATGCTGGAATTGCAACTATGATGCATGGTGTAATATTAGCAAGGTTTTGTGAAAAAACAAAGTGGGACTTTTCAAGGAAAATGATAAAAAGCTTTACTGTGCTAAGCACGCTGTTATCTGCATTTCCATCCAGATTTCCCACTACTGCAGCATCAGTTGTTAGCAGCAATCCATTAAATCTGCAACTTGGATAGCTGCATGGCTACTGTAACTCCTATTCCTCAACACAATCATTCATTTCCCAACAGATAAAAAATTGGTCATAATAAGGGTTATAGTTTTAAGTCTGCAGGAAGGCACTGTTGTTATCCTACATCTGCTCTCACAAACAACACTAGGTGGAGATTAAGGGTGACAGAGAGAAGGAAGGACAGAAAGAGGGAATTTCTTAAATACATAGGGCTGCCACTGTTAAAAACCAGACAGACAGAACATGAGGGAGAGCTCTGGGAAAAGCAGGAACTCTGTTTATCAATGCTGGAGATCCCTCTGCTCAGCAAGATGAGAATCCTCTCTCAAATATATCACCATTGTCTCTGAAACCATTTCCCTTCCTTTAAAAATAAATTGCAAATAATCTTTGGCTCCAAGCTCACCTAGGCTGTATTCTATTTTAACTTCCTTGGCCATTAGCACAAGGTGACCATTAGCACAAGGTGACCATTAGCACAAGGTGACCATTTCATCATTTGCTCACACATTTTATCCCATCTATTAGTCATCACCTGGTCCCAAAGCCAAATTAAAACTGTGTTTGGAACTGAATTCCAAACAGGGTTCCCAGCCAAATAAGAAGGATAGAATGAAGACACTCAAATCCCATGTAAGAGCAGGCGAAAACGTTCTATTAGCACACAAGAATCTATAAGCCAATAAAGTGACATTGATTTTCTGGGTCATCATATCCCTCAACTGCCTCAAAAAGGTTCTCTTCAGGGCAGGTGGCTACTGAGCAGGGCATGGAACTGGTCCAGAAGACTTCATTTAAAATAAATAGTACTGTACCCCACTTTTCACAAGGACTTGTTTACCTGCAAATAGGCTTAACTTGCTCCAATTTAATCAAGATTTTAAGGGGGGGTCTCTCAAAGGATTTTCTTAAACTGCTCAGTAATTATTCTAGGATACTTCTGGGGAGCAACAGAGATGCTGTTTTACAGTGAAGTGACCACTTTATACAAGATTTTACCAGATCTCTCCCACATGACAAAGAAGTGTTTTCTTCCAACTCACAAAAAAGAAAAATCAATAAATTTGTCAACAAAGGCAGATTTCAAAGAATGATTAGAAGCATATTTCACAGTAACTAGAGCAATCATATTTATGTTCCAAAATGGAGTACAAGACAAATTAACTGACAGTTGTAGCAACACAATGTATCTGTGAATTACATTGCTCACAGGAACAACTGTGTTCAGGAATGCACAATGGAAGCAGGAGATAGGTTCAAGATGTTTTGGAGTGGGCTGAATTACAGACAGATGTACATAACAGCATGTCCAGTCACAATGAATTAAAGCAGAAACACACAGAAGAAAATAGACAAAGAAGAACAAATCATAATGTTATAATTAACATACCTTGCAGTGACACCTGTGGCTTTCCAAGATAAGAAATCTGGAAGATCAAAGAAGTAGCCTGCCTTCTCCCAGCATGATTCTTTCAAGTTCTAAAAAAAATATTTTAGAAATGCAGGTATTAGAGGCCAGGCACGATCATGTCCTTATTTATATGCAATTTAAAAACCTGACATTTATTTAAAAGCTATAGTTGTTCCAAACCCTATACTCTGATCATCCAGTCTGCCCTACTCACTCTACAGTGATTTACTGCTTGAAGAACTGAGCCTTTTCCCCACCAGAGACTCACCATAAGAAAGGTGTTTCCCATGAAGAGTTCATGGAGGCACATGCTTCAGATCAATAATGCAGGCTCTCTCAGTTCCCCATCAGCTGCTCAATGTCAGGGCAGTCTCAAAGTCAATAGACAACTTTCTCAAAAAATATTTTCCAGAAGAATGCCCTGCTTTCTAAAATTAACCGTTTTAAATTTACAATTTTTGAATTATAAATATTCTTGTCTTTTAGCTTTCAGGTCCCACCTTTTTCACCTATACTCCATAAGCTCAGGCCAAGGCTCTTGTACAAGATTCCAGAAGCAGAGTATTTTTTAGAGAAGTATTAAACACTAAGAGAGTTTCAATAGCACAAGCTTTGTCAACAGCAACTACAAGTCCTTCCTCCTCCCCCCCCAAAAAGACCCTGTAAGAACCTGTGGCACACAGCAGAGGAGAAGGTCAAAGTATTTTAGCGAAGGTTCTAGCAGCTTTGTTAATATGGTTTTTTATTAAAACTTTTTTTTTCCCAAATTATTCAGTGAATTGTCAATAACTAACATGACAGTTTAAGTTATCTGCATTTTAAAAGCCACAATCAGTTTTCTGGAGCAAAACTTAATTACGTGCAGTATCAAGAATGTACAGGATGAATTAAAATAAAAGATAACTCAATTTTAAGAAATACTACTTGGCTCTATAACTTTGCTTAGATACTACACACCAATATCTTACAAGTTCAGAAAATTACTAAAATGGAATCTATTCATTCCAGAACTAAAGTGTAACAAAATGTTTGTTTAGTTTTGGATCATACAAAGAATCTGTCTTCTTTGAGATTAGTTCTTCAAAAGCTTCTAAAACTTACTGGTTTTCTATTCAGTTCAAAAAATAAATGCTCCGATTACAACTATTTAACATAAAATGCACAACCTTTGTTGTTGTGCAGACAATACAACCTCCCAGACATATGTGGCTGCTACTCACTTCAAATTGAACTCCATACACGGAGGCAAAGATGATCCCTAGTTTAGTACAAAGGTCATGTAGCCTGATTATTTTGATATCAACAGCCATTATGTGTTGTTAACACACCTGGCAGTCTTCAAGAAGCAACAAGAGTTAGTGTTAATCAGAAAAGAAATTGGATTTTAAGTATAACTGTCTTCTTCAAACAAATCTGTTTCAAAGATACTCCTTATATCCTTATTCTATTACTTCAAGAATTCCCAAAAGCCACATGTTGGTGATACTAAAATATGTTGTTTCATGAACATCCAAATGATTCATTTTTTGCCATCTTGATGCTTTGTCATCACTAATTAGCACAGACAAAAAAAATCATAGCATGCCCTGATGCTTTTTCCAAACAAATTTAAAAGTCTCCATGTTTTCGACACTCACTGAAGTTAATTCTAATTTATTTTCACTCGCAGTCAGAAATCTGTGACCACATGAAAAGGATTGTGGAAAAGATCCCGGAACGTTCCCAATGCTGTATTCATATCCTGCAACTCACCCTGCAAACTCACTTATAAAGAAATTAATTTAATTTTTCTATTTTCCAGGGGTATTCAGGGAGTCCCCTATCTTCATCTCTCTCTGTTTTGGGGTGTTTTTCTTTCAACTGTACCTCCAAATAATCATTTGTGAGATCCTTACAATTTTGTGTTTCTTTTTTTTTTCTCTTCTTAATTGGACTGAAAATACACATGCAGGTAGAATTTCACATGAGCTCCAGCATCCAATACAAATTTTTGGAGACACTTAGAGGCACATTTTCCTTGGGAAAGCTGAAAGTGCTTTTGTCATGGTTTAACCCCAGCCAGCAACTAAGCTCCACGCAGCTGCTCACTCGCACCCCCTGGGTGGCATGGGGGAGAGAACTGGGAGGATAAAAGTGAGAAAACTCATGGGTTGAGATAAAAACAGTTTAATAAGCAAAGCAAAAGCTGCACACATAAGCAAAGCACAAGAAGGTAATCTGCTGAAGATGTCTAATGTTTGTGAATGAAAAGGAATTTTTTTCCACCAGAAGAAAAATATGTATACAAATGTATATAAACACCAAAGATGTCCTGACTTTTGTCATTCCTGATATAGATTAAACTTGAATCAAATTATTTTAAATGCTTTTATAGACAGCCTTTGTATCAGATCCCTGTTGACCACGGGACTAACTAAAGATGGGTTAGAAGCAAGACGTCTGAAGCACAGGGTATCAGTCTGAATTTCATGACTACTTGTGAGCCAAAACCCACAAATCCAAAAATCATCCCAAACTGGTGTGTTAGAAACCTAGATTAAAACCAGGAGGGACAGATGGAATCAGAAAAAATGTTTTACCATTTATTGTAAAAAAGCATGAGCATTCAAGTTCCACATTAGGTCAAAATCTGAGTCATCTGAGAATCAGAAAAGATACTAATTCACTCAAGAACCATCTGTTTTTCCCAATTCAACCCCAAATTTGAATCTCAATCTCCCAGTAATCTCCCACATACTATGTAATAGTAGACCATATAGTGTATCAGTCTCTTATTTTCTAAATTACAGAAAAAAATATACTTTGCGTGAAAGGAAGAAAGAGAACAACTTAAGACTTAATGCACACAGTTATGGGGATGTAAGAAACTGATGTCCCATGTCCTGCTCCAGTTGAGACAAAGCAAGAACTTAGGACTTGGATCTCCCACACCTCAGACTGGATGACCAGCCATGAGACAGAGCTATTCTGAGATACCCAAGATAAGGTCTGAGCAGAAATTCTCCCCTTGCTAGAGCCAAGGCTGCAAACTGATCAATTTTGCAACTACCAGCTGCCCTCTAATTGGTAAACAATCAACTAACTGAATTGTCAGATTCATCTTGAGGCTGGAACTGGGGTGGGGGAGGAAAGAGGGAGCTTGAAAAGAAACCTCAGAATAAAGGTCCTGAAGGTGGAGAAAACTGCCTTTCTGCAACACACTGCCTCTACCACCAAGAGTCTACCACCAGTCTCAGACACTTGTGGGTATTTTCAAATCCCTGAGACACCCTGAGCGTGGCACCACAAGTCAGGCAAGCACCAGAGTCCAAGTCAGAAAGGGCTCCAGAGGGACAGGCACATTAAAGATTGAGTTGGCAGAAGCTGTATCGAAGCGAGAAGGACAATCTGCGTGTGTGGTGTGAGCTTCATCACACTGCAATGGAGTGGAGAGATACAGCTGGGAGACAGACTAAGTAAGACATACTTAGAGGTGTAGGTGCTCCAAACCACCCAGCTGTTAATCCCTGTTTTAAATGGTATTTTTGCCAGACTAGCAACTGCAACTGAAAGCCAAATCCAACAGTCCAAAATACAGCTTATACGTACATGTCTGCATTATGTATGGATTTTGATAACACAGAGCTGTTAAAGCATTTATAAACAATTTGAATCAAGAGTTCAGTTCCAAACTCAGTAGCTTGGACTCATTCACACTTAACATGAAATTTATTTTTCATTTTAATGGAAAAATATTCAGTCACATTCAACAAAAGGAAAAGCCAGCTGCAAAGGCAGCAAGCAACAGAGAAGACACACATCAACAAAGAAGCTGCTGCCAAACTAATGCCAGTACATCCACTATTCTTCTCTCCATAGCCATGGAAAGAGATTTTTCATTGTTTCTGCAAATTATCCCACTGGTAGTTGAAAGTCACAGGTGTACAGAAAGAAGAACAATGATGCATAAAATGGCAGCTGTAACTGAAGATATGAACTGCAACATACAGAAAACGGAAATAAAGAAAATTATTCAAAACCTATTGATTTTAGTTATTAACTGCGAAGGAATGATGTACCAGCTAGTCACTCTTTGAAGTGATCTGGTTTTTGCTGAAGGGAGGCTCTTCTTGTACCATATTAAGAACAGAGTTGGGAAAACACAGTATAAGAGGACCGCATTTCATTTGGAGACAGTTACCAAGCGAATACCTACTCCCTGTCCAGCATCCCCCACCCATTTAGAATAAGCTACAGCATCTCTGATTTAATGGGACTAGTATTTTTTAGAAATAGCTGATTTGTAACGTCATTACTATGAGGAAAACATAACAAGCATCCTTTCATTTTGGCACAAGCTACAATAAAATTTCCAGCCAGAAATTAGGAAACAAGATTTTTTTCTTCTGCTGGAAAAAAAAATACTAAGAGGCTAATTCTAGAGCTGGACAAACCTTCACTGGAGCTTTTACACTGCTCTGGTTAAGCTGTGCTCTCACTGCTGTGGTGTTGGTTTGCCACAGCATAGACATCCGTACAGTCATGTTGTACTGACAAACATTTGCAGCAAAGTCATTTCCAAGTGAAGGAGTATGTACCTACATTTTCCGTTTACATTCACGCATCTGTCTACCAGAACTATCTGCATACTCATTCAGGCAGTGAACATCCGAGTTCTTTAGCCAAAACCAACAAAAAAGCACAATCTGCTTAGCAAAGCTGCAAACTACAGAAGTAAAAAACTATTGCAATAATCTTTTGCAAGATATTTCTAAACAATGAAGAAATCTAAGGAAATAACAGCAAGGGGAGTGAATTTAATTGGTTATTTTGAAAGATCCAGTAACCAGGTAGTACTTTCCTTTTCAGTCAAGTATACATCCAAACTTATTTTATTGAACTCAGCAAGACTTTCTCAGAATTATCTTTCAGCTAGTTTCTAAATATCAGTGAAAGGATAATGATTTTTATTTCAGCTTCACCTACAGTTGACATTATTAATTCAGCTGACCACATCCAAAAGTCAAATGGGACTGTATCCTCAGAAATTAGCTTTTTTAAAAATCAAATATTCATTTTGTTTTACATTAGAGATTTAACATTGGACTCTATCATCACATATGGTCCATACAAGCAGAGAAATACAAGCAGAGACCACAGATGTGCACACTTTAACAAGACTGCCCCATAGGCTCTACAGTAGCTGCATTCAGTTGAGCATTTACTGCAAACAGCTGTCCCCAGCACACAAACTCCACTTGCAGTGGTGGCTTCCTCATAGGAACACCTACCTGCAATCACAAACATGAAGACCACCCAATTAATTTCATGTAGACTAACCACTAGCCACCAGAGGGTAAAATGATTTGGCAGTGATCAAGCTAAACTGAATGAAAGCCAATACAAGCCAAGCAAAAGACCTCAAAAGGCCTATTACGACCTTCATAGTTTAATCTCTTAATTCAAAAGCAAAATAGAATAGAGATGAAGAGCTGGAAGAACAGAATACATCTTGAAGCCTCAAGTCTCTAGTTAAATCTCTATTCTGTGAGCAGCGGAACTGTGAGGAGGGGAAATGTTAAAGAGAAAGCATTATACGGAAAAGAAATTCAGAAAGAAGCAGATGATAGTGACTTGCAACTTTGAAGAAAAACTGTAACATCCCTCTGCAAATAAATACAAGTCAAGTGTAACAAGAAAGCCACAAGAGATAAGGACCAGTATCTACTTCTCGTACATGATGTTAGGTCATTCCTCACAGTGAATAAGGTCATCTTCAATTCTAGTAACAAGATGATGGAATGGAAAAAGCACACTTAGGTCACCTTAGCCCTCTCCCCCCTCTTCATTAGTTCCAACCAATTCAGAGTAAATTTGCAAAGTCATCTGCTTTAGTAATACTTTCAACTGCTTAGATAAAAATTCTTCAAGTAATAGAAACTCAATTCCTAATCACTCAAAATTTAGCAATACTGCTGAATTGACCTATCTCAGACCCTTCCTCACAAAGGTCAAGTTTTCAGATACTAGAGTTAGGAGATCCCAGGGCTAAAAGTGAGACAGGATCTCCTAATGTGGCCTTCCCAGTCAGGTTAGCATCATCAAATGGGAGAAGGAGGCCTTGATGCCAATGTACACACAATTAGCCTACACATATAACAACAGTCCAAAGGGTCATTTAGTATTAATAACTTAAATAACTTCCAAAGTGCATGTTGTTAGTCTCTTAAATCACTAGGCTCCTAAATGACTTCTAAAAAAATAATTTAGTTTACAGTCACATTTGTGCAACTTACCTTGTATGAGCAAAACTGTAGTTTTGTATGACTGAATCCATGGAACATGGAAAAGCCAAGGGAAATCTTGAATATTTATCAGTTAGGCAAAACACTCAAAAAGAAACATTTATCTTTATGCCAGCCTAAATAAACTTTGAAGGTCAAGAAAAACCAACATTAAGAGTTCCAAAGAACTGAGGATCCACTGAAAGGAACATATTTCACCAGGACTAATTTTAAGGTTCTTCTAATTACATGCTGTTTATTGTTACAAATACATGAGGTTTGATTAAACAAAAAGTATCAAACATTTTCCCAATGACACAAAAGTTAATTCTGTTGGTTACTTCAGTGGATTTATAAATTGTTCTTAATTATTAGTACCAAGTTATTTTATCCTAACTTTAGAAATAACACAACTATTTTCCCCACTGCACCCTCTCTGCAAAACCTAGACCAATGGAAGCAGATATGGAATGTGCACAGCAACAATCCCAGGGAAAGATGCACAGTGAGGAAAAAAGCAAAAACACTTACTAGCAGGAGCTTTAAATTACTGGGGAATTAAAAAAAAGTTCCAGGGAATTCTAGGTAACAATGAATCTTCATACATTAGGGTGTACCCACTGACCTGGAGCATGACTACAAAGTGTATAGTTTTGCTTTTTATTTTGTTTGTAAACACAAAACAAACACATGTTTTGTGTATGTTGTAACCACATCAAGCTTTCTGATCAAAAACTTTCCAGAAACCTAGTACCTACCAAAGGGACAAAGGCACAGAGTAGCTCCTGGATACACCTCAGTTTAGCCAGTTTTGATTGCCATCATGAGCAATTGCCATCAATCATAGAAGAATGTACCCAATCCATTGTTTGCCTTCCTGAGATGCTGTCAGGTATATGACAGCATTAGGGAGGATCTCACTCTGCCATGTCTCTGGGAACTGTGCATTATTAGGAGGAGGAAAATACACTAACCATGGAAAAGAAAGGTGATACAACTCAAAAAAACATGAAGAAAAAATTAAGTACCATTTTGTAAGTTTTCCTGACGATGCCTTTAATACCTGTGTCATAGTTTATCTATCTCTAAAATATTAATAACAAAGTATCTGAGGAGACTTAAGTAATTTATTATTTGTAGACCACTTGAAGACACTCCACTGAATAACAACATATGTGCAAACTGGTGTTTCAGCTCTCATTTGGAGAATGTGACACTCAAAGTCAGTGTAAAATTTGCCTGCTCTGACAAAAAATGAGAACACTTGCACTACATGAGGCTGAATATCAGTTGTCAGAGATAAACATGAACCTTTGCTGCCTTAAAAGTCATGTAATACATAGGCACATCACTGAGACTGACTGAAAATAAACTGTCACTCTTCATACAATTCCTTTCACCCTCCTACTCTGCAACAAGCATAGAAGCAGTAAGCAAACACGATCATGTATCTCCCTGAAGGTAAAAAGTTTAACACTACACATCCACACCTCAACTGACTATACCCGACTCCTTAACACCTGTTATTTTTCCTTCTCATCAGCTAGCTGAGGTGCTGCCCTAGATGTCACCTTAGGTGCTGGAGTTAAGGGTAAGTTTAAGCCATTTAACAGTAAGTTTTTGCTAGTCCACTCAGGATGCAGGAACTGTCGCGTGAGCAGCTCAGCAGGCAGATAATCAGGTTAAAAACCCCTCTCTTAAGAATAATAATCTCTTTAGCTGGTACGTCAGGAGCTGAAATGAGAGACATGAGCAATCCCTGTTCTGTAATACCCTTCTGCCAGGCAGTTTCTGCTACTGGCTGGCATGTAGGGTAAGGTGAGTTCTATTTCCAACCCATTTCCTCATGGAGGGAACAAGACCTGCAATACTTGCTCTCCCCTTTAAGCTATAGCAATTATGTCACAGGGCTTTGAGGCCATAGCCTAGACTTGCATCTCTGGGTGACCGCATTTGGAGACTGGCCTTTCTGGATCAGCCAGGTACTGATATTCCAGATCTTGCAATATAAAACCACAGTGGATTAATTTAAGATTTTTACAACTGACTTTTTATAATTTATAAAACGACTGACATATGATACTTATAGTTCAAGAAGGAAAGAACTAGTAAATGGATACTTGTATTTCAGTATAGCATCTATAAACAACATTAGTTATCCTCTATTATCATTAATCTGTCAATACCTGCTTCTACCAGTTAATTCCTTTGACTTGCCCCAATCTGCACCTTGTTACTATATGATGTTTCATGTTTGGAAGGACAGGAGACTTTGCTTGAAACTGGCAGCACGTAATTTACATTTGGGCTTTGTTAAAATGACAGCAAGCATCATTGGGACCAAATGTAAAAGCCAGACTGGAGGAGGTTATAAAAAAGTCAAGTGGCAAGCATTTCTCCTTTTATCTGTCAGTTATTATTAAAAGGCCATATGTCATTCTGTGGCACACAAAATTTAAACGCAAGAGACAGAGGTAGAGTTCCACATTATGGACAGAGCACCTTCCCTCTACAGACAGTTCACTTCCTACAGATGGGACAGAACTAAATTGAAGCTCTAACAGAACAGTTTCTCTATGAGCAGCCAAAGACATCACACACTTCCTTGCATTGGATGCAATGCCCCAAAGGCAGAACCTCTGGCCAGGTTACCCAGTGTTGAGATGATGTTTAAATTGCTATAATCTGTCACCAGAAGTGGCACCCTCTAGGCCTGCCCAGCTACAGCAGCTGGAGCAGGAAATAGGCGTCCACAACTAAATCCAAGGTTACTTTGCAGACTCATTCATTACCTGTATCTAAATGTGTATGTATATCTAACCTTAAAATTAGATAAGGAAGGCATGTATTTCAATCAGGAAGCACTAAATTTTAATAATAATTCTAAATAATTGAGAAGAAATAAAGAACCTTAAAACATTTTCATCATAACTTAAGGCAGGCCTTATTTTGCATACCTTTGGATTCAACACTAAGGCTGCAGACTTTTGTTTTAGAGATTTCAATCTCTGAAATTTACAAACAGCATTAACAGTTAGTAAAAATACATCAGGGTCTTAGATGTACTCACTTCCTTTAACCACAGCAATTTAGGCGGCTGCATTTCCACAGACATCACTCCCCCTACATAGCTCAAAACCTTGTGTTGCGTTGCATTGATGCGCTCAACTTGACTGACTGCACGGTGGTCCATCCACATAATAACATTCCTACAGTTTTGTCCTTGAGGAAAAAAAAAAAAAAAAAATTATTTTAGGTCTGGTTTAATCTCAGTACTGTAAGTTGCTAGACTCTAAGCCGCTTCACATTTTTTCACATTTTCACTTCTACATAAAAAATTCAAATTCTATTTGCTTTAATAATCCATGGTAGATATCTAAAGATAAAATTCTAGCCCTCTGAGCCACATTTAAGACACGCTGAGTGCTGAGAATGCTGACTGAAACCAATCAGCCTTGTAAACATCCAAGAACTTTGAAACGCCATGCTCTTGTAGACTGTATTTCATTCAAAGAACCCAAACTTCTTGACAAAGTACCCATATTTAGTTAAAAATACAAAGAAACATTTTGGTGACTATGAACTAAGGATGTGACAAAATGTGAGCAATTATTTTATAGACTAAAATTAACTCGGCTAGTTAGCTAGCTAGTTACAGGGATTCTCTCTCTTCTACTGCTGTGAGAACAACTATCCTAATTCCTTTCAGAAACAGTTTCAGAGAGTAATTTGCTGAAATGCTTTCATTTTGGAAGTGGAAGGAAAAAGCATTTTTCTTCTGCATAGCACATGAGAACAAGAAGCAAAGATCATTTCATCAAAATTAGTCTCTAAAGGACGTGCTAGACAGGTGGAACAGTAATCCAGGTGACATTTCGGATTCCTCTCCTGCTATGTACCTCACACACTCAACTTCATGCCACAGCCACTCATGCATAATCTTGAAAACCATACTTCAAGACAAGGCAGAAGAATGAGGCACACCAAAATTTCTAGCATGGATTTAAAGACAATTCCAACTGTGAGACTGCCTGAAACCATCCCATTGGTTGCTCACACCAGTGCAACAGTATTCAGTGCATTCTTGTCTTTTTATTGAAAAACAACACTGCATAAACTTGTAAGTTCTTGGGGATATCAGAGAATAAAAACAAGAATTGATTTGACTCAACAGACCAAAATAGCCCCAGATATCATTAGGCATTGAACAGACTGTAAGAGACTCAAACTGAAAAATAAATAATCTCATTTAAATTTAGCAAAGGAAGTTTTAGGGGCAAAGCTGGGTTTTTGAGAAGGCTGGGAGGAGATGACAAATACATCTGAGAATAGAAAGGGAACATCAACAGAATTGTGATTATGGCTCTGTAACTACTGATTTAGCACACACCTAATCTTAAGTGGGATTCACTGAAAAAAGTACATCATAGACTTTTCTTGACTTTTGAATCATCTGCTCAGAAACTAATAAAGTATCAGTATTTTTAGAAAAAGGTCACAGACTGTTCTGAAGTTTAACACTGTCCTAAGCCAAGTCAGAACATCAATGTAATAAACCACACAACCTGAACCTCTAGCCAGTAGCTCCATGATGGAGTAAGCAGTTAGACTATACTAACACTATATTCTTATTTTTAGCATTCCTTTGGCCGGTGGGGATGGGCATTTATAGACACTTATAGATCAAAGTCGTGATATAGATTTCACCGTGATAGATGAAAGCCTGAGAGAGGAGTGAACATAGATTTCTCTAAGAAGCAGTCTCTTTGAGTCAAGATGAAAAAATTTGATCTTAGAATATCAAACATTTAGCCAAACCGTAATTCTCATCTCAAATTTAATTTTGCAGTAGAATTACAATAGTAAAACAGAAAAAAAATCCTCTTGTAAAAAAGATTTTCTATCATCTATCTCTCAAAGAGTCAACCCCCTAAACTGGCATTTGGATGAAATTGTACGTTTGCTCATGCCAGTGACGAAACCTGTACAGCAACCCCAATTTCTGGGTTGGAATCCTACCTTCACAGTTGACTGCCAAAGGTTGGAACTGTTTATCCACAACAACAAGGGAACATGTTGCATCAAAACCAACCCCTCGGATCTTGCTGGCATCTACTCCACCGACGACTTTCTGCAAATACACAAAACACGCATGGCTACAAATATATCCATATATACATATATGTGCATGTACTGGGTGAGCTAATGACTACAGAAATTGAGTTACAAGTTAAAAATGCAAGATGAAATGCTGAAATTTTTGAGATTCAGTATTCTTTAACACTTCTATTCAAAAATTCCTTGGTTTTCAAAATCAAATTCAAAGGCCCACAAAAAGTTCTTTAATAGCTTTTTAATCTTATTAGTCACAGATGTGGATGAAAGCAGGAAGCACAAATATATCAGAAAATAAAGGTAGCAGAAAAATAGCAATGTTAATTTTCTCTCTTTTCTAAAAGCTTGGATATGAGATGCATGTGAAGAATAGACACAGGATTAGGGCTAAGTGTTTCCACCAGTAACTTCACTTTGTGCCTACCTGAGGAAGCAACAATCTTTGGTAATATTGTGCCACTTTTTGTCTTTCAATACTTGAAGGGTCCCAAAATAAAGTTGGCCAAAACCTGTAGCAGTGATAAAATCTCCACAACACACATCATTTCAAAAGCTCTGCTACCAAGAGTTTGGATAGCATGCTTTTTGGAAGATTTTCCAAAAAAAAATCACCACCCCAAAAAGGTCTGAATTTCACGGCTTCCAGCAGCACTGGAAAAAAAAACACAACACCCACATGCATTAAGTGCCAAGTGAGGTTGCAAGACACCTAAAATGTAACTCAGTAATAAATTGCCACTTCTCAGCAACAATAAAAATATCATTATTTTAATTAGTACTATAACGAAAGACTTTCACTAGACTTGCTGCAGTGCCAGTCTCTTACTGGCTCTGTAAAGCTACAGTTTCAGAGACTGTATTTTATTGCTTATATATAAGAGGTTGTATTTAAAGAGGTCCAGAGCAAGAACAAAGCAACTCACAAAGAGAAAAATCAAATAAGAAGAATAAAAGACTTGCTTTGCTTTAACATCAAGATGTTCTTCCTTATCACTCCTGTCACTCCCTTCTTTTCCTTTCTTCCCCCTCACCTCATCTCCTTCATTTCAGAGCATTTCTGCAGAACCAAGCTCATTAATGTTTGAAAAGGCTGATCAATAAAAAGAGAATGGGTGAACTGGCCATCTGCAAATTACCAAGCATATCATGAATATTTAAAAAGCCAACCGTAGAACATGGAGCAGGCTGAGGCTTTATTAAGGAGGATGAAATGGCCTACATGAGCACTGCCAAGCAAGGTCACTAATTTACTTTCATCACCAGCACGTACAGGCAGATCGTTGGATCAGAGAGTACAAATTTTCCCATATAGTAAGGTATATTTCATTCTTGTTTTATGCTTGACACTATCCACAAACGTATATAATTTATTTTGGTCTTATAATACTTGACAGGCATCTTAATGAGGATCATAGGTGACAGACATTATGTTAGGCACCATCCACAAACCAGATTACAACTTCTCTACATTAAATGCTCCTTTGTGACTCCAGTGCAGCATAATGTACATCTTTAAATATACACATTACCAGGTTCTGAGCAACCTTAACTCTTCAAAGAACTGTCTCGACTCTAAAACATACACCAGTGAAACAAAACCCACAGATGTGAACCCTGAAATCAGTGGGTAAGTCCTCCTGCTGAGCTAATCATGCAAAGGAAGGGCTTCCATCTTATTTTTTTCTATCACAAGCTTCTACGTAGAGCTTTCAGAGCTGCCTGCAACATGTATCTCCTTCATTTTCTCTTTGCATACCTTTGTGACTGAGCAACAGGCAGCCCATATGTCTGCAGAGGATTGCTCGTAGTGGTCCGGATGGGGCTCCCAAATTTGGATTGGCTGGTCTGCATGTGCCACTACTGTCCCAAACTCGTCCACCAAGGCTGCGCGGACACTTGCTGACCCAACATCAATTCCAACATAGCATTTTCCTGGAGCCTGCTTCTTACTGTGCATTTTTAATAAAACCTGTTGGAAGGAAATAAAAAAAATAGGAATAAAACCAGATAAGATGCCTGATGATGAAAAGCTGTGCTGAGCAGGACAGGACAGACACTGTGCAGGCACTTTGCTTAATAACTCTTTTTTGCATCAAGAGCTCCACTTGGAATTTTCTAATTAATTAGAGTTTTTAAGTCTTGCACTAGTTGTATGTACTTTCTTCATATGTTTGTGTGTAAGTTTCATGGCACAGAAGCTCCTGAAAGCAAACAGAATAGGCATGCTAAAATAAAGTTCATGCACTTGATCAAGGCCCTGAGCCGTGGCCATACAATATTGTGCCTGCATAAAGGGAAAGAGGGGAAAGGAGATGGGAAAGAAAGGAAAGGGTATGGTTCCAAACTCAGCAACAATCAGAAGCTTTACACAGAAGGGAATTTTCAATCTAGACACTTCTGGGTTTTCCTGAATTCTGGCAGATGAGGAAGCTGCTGATGCCTGGAAATCGGGTTCGCCTCTGGACGAGACAGGAAGACCCACCACAGATATGTCCTTGCCTCAATGCAAACAAATTATACTCCTGATGGAGTGAAAGGGGTGGTGTGCCTGGCTCCACTGAACCCTGACCTGAAGAGGAACAAGGAGCCAAGAGGTGCTGCCTCCCATAGAGCCAACCAGCTGATGAGCAGAGTATTACTGCTGAACAAGACGCTGAGTCAGGCTGAATTTCTGCAGAATATGAAAACAGTTTGCCCTCCCTAAAAAAGTGGTGTGATCCTGATAATTAAAATGACTAAGTAACAATCTGGCATGTACTACTCACTTTTGAGCCTTCCAAAGAAAAAGAAAAGAAAACACAAAAAAAAAAAGGTTTGATTTTTAAGAACTATCTACCACCCACACAATTTTAAAGATTCAGAAAATAATTTGCTGAAAATGTGGTGAGTTATGAAAGAACTCCAGGAACTCTCTGCCTACTCTCTGACAATGTACAAGTACAAAGTGAGGTTAATTGATTTAATTATTCACAATGAGTTGCTTACTTCACTATATTACGTTTAACTATTTGACATTTAATACAGTGACAAATACACTGTACTTAATTTCTCACAGTTTGTTCTTAATTAATAGTTAACATTTACATTTTAATCAAGTTGGGAGAATGCTAAGTAAACGCAGAAACAAAGTATTAAAGATGTCAGAGGAGTACCAAGTTTAGTGCTTGTATGAATCTCTTAATAACCCTTTGAAACACACAGAACTCAGCTGACAGGCAGTTTCTGATTTCCAGAAAATGAATGGATCAATTATAATTTGATGAATACACAGCATTTACTTAGCACCAAAATGGCTCTACTTAAAAACAGCCTATCCCTCCCAAAGAAGTGACCTGGATAAGTTCTATGTATGGAAGATGGATTATTCAGAGGGAGGGACATGGGCAAAGGGGGAAAGATTTGGAAAGTACTGCTAAGTAGAACACATTTCAAAAACCAAGCCTTTTTTTTTCCCCCATCAAACATCTTGAGTATAGGTCAAGATCTAACCTTGGGTGTCAGTCTGAACATAGAGCTGGCACATATAAGTGGCTGTGGACATCTATGGTTGGCTTGTAACCACTGCTGTTCTAGTATCACTGAGGGTTAGAGGTAGCAGGTAAAATAAAGAGAAAAAAAAAATAAAGGAAAAAGAGAAAAGGCAGGTGACTATCTCCGAAAACTCGCAATCCAAGCACCATCCCAGATAATAATTAAGCAGTCTTAATAGCTGAATCAGGACAAATTTTCATCTACACTTGAAACAGCATAAACCAACACCTTAGCCAAAGAAAACTACCTAGTTTCCCATCATCCTACCCCATTACATGGTTCATGGAAAGGTGGTTAGTCCGTGGAGATGAGACATCACAACCTGTCCCATACGATCGGTTTGTACTGAATCTGTCATTCATGCTTAGGCTACCACTGCTGGGGGCCAAGAACATTTTTTTCTTCTTCACTTGGACAGCGTTAACATGAGGGAGTTCTGTCCATCACTACTGCTCCTTAGCAGCCCAGTAAAAACCAAAGCAGTTATCACACCTAGATATGGTCACTAGAAGCAGTTGTAGAGATCGTTAATTTCTAACAATATCAGAAACTAGAAAAAAACCTCAAAGCTGTAGAGCATATTGCAGTACTGATGGAAATCCTAGCTACTCTCTCAGCATACTGATTCTGCCCAGTAGATTAGGTGCAACACACACTAATCTTGTTAAGCAAGGTCATCTGTTCAAGCGATGAGCAATCAGCTAAAAATAATGGTGTGCCATGAGTCTAACACCTAGGAATATTGGCAAGAAAGCTCGCTTTATTTTCTTGGCCCTGGCTCTATGACCTGGTCAGACTAACAAAAGCTAATGCCTCTGTCACAGAAAGGACAATTCTCCTGATATCAGTGATTAATACTGCATCTGTCAGCTGGGGATACTTACAGCACTCTGCATCTTCCTCTTAGCCCTTGGCTGTAAAATCAGTTTTAAGACTTTTTTCAACAGATGATGTTCACTTTTTAATTTTGCACTTCATCTCCTCAAAGCTTAAAAGGCTGGGTGCAGATGCTGTTAGCTACTTGCAAGAAGTTCTACTCTAAAGAAATTGCATGAGTGTTCCTGATGCTATCTCACGAATTTCCCTGGTTTTCCCTATTTTGGCACTGCCTTTAGCTGCTGACTCATAAAAAGATGAGAATAAACCACAAGCTGCAAAGCAGTTTGGTTTTGTTTTTTTTTTTTTAACATAGGCAAATCTTTCTTACTTGCTTTTCTCAAAATACAAGTAGCAAAAGGAATATTTTACATCCTGTCTCCTTCTCTCCCAAACACAATATTACTCTAATTTTTTATTTCTCTTCCATGTATGGCAGCCTTGATTTTAGCTCATTAATGTGTTTTTGCTACTTAGAGAACAAGCTTAACAGATGTTAGAGAATTAAGCTCATAGTACCTCCTACTCAGCACTTAAAATTATGGTTTTACATTGGATTCTTCCCACAAACATTTGAAACCTGGAGCCTAATCACTGCATGTCATGTTTACTTTCCTTTTTTACTTACTAAGCAACCAGAAGGTGCATGTGTGAGTGACTGTGCAGGAAGCAGGGTTTGTTTATATGCTTAAGCAGTACATAATCAGTCTCTGAATACCCACTACTTTGTAAATCAGAGGACATAAGAAAGAGTTAAGTGTCAGAATCCAAAAACAAGAACCATAAACTTTAACTGTTTTTTCTTTGAGTGAAGCTCACCTAGATTTACAAAGCAATACTTCAGTATCTTACGAAAACAGGCTAAAAGTAAATATTAATCCTTTTTTCAAGCACTAAGTTACTGTTCAAAGTATAGAGTCTCTGCAATCGGATCTGATCTGCTTGCAAAAACATCACTTGATGCCAAGGGTTTTTCTGGAATACCAATCACTTGGTATCAACTGGATCCACAAAAAGCACTGTCATCCCTAGGTCATAAGTGCCACCAACTAAAGACTCTGTCTAAAGGTACTTCTTGAGAACCTAAGAACCCAGCAGTGGATGGTGGAAAATATTTAGCCAACGTACTTTGATAAGAATTTACAGAGGAAAGTTGTTATTCAGTTTTCTTTACAGAAGATTCCTTTGGCACAAGAGGAAGCTCCAAATCAGAAATGAAGAAACTCTTTAACTGAGTTCAGAGGTAGAAGAAAGTCCCAGTACAAACTTCCTGCTTTGGAATCTGGATACCAATGTTCACTGCCATGTGTAAAGAAAACTTTGTTGTGTGAATAAAACTTTGGTTTGGATTTTTTATCTACTGGAATCTTAGCATACAGCTTCTGCAGTCAAACATCATGAGGAGAAGAGCAAAGCAGAATAATGCTTTAAATAACAAGTCCTAAGGGTCTAGTCGGACAGATCAATTCTTCCAATGCAATATTCCTAACAAGACACCAAAATATTTGATGCACGGATGACGCATGTTTATGGACTTCCCAAGAGGTGGAAAGCAGTGCTGATAACACCACTAACCTCCTCTACCCATGAAGTATCTATCTCAGGAAGTCGGGCTTCTTGCAGCCGAGAGAAAACTTCAGTATAGCTCTGCCTGTCCATTGCAGAATTAGAGCCCCAAATTTATAACTTATTATTTTAATTTGCAAACAGAAAGAGAAGGAGAGAGGAAAAAAATAACTTTTAAAAGACATGTCCAGCTTAACCACATTAGTCCATGACTAGAACTGGTAAGATAGGTCAAGAAGCCAAAATTCCCTCCAAGCACTAAAACAGCAACGGCCTCTTTCTTTGCGAAGCACAGCAGGGACAGAATGGCTTTTCAAACGAGCATTTATGATCAAAGAGCTACAGCATATGATAAATATTTATATGGCCCATTAAATAATAGTCTGTGTAAATATTATTCAAAATGTGCGTGCTTGAAACCACAGACTTCCCAGTTTATCCTTAAACAAATGTGCTAGTTTTCCCACATAGGCAATGAAAAAAAGGAGGGGTGAAACTGTCATTTGCAAAAATATTTCTTTAAAAAAAGAAAATCCTTAACGTTGTTTACTTTAATTGAAAAGGAATGACTAAGTAACCAGATGATTGTTTCATTACAACTAACTACTGAACTCAGGCTGTCCTACCTTAATTCACAGTTATCAAATCACCAGGACATACCTTTCTGTTAAAGCTACAGTACAGGAAGGCTGCAGACTCACGTGTACGCAGGCAGAAGTTCAGCAGAAGTCTTTATCAGCAGCAAGTATAGATTTTATGGTATCTCGTGCTTAAATACAAGGAATTATGAAGGACTCACATGTCTGTTTTAAACTTTGACCTTTGGAACGCTGCAGATTGCCCAGACCTAGAGATCATGGATAAACAGTACGTTTTTAGTAGTGCAGCTGTGCTTTTCTATAAATTACCGAGAAAAAGATTAACAGCCTCAAATTAGGCTTCAAAATCTTAATGTGAAAAAATCTAAATATGTTAAATAAAAGACTCTTCTCAGTTGAAGAAAGGAGATAAAGCGAAGGAAGCATTTTTGACATTATATGGGAAATCCAGCATTTTGTTGGCTTTGTAGGGTTACAGTAAACTAACAAAAGTGGTGGTGGTGGTAGAATGGCAATCTCTTCTTGAAGACCATGAACTCCCTTTCCTCTTCCAGGATCTTTAATTCCTGTTTGGATGTGAAGAGACAAAGGCAGCACATGTCTGCGTGGGAGAGTGGGAGCAGACGGAGAATTCTAACGCCGCACTGAAGGGCAGTACTAATATAGAATAATAACCTTAAATGCCCGAGGGACTATGCTATAACTACCATCAAGCATTTATTTTTCAGCTACCCAACAGCAAACAAAACAAAAACAAGGAATAAAAGCAAACCTCATCACCTCTTTTCCCTTCCCAAAACAGAAACACGTACATGCAGGAGATCTCCATCTTAGGAATGTGAGGACTGTGTTAACAATAACAAAACTGGAATAAATAAAAACTAAGCTGGAGAAAGTATGCTTCTTCACTAAAATCCAAACACTTCCAGATTATTTCATCCATTCTCTGGTAAATTCTGTAGAGCTTTCTCACATCTTGGAACAAGAAAAACCAGCTTCAAGTAGTAGAAGAGACCTCATTTTAGTAGGAGAGTCAGACCCCAGCTCCCAGTCCCCTAATACCTAGATTGTTCCATCAAACCTTCCTAATTGCCCCCCAACACTGTAGCGAAGTCTCACTAAATCCCAACACAGAACTGAAAATATTCTACTACTTTCTAGTATCTCCTTCTCTCTATATAAATAATTCATGATGTACTAATCTTCTGTAATGTCTGTCCATTTCTTCCCCACCCCCTTCTCTCAGTGTCCAAGACAAAGCCATTACTTCATCGCTGCCTTCTGCCCTTTAATTTTATCTTTTTTATTTTAAATACTTTCAGGTCAAACTACTTCCACCTGCTCTGATATAGAGTAAGACATTCCCCAGTTTATCCTGGTGTAACTAATTAGCAGAGAAATGAAAATGACTAAGCAAATTATTCTAAGAAATGAGATCCAAAATTTATTTTTTTTCAGCTTCTAGTGCCTACATAGATATCTCACTCATGAAGAGCAGAAAGGTGTCAGCATGACCAGTGTCAATAAATAGCAAGCTCAAATGAATAGAGTTGTTTTTCTTTATAATCTGCTCTAGAAGAGATTGTACTAAAACAGAAAACTGATGCTTGACTCCTCTCTTGAACTTGCACTGGCAGATACAGCCCATAATACTGTTGGTTAAGTAAGAGCAATAGCATTCTGGACCCTGATTAAAGAGCCTGGCTGCCCTGGGTCAGATGAAAGGTCCAATTAGTCCAGTATCCTGCCACAAACAGCAAAAGCCATGAGAAAAGCACATGCCTGCTCTTTTCATCCAGCAATACTTCCCCAAAATACCTTCTTCCTCCTGCTATCTATAGTAGAGGCACTTCCTGAGCCAGAAATTTTATCTTTAGGATTAGCAGACCTTGAAGGCTTTTTTCCTCCCTGAATTTTTTTGTGCTCTTTTTGAATCCAGGGTAACTTTTGCAACTGCAAACTACTGTGGTAATAAGTTATAAAGTTTTGTGTAAACAATGCAACAAAAGTCCTTGCATTTGTGCTGAGCGTGCCACCTGCTAGTTTTGTTTGATGTGCCAGAGCTCCTGAGCCAGAGGAGACATCAAGCAATTGCTCCGTATTTACCTTCACCGTGTGGTCATAATTACATCGTCTTCTGAGTTGTCCCCAGAAGGCTCTCTGCAGCTATTTACAGACCATGGGTGATGAGCTGAACTCACAATCTTAACATGGTCAGGTAAGTCAAAAACCAGTTTTCTGCTCTCTGATTCTTCATGGGTGTGGCAATAATAAGTACCATAACTCGGTGCAGTACTAAGTACTAATAAGCAGCAAGTAACTAACCCAAGACTGCTTATTTTTCTTTTCCTAAGATTGCAGAGATGCTGCTCAGAGATGCTCACAGAAGAAAACCAATTCCCACTACACCGGCCCTCAAAGCGTGTCTAAAGACAGAAATCCAGGAGCTCCTCCCAACTATATGCTTGGAGAAGACTTAAGGCTACTGCTCACCCTGGTTTTCTTTGGAAGGAAGATCAAGGCTCCCACACAGTTGTTGCATGCCCTAATAGCTCTGCATTGCAACAGGCGTGAGACCAATGCCACAGCACGCCTCGCAGAGCAGCCAGGCTGCCCAGGCAGAGACTCTGAGACCAAGGACACACCAGGAATATCACTGTAAGATCATCAACGTGACAGCAGTAAACTGGGCTGCCCCGTTTGTTCCCCTGCTTGTAACCCCGCCACACAAAAGAACCAGTTCAGCTCTCTCTCTGCTCCACTGCTCATCCCACGGCAGGAAACAGCTGCAGAGAGGAGCTCTCAGGAAAAAGGAAGGCTGAGCAAAGAGCCACGTGAACACACAAAATGAAACAGGGAGACACGTGCTACAGGGAAAACCCAACAGCTCCAAATCCCTCCGGTGCTCTCTTGGACCGGGCTTTTTAAAGAAGCAGGGTCTGATCCTGCATCCCTTAAAGTCAGTGGCAAAACTCCCAGCCATATGAGTACTTCAGGATTAAACTCTTGCCACTTGTGAACGTC
>BJBW01000910.1:197211-296821 GCA_004320125.1 Scolopax mira
GTGTCTCACCACCCTCACAGGAAAGAATTTCTTTCTAGTATCTAATCTACATCTCTTTCAATTTACCATTACCCCTCGTCCTATCGCTGCATTCCCTGATCAAGAGTCCCTCCCCATCTCTCCTGTAGCCCCTTCAGGTACTGGAAGGCTGTTATAAGGTTTCCCTTATAAGCTTGTGTGAAGGTTCAACTCAATCAGCATGACCTGTTGCCGTGCCTGAACTTTCTACAAAACACAGATCCTATTTTGCCCTTTGAACTCAGAAACCAGTGAAGACAGGCATGGGAGGCAAAGTACCATTGGCATCTGCTCATTCGTAAAAAAATATAATTGTCTTTTCTCCAAGGCTAAGATTTTGTTAACTGGAATGTGTACTTCCCAGATTATAACCAACAATCGGCCTTTCTCCTAAACTCATTGCAAAATGGACAAATGATGTTCTAAAGCCAGCACTGTAATCTGTTAAAATCTTAAATTCAACGGGGGCTCATTCAAGTACATAAAAAGAAGTTTGTTGGATCGTTTAGCCACCTGCAAGTCATACACAAATAAAGCAAACAGCACTAGAAATAGGAATAAAATCACCATATATGTAGCTAGTCCCGATAGCAGTTCGATTTCCATGCTCTGTATACAACCCAAAACAAATTGTCTGCTTATAATTAAAATATGATACTGTTTCCAAAAGTCTTGCCTCTAGGGAAATAAATTTATACCACGGGGCAGATTCAGCCCTGGTGTAGGATTTCTGATTTTCATGGAATTACACCATTAAAGAATTTGGCCCAACATCTTACCCACACTGATGCAATTCAACTTTAAGGGACAGTTATGGGGTTTCCTCCTAACTCCAGGCCAAGTCTCTGGAACAAGGGAAGTCTGTAAAAGAAACCGTTGGAGGGATGTTTTAGTCTGACATTTAGAAATATTCACATATTAGAAAATGTCACAGGGTTTATTTTGTACTTCTTACACGTTAGAATTTCTGGCTTTTTTTTTTTTTTCTTTCTGTACAGATACATTGCCAGTAGGTGGTCACAGCAAAACAGGATAAACCCCAAAGAAATGTAATGAAACAATTCTAGACAGCCGTGAGTAGAAACACATTTGTGCATCCAGTTAATTCCGCTTCATCTTTGTTACATAAATCTATTTTCCAAACTAAATGCATTGCCTGAGCTTGTAATATATGATTAACAGAATGGCTGCACCACTCAGGACCCTGAAGAAAAATGTAAGATGTTAATTCTCCAGCATTTTAGGTCACTTTAAATATTTCAGGTATGATTGATCTCACATAGTGCTTTGGATTTATGCTTTGTGTGACAGAAGTAAATCAGAATACACACACTCATGCTCTCACTGATGTTGAAAACTTCTGACTCCTGTGCAGAATCAGAGAAAAAGAGCTGTAATGTTTCCCTCCTCCTGGAGCTAACCTGGTGTCTCCTGAAACCGTGTGGCTTCATAGATCATGACCCAGAAAACAGGAGTCTCCCCAGCTCTTCCTGCCAGTGCTACACGTACCGGGCACTGTGACAGGGGCTGGGCTGCGAAAAGGGGAGATGTGATGCTGTCAGAGGTCTGGGGGAGATTATTCCTCCTCTCTGGAGTTGTTTGAGCTGCCCAAACAGCAGAAACAGATGCCTACATTCTTACTTAAGGCTTCCTGAGAAAATCAACACTGTTTCAAAACCATATCAGAACCAAAACTATTGAAAGATTAATCAAGCTTGGGTCAAAAGGGAAGAAGGATGCAATAGTTTTGACAGCAGTGAACTGGTAAATAGTATTCCAGAGTCAGAATATTCAGTGCGTCACATCAAAAACTCCTTCAGACTATTGACATAAAATTAGGAAAAACCATGGAAAACAATAGTAAACATAATAGACCCATCAAAGATACATTTTAAATTTACTACTTGCATTCTTACACTAATCTGACAATCATAAAGCCTTAATAAATCAAATGGAGCAAACGCTATCAGTAAATTAAAGTATGTATAGTAATCTGTGTACAAAAGTTAAAAAACCTTTTGGCATAGAAGACAGCTGTGATTCAGAGATCTTTCCAGTGTTAAGCACAAGCACCAGAAGAAAACTGCTTTAAGCATTCTTTAAAATCACATTCTGGTTGCTAGCCTTTGGATTTTACAGTTTGTCATTCTGAAGCAATGATAAAACCATCACAGCTTCAATCAACTTTTTGAATCATTGACCAGTCTGAAAAACTGAAAGTGAAATAAAAAGCAAAACACAACAAAAATCAGAAATCAGATACAGTTTTTGCCCTTTCTGTCAGCCACAGCTAAGAAATGTTATTATAAAGCAAGATAAAAGATTGAGGAAGGAAATAAATGATAACTCCACTCCTATTTTACACTGTTTCATGTCTGATTGTTTCAGAAGTAGGAGGAATATGAGACTGGGTACATAACTCCACCCTCTCCAAGAACTGCCAGGACTGTTGATCCAAACATGAGAACAGTTTCCTTCCCTACAGTATGTTGTAATCATGGAAATATCATGGGATGTTTTTGATTGACACCTCATCTCCATCACCACAACATACACTGAAAAGCCATCCTCTTGGGAGAGACGGGACAGGAAAATTAGGATGATGGCAGATAATTATCCCCTGGGCTGCAAACATTTCCTTCAATGGCATCCTGGCCATGGAGGCTCAGCAGCCCAAGCACAAGGCACGACACCACCATGATGGGCACCCTACCTACAAGAGCTACATGTGGCTGCTGAGACCGTGGAGGCCTGTACAGACCTCCCCTAAGTTGGTGGCAGGTTTTGGGAGGGAGGCCAAGGGGTTCTACCACCTCTATACCTACTTGCTTTTGCTGCCTTCAAATGGAATGATGCTTTAACGCTGTCCACTCATCAATTTGTATATTCTTCTGCTATATCTCAATTTTTCGCCCAAAAAAAATCTTAAGTTAACCTCTGAAGAATTGGGAGGAGGGAGAAGAAACTTTTACTGAACAAAGTAAATTTTCCAGAATATAATTTCATCCTTTTCAAGTACCTATAGCAGTCAATATGATGGGCTAACGCCAGCTTCACGTTTACTTAGGCTTTTTTCCCTTTCTTCATTGCTTTTCATTTAACTGGCAGCTAAAAGTCTCATCTAAAGTTATTTGTATGCTTTTTCTCCCTTAAAAATAATGCCCATGCAAGAATTATTTACTCAGCACCAAGCTTTAAGAAGTGACCTGGATAGGGGAGGAAAAATATCTGTTAGAGTTGTTTTGTTTTAATATGTTAGTGAAGGGAATGAAATCCCAGACAGAGCTGTGGTTGTGACTGTTTACCATCCTTTGAGAAAATGCATGTTCCAAATCAGCTCAGTGGTACTTGTGTCTCTGAGTTTCTAATGCTGAAAACTGACACCAGCACCACTATCTGAATAACTTAAAATTTTGACCTAAGCATAATGTCTCCCTTTAAAAGAAAGACTTCCAGAATTAAGACTTCAGCTGCTCCATCTTGAGCTAGGGAACTATTTTTCCTTTTTCTAAGCTGCTGCCTGTATTGGCTTCAAACCAAAACTGAATGAATGCAAAGAAGGAAGCTTAATGTACAGCAGTTTAAATAATAAAGCTTTGGGGGTTTTGGAGCATCAAACCCTTCAGAGTACTAAATATTTGCAATTTGGTATTGCAAGCATTTCCCTTCCCGCTGGAAGGTTAATTTATCACGGAGGAATACCTTGCTCTCAGACACTATCAAAGGCTCGTCGTGTTCTTGCTACCTTAATTTATTCTTACAAACAGATAAAAATTAGCTTCACCTGTGGTAAGGGTTGTCTTTCCAAGGCTGCTCTCTCATAACAAACTCCTATTTAAGGGAACCAATTCAGAAGTTGAGAGTAAGCTGAAGCATCTCAGTGGTATTTTGGATTTTTAATCATGGCCTTTCCAAAGTAATCCATATTTTAGAAGTTGCCTGTCAGGATTACCTTCTAACCTCTTGCCTTATTTATTCCAGAGAACTTTGCAGAGGGCCTATGACCACAGAGGCTTACGGGCTGCAGCTCCTCCCAGCTCAGCTTCCAGCCATGGGTCCCAGCCATTTGCAGCCTGTTTAGCATGCAAAAACCCACACTGGTGCTCTGGGTTGAGTAATGATGTTCCTATTACACCCACTCAATGTCCTCAGTATTGGGTAACGGGAAACCAGGGGACGAAACTTTTGGTTTCTACAGTCCTGAATCCGTAAGCTCTAGTTCTAGGGAGGTATCTGCTCTGTGACAACACTTCCCATATTGTCTTTCAGCCAGGAAGATGGATGTACCTTAGCTGGAGTGAGTCATTCGCTGAACCCTGGCCAAACTTTGAAGCAAATCTGGGCCAGTTTACCGCCTCAGGAGGAAACCTGGTTTTTGCATGAATTAGATGTGAAAATAAGCAGAGCCTGACTGACATCTTCTCTGAATTCCAACCATAAGGGTAAAGCCCAGCGGGCACGAGCCTCAGGCATGACAAAAATGAGGAGGGGAAAACGAGGCTTCCTGTCTCCCCTCCAAGAGCCAGAGACACACATGTTACTCAGAACTTAGGGTAAACTGTTAATTATTTATACACTAATTAAGTGATGTTTATAGAATGTCTTACATATGTAAATTGCTGTAAATATGCTTACATTTTTCCTGCAGTCTCCAATTAAACCAACTTTCATTTCAGAGCAAAACCATTCCATACCAACTTGTTACACCAGTTTTTAGCCAGGGACCTTTTGAGCTAATGGCCCCAGCTCAAACTGCACTATTGTATTTCTCCACAGAAATTTCTGTGCTGGTTTGCAGTGGTTTTAATTCCATCACAGATCACATTCTGTTTAATGATAATTTGATTTTGCATTGCAAGACCCAGATGTACATTAGGAGGTCACAACCTTTCCATTTATCTCTTAAAGTAACTATTTTTTCCCCAACTTCCATCAGGTTAAAACAGTTAGCAATTTTTCTCCTTGAAGTGTCCCTTCAGCTTGGCCAAGATATATAATAGATCAGTGTAGCTACAAATGCATTACACCATTAGTCATCAATTAGTTTTAAACCATCGCTGTAATATATCATTTATCTAGCTTGCCGTAGCACTATTGTGAACATTTAATTTTTTAAAGGCATCTTGATTTTTTTAACCTGACGGCTGCATCCCCCTTTTGTCTCCTATACAGACATCTCCTTAAGGAACAATAAAAATTAGATTTGTTTGACCTGCACTCAGGGTTCGTTTAAGCGAGATGGATTTTAATTGCTCTGCCTAGTCTACCAGACAGCTTTTATGTAATATTCCAGACATTTACGCACTGTCTTTTCCCTTGCTGTAAGCAGGTGTGTGTGCCCACAAACGCCCGTGAGGCAGCTCTTACAATTCATTTCACATCTCTGACAACCCTCTGGGAAATGCCTTACTCTGCGATATCATTGGCATCAAATTAAGGCTCCAGTTGTTGCCACTTCTT
Organism: Scolopax mira; assembly: GCA_004320125.1. NCBI lineage: Eukaryota > Metazoa > Chordata > Aves > Charadriiformes > Scolopacidae > Scolopax > Scolopax mira. The sequence continues at coordinate 202,690 of BJBW01000910.1, forward strand.
TCCTCCTGGTACCATTTTCTTTGGTCTTTAAGATTCGACGTTTCGTGTGGCTGATTCTAAAAGGACTTTGCTGAGGACCATGTTCCTTGTGCTTACCTTGTCATCATGCAACACAGGTGACTCACCTCAGCATCTCCCAATAGCGAGAATGGACACAGGGCCTTGCCTGTCTCTCCCAAAATCCACATTGTCCTTCGACCATTTACAACACATTTGACTTAGATTTATGATTCGAAAGGGCTCGGAGTACAAGATAACTAAGACTGAGAGAAGCAAGTCTATGCCACAGCCGTTCAGTATCTTGAAGGATCTCTAACTTCAATTAGTCAGTCACGCGAGCAAGTTATCACAGCATTGACTCAGAGCCCAAAACACCCTGACTTCTCTGCCAGCTTGGAGTAGAAGCAAAATGAGCTCACATTTGCCCACGATGAACCTTATTTGCTCCAGCTGCTCCAGCAGGGAGAGGAGAACCTCATGCGGAGAGTTCTCTCCCTGCTGACTCTCCTCTTCTACGGGTGATACAATCTGAAGATGAGGTCCTATTTTTCCTGTTCTTCCCATTCCTAAAAAGGAAGATTTGGCTGTCCTGTGACTTACCAAATCAGCACAAAAAAATGGGCCTCCTAAGCAGTTATTTGTGCCTACAGCTGGTTCTGGTCTACTCTCGGTTGGACACACACATGTACTTAATTCCCATTTGTGCTGGATGCCTATTAAAAGAACAGATCTGCAAGTGAGGAGGGTCTCTTCTACCATGTCAATGGAAGTGAAATACGTAAATCTCCTGCACGCTGAGGGTGAATGTATGCCTGAAATGCTTGGGAGAACAGCTGTGAGAAAGAATAAGCGGTTTGTATTATGCTGCAAAGTGTCACTGATCCAACATGCTAAGCTGATCCTCATGAAGTACATTGTGCCTGCTCCACGCTTGCGTTATGCTGCCTACTGCTTCCATGTGTGGGCAAATCAAAAAGCACAGCGTTTCAGAAAATGGGACAAACCTGGCTTCTTCCACTGCAGCATAATCAGCAGCTTGATTCATCACGGCAAGAGATTGGAATGAAGAATTCCACTTAGGGGCCCTGTGCAGTGAGTGGAGGTGGAGATCGTGGTGAGCCATGGAGAGAGATGTGGAGGAACAGGGGGAACTGCCTGTCTTTCCCAGTCTGGGAAGTCGTAAGAGGGATTGGAATAATCTTCCTTAATGCCACTGTTTTCCTCCCCTTTTTATTTGCCAGTGGTGAATCCCAGTCACTCAGGAGATATCCTGTAGTGAGACTGGTTATGTGACAATAGGTGAATCACAAAACATTTAAATCATATTAAAGGTTCTGTAGGAGACTGCAGAAGGAAGTCCCATTTCCTTTCCTTAAAACCCAGCAGGATTACACCTTGATCAAAACCCAAAGTATGTCCTCAAAGTACAAAGTACAACTGCACAGCTCAAGGCATTACTCTTCCACCTCCCTGCCTGAGCCAGCACCCAACCCCATGAGAAGCTGCACATCTGGCTTCCCTCTGGACAAGAGAGAGAAGCAGCAGAACACCTTAGGTGTTTGTTATGGCAGCAATGGAAGAAATTCAGATGCCACACTGAGAGAAGCCTTAGAAGACTTTTCCATGATACAGAACTGTGAATACAGTGGTGACATCAGGAAAGAGTTGGGAGGTCCAGTGCACTTGTTTTGCCTATGGACACATAATTCTTAATTTCATCTTCTGGGCTTTTTTTCCTAGGGCTTCTATATCTGTCACCATGGATATACAAGCACCAATATTTTTTTCTTTCCCTGACAGAAGCATTGAAAATCAGAATCCATTTATTTAGTATGAAACAAAATCAGAAGCAAGAGCAAGCCTCAACACTCAAAGACCATTTCTCAGCCTCCGAGGACCAGACACAGAAGAGCTGGAATACTCAGGAGCTGTAACGTGCACCAAGGAGTCACATTTGTTCAAGAAAAGTCACATTACTTACATTAATTGGATGTGTCCAGATCATCCTGAGCCCACTTAAGCCTTGGCAAACCTCTAACTCCAAGGCATAACAGAAGTATTAATATAGATATTCCTGTATATTATCCCATTTACATAACGACTCCCACCTTTGCAACCTAATACTTATTTTTTGGAACGCAGAGAACTATTGAGTCATATCTGGACCGGGATGCCAAAAACTCCTAAATTTAGAGATGTTTGGAACAAGCGAGTTTGGTTCAGGCCCATCCACAACAGCAAATTAAACACAAGTCATCATCTGTGCGAGCGACATTTTCAGTATGTCCAGAGCCTGGCGTGAGCCCACATTCTTTCTCCCAACAAGATTTACAGAATTTGTGCATTGAGAAGTATTGAGGTAAACCATAGTCTGAGGGCCAAGTGCATAAATTAGACCTGTCCCCTCCCTTCAGTAAATTACATCTATAGGCACCGTAGGTTGGCTCACTGAGCTTTTGGCAACTTGAACAAGTCTGTGTGAGTGCGTGTTAACAGAAGGGGAGTTTTGTGTCATACTCATGCATTTACATTTTCTTTTCTCAGACTCTGGTGCGAGGAATATGTCGTACATCATTTTTTTCCCTCCATTCACATCAGATACTAGATTAAACAGACAGGGGGAAAAAAAAAAGTAATATTAAAAGCATTGGCACATATTGCACTTTCTCAGCAGAAATAGTGTCACTTTTACATCAGTTTGGTTTAAATTACGTAGGTCAATTTAAGGTCAGCAAGAAGTGCTGGATTAGCATCCTTAGAGACTGAAGGTCTTCGCCTCATTCACAGAAAAAGTCTGGATCAAGAAATGTCAATTAAAGCTTCATCCACGATGTTGCTTCCTTAGGAGACAGTTGTATTCCCTCAAGCCAACCAAATGCTCACCCCTTCCCTGAGCCCTCTGCTTCTGTGGCAAGACAAAATGACCAGTTGGTGTGAAGTTAAGGGGACTGACACCATCAAAGTGCTCCTTGAAACACTGTCAAGATTTTTATGAGCTGCATATTTGCAGTAGACCCTGTACCTGTGAAATAACTGAATCACTGTCTTCCATGTGTCAAAACGATGCCATTTCTGGGCTATTCCATCTTCCTCCCACACTTCTACCACACTGTAGGCAGAATGCATGGCCTGAAAACCCAAATACGTCTTGCGGCTCCAACTGGCTCTTAGTGACTTCTAAAAGAGTAATGGAGTGAACGCCACTGGAAAAGCCACACATTAGCCCAAAGGGATGCAGTTTGCACTCTAAGCTTTCAGTCATTCAAACTGGATTATCTCTGCAAAGCTTTTCTCTATGACCTGAAGAACCAGTAGAATTATTTTTAATTGAAAGTGGAAAGCCTCACATAATCAGAGGAGATGAGAACTAGGGCTTTCTGAAAAATGGAAACCATGGAACCATTTTGCATCAAATCACAAAAGAACTAAATATTGTGCATACATCTTCTCCTGAATTTCCAGCAAATTCATCCTCTTGCCAGGCATCTCACTCAGCCCAAGCCCTTGTTTTGCAAAATTCCTTGGCATCCCATCTTCCAGGTTGCCTGATGACGCTGCTTCCCCTCAACTTCTTTCCAGAATGTCTTTCCACATATCCATGGCATTCCAGCACTGTGGCATTCCTCAGTGTCTCTTTGAGCAACGGGAGGATGTGTTTCTTTGCACAATCTGTTTCAGAAATTAAAGTTGCAGGAAAGATTTCCCTCCTTACAGGTCTTTCTACAGCTATATCTAGGACACAAATTGATAGCGAGGGGCTGACCTTGGGAGCTGGCAGAGTCTGATGAAGGGCAGCGGGGAGGAAATCCTGCATGTCTGCCTCCCAGAGCATTCTGTCCTCTCCTCTTGGATAATGTTAAGCCTTGGTTTAGAAGTGGCCGCTGGGTGGGAGGTGGATTTACCTTTGAAGAAGGAAAGAAATCCATGAGAAATAAAGTGGATGCCCAGTTCCCTGTTAGAACATGGCAGAAGGAGATGGTGCACCACTTGGTGAATCCTCCATCCCTACCTCTGGAGCAGCCAATGCTGCTCTCTGCTGTGCTGGCTCTCCAAGCAGCTGGAGCCAGGCTACAGGCTGTGGGGACAAAGCTGAGAGCACCTCAGGGATGTGTCTGCTGCTTTGGTGGTGATGGGAGACCAGTCTCAGGGCACTAGCACTATGTACAGCAGCTCCCTCCTTGGCTTCATCCTCCCATTTCCTCCCATGCTTCATCCACAGAAAGAGCTCTGCTGCTCCATGGTCCCTTTTCTCCTCTGCAATTAGGATTATGCTTCATTAACGGCCCCCAAAAGACAAGCCCGAATGCAATTCCCAGACACGTAGCTCTGGGGACTCTTTCCAATGTGCACCACATTTTAAAAGAAATGCTTTCTCTGATGCCACTCCTTCCTGCTCCCAGTAAGAGAACAGCCTGGTAGTAACTGCAGCAAATGCACGGTGGGAAAGATAAAAGCAGAGAAGCACTCAGTGTTCACAGGCATCTTTACTGTGATTTAGCAGAAATGTGGCTAGTATGGCCCAAAAATTAGAAAAAAAAAAAATGCAGTGTTTTGAGCATACTGCAGGAACTGCTGCTACAAATTTATGCAAAGTCCAGAACTTCTGTTTCTGTAAATAAAATTTTTCCAGGGAGGGAACATAGAGAGGAGACAGTCATGTGCTCTGGCCTGAACAGGAATCGGGAAGCTCAGGGTCTGGCCCCAGCTCTGCTTGCAGACAGGTACTTCAGCTCCCTCGGCTTCCACTTTCCATTGGAAGATCAAAACAATGATAATAAAAATCACAATGAAAGCAATCAAAAAAGATTTGCGTAATTATTTAGCATGCGTTTGCATGCTTTGCATCTTAAACAAGGGATTGTTCCTCAACCCACAATCTCAGAACAGGCAGGGAAGCGGGAAGTGGGCAGGAGAATGGGAACAAAACCTAGTAGTAGAAGTAAATTCAGTTCTGTAGAAAAACAATCTGAAATGCGTATTTTAAAGAGGCTAAATCCACAAAAACTCAGAGCCTGGTGGAAAAAGTCAGGGAGTTCATACCAGGAACATAGGCTATGACACAGAAGGAAGTATGGAAATAATTGTGGAAGAAGCTCATAAATGGGTGGACTGGACTGGAAATACTGGTAGGGTTGAAGGCAGTATCGTGACAGGTGTACAAATGACAATGATGATGAATACGTTTTCAGTTTGGACAGTGATGAAGCATGAGTCCTGCTGACTAAGAGTGAAACAGCCCAGATGGTGACTGTTAGATTCTGCTGCTGCAGGGCAAGATGCATGGGACTGCATCTCAACCAAGGGCCGCCTCGGAAATAACACAACCTCTCCCAGTGTTATCTCTGGATCTCGGCTTCTTCCAAAGCATCGCTCGGAGCCAAGCACCAGCCTGAGGAAGAGATTGCTCCACAGCTCTTTGATACGGCACATTTACCAGCAGGTTCAACCAGTAATTCACTGAAACGTGCATTCGAGCCGATGGGACAAACCCATGTGGGAATAACCGTGAGTCACATCGTTGCAGGAGTGGCACCTGAGCTGAGCCCGTCCCAGAGCTGTTCCCTTGGCATTCACCAAGGGTCTGCCACAAATCATGTTCTCCATCTGACATATCAAGCCCTGCCTCATCTGGGACAAAGTTATTGCTTTGATCTTTAGACCCCAGTTCATATGGATATGCCAAGATAGAATCATAGAATGGTTTGGGTTGGAAGGGACCTTAGAGATCATCAAGTTTCAACCCCCTGCCATGGGCAGGGACACCTCCCACCAGACCAGGTTGCTCAAAGCCCCATCCAGCCTGGCCTTGAACCCCTCCAGGGATGGGGCAGCCACAGCTTCTCTGGGCAGCATGTTCCAGTGCCTCACCACCCTCACTGTAAAGAATTTCTTCCTAATATATAATTTAAATCTCCCCTCTTCCAATTTAAAACCAGTGCCTCTTGTCCTGTCACTGCACTTCCTGACAGAGTCTCTCTCCGACTCTCCTATAGGCTCCCTTCAGATATTGAAAGGCCATTATAACGTCTCCCCAGAGCCTTCTCTTCTCCAGACTGAGCAACCTCAGCTCTCTCAGCCTGTCCTCATAGGGGAGTTGCTCCAACCTATGAGGTTTCTTAAGCCTTGCTTAAGAAACATCCATGACATCCATGGAGACAGAAATATCTACAAGAATCCATGCAGAGATATGACACCTTGGCATATTTAACTTACTATGTCTCTTTTCTGCTTTGGCAGCTTTCAGCTGGGGTGGGTTGTTTGATTTGTTGAACCAAGTTAGGGAAAGGCTGATTCAAGAACCTAAAAATGGAGCTGAAGAGGAGCTGGTCATACTTGGTGAAACAAAATGATAATCACCTATCAAGAGAGAAATATATGACGGGTGTCCCTGACAGTAAAATTCTAAAGAACATCACAGCTACAGGTTACAAGAACAAAAGACAAAGGCATAAAGAAGAACAGATTAATCCAACCGTGGAAGAACAGCAAGAAAAGCAGCTGGTTCAGATATTCATATTGACAGAACTCTGGCTGGCTACCAAATATACCCTTCCCACCCAGAAATGGGCTTGAAGGGAACATAAACATCCCTTATTATTCTATATCATTAATTGCCAATACTGCTTGGTGTCCAAATCCCAGAACATTAACATCTGAATTAAAACAGGATGTGGTCCTAATAATCTGAAAGAAACTACACTCTTTGCCCTACAGTGCACTCCTCAGGGTTCAAGTGGGGAGAAGCATGACTTGCCATATGGAAAATATCAGTTAAAATAAAATATTTTTATTTTACGTTAAGAGTCATTCACAGTCTCCCACTGACATTTGCCATAAACCCAAGAAAAAGTGAGGTTGATTAAGTGCCGCCTAATCTCAGAGACTGCAAATGGGTGTCCATCCAGTTTTACTGTGGTCTGGTGAAGTCTTTCTCGATGCACCGCGCACCTTTAGCCGTCTACAAATTGTGCTACCAAAGGAGGTTGTGCTACCGAAGGAGAACATGAGCCAGAGATGTTCTATTATCCATATCCTATTAAAGGTCAGACAGAGCTCTTACCTCAGTGCTATAATGTGACCAGAAACTTAATTGAAAATATACAAAAAGGTTATTAATAGAGATGAAACCATAGTAAATTTAATACAGCTCACAGAAGGACTTTTGCTAGAAGGAGAAGGTTATACAGATAGATAGATAGGCCTTTAATTAAGGTGTATTGCTGGGTTAAGTGTAAATTTTCCAAGCAAGCATGAAGATAGAAAACTGGTAATTGCTTCCAATTTATATTATAAAAGTCAGTCATATTCATTTTACTTCTTATGACAGCCTTACTTAATTCTAAGGTTCATTCACTTAATTGGAAGGGAAAATTCTTTGAGTAAAAACATAAGGAATTGAAGAAAGAGACAGACAGATTGCAAGAATTGAACGAACAGCACTTTAAATGAAATCATTAAAATCCTTCGTCCAAGTTTCTCAATAGATTCATGTTTGCTGTCTTCAAGGGGTATTTATTATCAAAGCTGAGTAGGAAAAAATTGGAATTATATCAGAAAAAAGTCTCTAATGGTCTTCTTGAAAATTGAATCTGAAGAACTCCCTGTTTCTATTACTATCATAATTTTTCCATGTCTCAAAATTAGTGTAGACTGAAAACTCAAATCTTTCTCTCACTGAGACCTCTTGCAACAATGGTATAACTTGGCCAAGTGTAACCAAAAGGTCCACACTCATGCAAACTAAATTTGCTTCAAGCATATCCTCATCTTTTACTTGTTCAAAACTGAGAGTTACAGGAGGGAGTATGTTCAAAGAGAGCGTTATAAGTATTCATACAACTCCCTTTGCATAAATCAGCCTCAGAAAAAGAGCTTTTACTGAAGTGATGAGTCTTAGTGGGATTGGGAGTTATCCAGTGGGTGATAAGGAAACAATACGTGGTGGCTTGAGTGGCAAATAACAAGCAGTAATGATAAGAGCTAACATTTAAAAGTAATAGTTCTGGAGAATACAAGTAATTCACAAGACTAAGTACCAGAATCTCTTGTTGACTGCTATTGAATAATAAACCTACATCTCTTTTGCAGATAAATAGCGTTTTAAAAAAAGATTAAGTTCTGAGGAGGGTTGTTTAGTTTAGTTTAGCTGTGTGAATATTCACCCAGCTTCAGTGCTATCAGGACAACTGCACACTCTCCTTTCCCTGACAAAGACCAACACAGGACAGCTCTTTCCACATTTACTGGATAAGAGATATAATTCTGTAATTATGATCAAACCAAGGTGCACAGAGTTTTAATCTCCTGATGCATAAATCAAAATAAGAGCACCATGAATACATTCCTGGCATGGCAAGGAGGTTCTGCTAAAGGCAAATGCATCAGCAGGACTATGCCCAAGTCCTTCTGGGATCCATTTAAGCAACCACTTGAAAAGGATCCATAGCAGAAAGAGGACCATAAAAGTGGGGAAAGTGGAGGCAAAGAAAATAAGTAACACAGAGCAAAATCTCACCCTGTCAGAAGTCACACAGTGCTAAAGAAATTACTCTATGGATGGTTTTGGTCTACATCTCTGGTTTCTGGGGAGTGACAAAGGATATTATTCCATCAATACATATAAAGAGAAGGTTAAAACGTCCTGATGCTAATCGTTCAGCAAATATAAAATAATCATGTTGCGAAATTATTTAATACTTTCCATTTTCAAAGTGATGAACAAGCTTTAACTAATTAAACAGCAAGGTTAGAGTAATTAAAAGCTCAGATATTAGGTTGCTAATAGGAACACAAGAATGGATCGAATGAATTATCTTTAAACAATTCAAGACTAAAAGAAAACACCAAAACATTCCTTTACATGAAAGGAATGAGATCTCAAGACTTGAAGAGCATTAAAGCTAGCAACAATAAATTTTTATCTGTCAGCGGGAAGGGAAGATAGAGCTCGAGAAAGCCCAGGGAGGATTAGGGAGAACAGTAGACAATCGACAGTGAAGCAGAGACAAAGCTGGGAACATAACTATAAAGTGCTTGAGGAAATCCCTAAATCCGTTGGTATTAAAGCATTTACAATGACTTTTCAATTTTGTGGCCAGCCTCCTATCAGGAGAGTCCTGTCATTTATGACAGTGGGAGCAGGCTCAGGTCTTAAAGTCAGCAAGTTAAAAGAGCTTTAGTGAGGTTTGAAGTTATTTCGTGAAACGAGATTATGGCAATTTTGCTTAAGAAAGATACAGCTAATAGCTGCTAGCGGGCCTTGGTTGTGAATACAGAAAGAAGTTAAAGATGAGAAATAGTGGGAAATTGTAGCATTTCAGCTGCTGGCAGAGAGAGCACATGTTGTCAGAGGTCAGTGATGCCTTATCACAGCAGCAAGGCTTTCCCCATCCCTCGCTCCTGCCCCTCTGCTGCGCTCGCCACCCATTGATGTGACAACTATTTGTGGAAATACAGAGAGAAGAGGCCCACAGAAATAAAAAACAACACCAACAAAAAAATCAAATAAAAATTAGGGTGGTTGTCTGTTTTCTTTAGCCCATTTCCATGTTTTCTTCAGCTTATTTTCATGATCTGATTTAAAGCACATTTCCACACACAGAGGCACCAAGACAGTAATCTGCAGCACGAGGGCAGAAATTAATTTCCACGAGTAGAAGGAACTTAAAGTGGCTTTATTGCTTTGCTTTTGTTTTCAGTAAACACAAAACAAGCCGCCTTCAGGAAAAGAGAAGTAAGCTAACTTCCATTTTCCAAGGGAAAAAGCGAGCACCCAGGCAGTTATCACAGACTTGCTGAAACGTTGTGTGTTCACTCCCTCCCTTACTCTTCTCTCTGAGAGGGACAGAGCAAGCACATTAATTTGGCACTAAAAATCTGTTCCCATAAACCTCCACATTTACTCAGAATTAAGCTCTGAAAATAACTTCTCTGGTATCTGAAATAGAGCAAGATGTGAAAGACTGGCAAAAGCTGAAGAAATACAATGGAAAATCCCTTTGCTAAGGACAGGGTCTAGATAAAGCATGAGAAAGGTAGGGAAAGGGACTGTGTTATTTCAGGGGGGAAATAGCCAAGGTTCTTGCCCAGAGGGACAGACCCAGCCATTCTTAACTGGAAGTACCTCCTGTATCACCCCTGTACCAGTTCCTGTTTCTGCCAACAAAAATAAGAGTTCTTAAATTATGTCTCTATTGTGTAGTGCCTCTGAAAGGACACAGCACATCTAGAAAAATGTAGCTGTTAAGATCAGTTTCCTCACTCCCTCTTCTGCATATGGCCCCTCTTTTACTTAGTCCTTTTGCTTGTTCATGTGCTCTGAAGCACCATAAAGCTTTGCATCCCAGGGCTCAGCCAGACACTTGGAGGTAGAATCATGGAATCATAGAATTGTCTTGGTTGGAAGGGACCTTTAAGATCATCTAGCCCAACCATCAACCTAACTGATAAAAACCATCACTAGGTACTGCCCACCCAATTGGGCCAGTCAATGGCCCTCAACACCCTTCGCTCAGCTCCTCTCCTAACACATCTGTTTCTTTGTGACTTTTCATTTGGATCTTTCTCTTTCATTTTTAAACCTCTGCTTTTTTTCCATGTGCAAAGTCTTCACCAGTGTGGGGTGGCACCTTCTTCTCTAAAGGCCCCTGAAAATCACCTTTGTGTCATGAAGCAAAAATGAACGAATTAGCCAATATGTGGTACTTCCTTTTAGAGAGAGATGAACTCATTGCTCTCTAAGGAGCAATGGGAGAAAACAAACCCCCTTCCCATACTGCCTTTACCACATGGACTCTGATATAGGGGTTGTGTTTGCATGTCCCTCAGAAGCAACATTAAGAAGACCCCTTATTATTTCATTGGCCAGCTATTTGCACAAAATCTATAGGAACTTTAAGTATTTGACCTCTACTTCCCAGTCAAATATGGTTATTATCCGCCAAAACCATCAAGGATTACTAGAATTACTGTTGCCCAAAATAAGGATACAACCCATGAAAAGCTTTTCGTCTTTCTCTGTGAGCGTCCAACATTGTGGATTCTCACTTAAGAAGTTAGAGTATAAAACTGTTCATAAAACACTTATTTTCCAGATTTCTCGTTCTACTATAGGAAGAAAGGAAAGTTTCCAAAATCGAGTATTACTCAACAATAAGCAAATAATGTAGACCATTTTGGCAACATGGTAATTAATTTGAAAATCTGGTCTTTGTTAGGGCCCAGCCCAAAGCCCTGTAATGTCTGTGGAAAGACTTCAATCAGAGTTGACCGGTCCTCATAAATACAGCTATTAGTTCAGACTGAACTGTTGATAGTGCAAAGTGAAATAACTTGGGGCTTCACTTTGCTTTTCCACAAACACGCGTCAGCAACATCAATGGGAATTACGCATGTATGTAATTTTGTGTGGGTGAAACACAAATATACTCTCTATATCAAATCCTCAGCTTCTGTAGCAAATGTTATCCCCAGGACAATGAATCCAGCGTCCTAGGGGACTGTCAGTCAGCCTAGCTGATTTTCTTCTGGAATAACAACCTGAAAGCACCAGGATGCCAAACATCACTGAGTGATACAAGAGTAGGAATAGACCCAAAACGAAATCAGGGCCAGATCTACCCCTTCCCCATGCTGTCTAGCTCTGCCAATCTCTTTTCTTTTCCAATCATGAGTTTTATTCCAGAATTAAACATTTCTTCTGAGAAGAAGAAATGAAAAAAAAAAAGAAAAGAAGATGTTTCTTCTGAAAAAAATTACACATTTTCTTATGAAAAAAAAAAAGCATATATATACATAGCATCTCTCTCATGAAGACTGCCTGGGGGAGCTGAGGTTGTTCAGTCTGGAGAAGAGAAGGCTCTAGAGAGACCTTATATCCCCTTCCAGTACCTAAAAGGGGCTACAGGAGAGTTGGAGATGGACTCTTGATCAGGGAGTAAAGTGATAGGATGAGGGGTAATGGTTTTAAACGGAAAGAAGGGAGATTTAGATTAGATCTCAGGAAGAAATTCTTTCCTGTGAGGGTGGTGAGACCCTGGAACATGCTGCCCAGAGAAGCTGTGGATGCCTCATCCCTGAAGGTGTTCAAGGCCAGGCTGGATGGGGCTCTGAGTAACCTGGTCTGGTGGGAGGTGTCCCCGCCCAGGGCAGGGGGGTTGGAATTCGATGATCTTAAGCTCCCTTCCAACTCCAGCCAATCTATGATTCTCTATATATAATCGTAGTATAGTTTGGGTTGGACATAATGTTATTACCTAAACTTCTAGCCCCATTAATATTAGAACGATATGAAGCTGAGAGGCAAGAGTTATTTATACAGTCACCACCAAGCTAAAAGATAACACTGTGTAAGTAGTCGGATGCTCTCATGGCCAGTACACAGGGCTGGAGGCCAGAAGCCTGAGCTCATCCCACCACTGACATCCAGTTCAACCTTAGGCAAATTATACGGCTTGATCCCAGACCTATTGAAGTCATTGGCAAAGGTCCGTTTGACGTAAGAGTAGAGGATCAGGTCCTGCATCTCTCCTCTTCTTTTGCTGCAAGGTGTCTCTAGGGGGGAAGTGTGTGAAGTCTTTCAAAGATTTAAAGTACTCGAGTTGTCATCCTGCAATTCTTATTCATGCCTGGTAATTTTCACTTGTGGGAGTAGACCGTTGGCTCCATAGTCGTCATTATTTGTAATATTTCTAGTGTTATTCATAACACATCTAGTTTTCTGGCATATTTTTATTAATTTTAGAAGTTAAGCATTTTTAGCAGCATGCTTCACGTATTCAATGCATGCATGATATAATTAACCAAAGAAACGTCGTAAGAAACACAAAGGAAATACTCTTATTACATTCAACATTTAATTGCCCACAGTCACTCTCAAGTCAAACCTTCTGCTGTTCTGAGAGAGCTGTCACAGATCACTTCTGTTGCTTCATGGGGTCTTTTTAGTGAGTCTAAGTCAGGATTCATTTTTCTTAGTTTTAGAGGTTTATTGTATCAAAATGAGAAGAAAAATCTCACCTCAGGTGAGGCTGTAGCATTAGTAGTTTACCCTCAATTCTGTAAACACTTTGTAGGGATCTTTTTTTTTCAGTTTATCAAACACAAGTTTCCAAATCTTGGCCCAAGTTGCATGGAAAAAAGTTAAGTACAGAATTGCTAGCATCCACAGTATACCTGCAAAGCAGGAGCAGAGGCTCTGACCCACATCCATGTGGCTGTCAGTGCCAGAATGACTATTTCCAGGACCAGTTACGTCTTGTTGATTACATACAGTTTAGGCAATTCCCACGATTGTTTTCATACAAGTCAGACTTTGGCCCTTATAAACACTGTTTTCTTTTATTAAAGATGGTCCTTCACACGTGGCAACGTATTAGTGCTCATCTTTCTTTATCTTACCTAGCTTTAGTTGTCTGACATCAATTAGCAATTCTAAACTACCCACCCCAGATTCTCTACCTGTTTTGAAGAGTATTAGGAAGCAGCAACTTCAAAGGGCAATTCATTTCAGCCCAGCAGAATGAAGACAGATGGGCTGAGTCACCATCTCAAAGTACCTACCTGTCCCCATTGACAACAGATCAAGTGTTGGATGGCTTGCTTTGACTGAATGCTTAACTTCAGATGGCATAAATTAGGTGAAATGAATCCCAATAAGTTTTTTATTCAACATCAAATTCTGCTGCTTCCCACAACCTAAATTATTTTAGTCATCAGGTGCCTTACTCACTGCCTTTTGCTGTTTTGCTCAAGGGGCTGATTTATGGAATAAAAAGCCTTTCCTAGAAACGGAGAGGAAGATGCTTCTTATGTTTTTAACTTGGCTTCTGTTAGCCAAGTACTTCCTCCACTATGGCAAGGTGTGGGTGTGGTGAACTCTTTGTGCGTAATAGATGCCAGTGATGCTGAAGCCAGGGAGAAGGAGACGATAATTTTCAGAAGCTGCCAGGCAAGCAGTTGGCCACCTGGGTGTCAGAAGAACACAGAAAGTGGCCGTCTTGGCAGCCAGAGCTGTGTTGGTTGGTGGACTAGAAACCACCACTTTCCAGAGAGCACAATGGAATTAGATATCCCAATCCTACGGAACCTCAGCAGCAGCAGCTGGGGGGTCTGATTCCCTCACAGCCCTCTGAAAACCTGAGTGTTGGATTTTAAAGGCGCAGCTAATGGATCTCCTGGTGACTCAACATGAGTCAATCCAATTAAGAACTGAATCAGGCTCTCCAAATATTCCCATGAAGCTCTTCCTCTGAAGACTTCAAAGTGCATTATAAAGATTCAAAGTGCTAACAAGGAGGATAATCCAATGATGATATCAATTCTGGCATGACGCGCTTCCCATGTGACTGGGGACAAGTCCATTTAGAGGCACACTTACTACAGATATTTAGAAGCCACACAGAGATTTGGACTGAAATATAATAAAGATTGCATCTTGACAATCTTCTCTGTGGAATTCTATAAACGGGTTGTAAAATTTTACAGAAAGAGCATTCCACTAACTATTGTACTCTGGGGGCTTTCCTATAATAAATACCTGTCTTGCTCCATTTTGGAACACAAACTGAGCTTTATTGCTCAGCCAGATCTATTGTCTGAACCATGTAGCCCTAAAATAACAATTTTGCTGTCAACCTCCTGTTTGAGGAGAAAACACGTAAAAGGCAAAGCTGAACAGATCCATGTTACTTGTTTGTTTAACCCTTCCTTGACAGAGGCACAAAATATAGCACACAAAGCAGCTGTACAGTTTTAGGACACCTCTAGTTCCTTCTGAGGACAGCAATGAAACCATGCACTGATTTCATTTGGGTGAAGCTGCTGACTGGATTCCCAGAAAATAATACTTGGCCAGCCCTTCAAAATAACAAATAGTTTGTTTGAAAGCAGTGATTGGGAGCCACTGAGCACGTTGCTGCTGTCACAATGATAACATTGGGGGACCAATACTGACATCAACAAAAAAGCTGCTACAAGCACCAACAATCCTTGGACTGAGCCCTCATCCAAATGCTTTTTTGTTGCAAAACATGACAGCGCAAATCAAATTTGAGAAACATTTTACTGGCAGCAGACAGTATGTCTGTCATACGAATTGCGCTGATGAAGTATGTAAGTCATCACTGCAAACACTTGCACAATATCTAGACAGTCTGAGATACGCTTAAAGCACCTTAATTGCACAGTGGAATGCCAAAAGTTAGCAGCTGAATTGCCATGCCATCTCAGCGCAGCAAGACTGGATCCTCTAGCTCTAGGTAGCATGCAAAAAAATCCAGGTGACCTCAGATAGTCCCTGAAAATCCCAGCCATCCTTGTCCTATGGATTCCCTGGTTTGAGTGGTCTTCTTCTGTGAACTAGCATTTATAGAATCACAGAATTGCCTAGGTTGGAAGGGACCCTTACGATTATCAAGTTCAACCATCAACCTAACAGTGACAAAAATCATCACTAAACCATGTCACTAAGCATTATGTCAACCTGTCTTTTAAATACCTCCAAGGATGGTGCCTTGACCACTTCCCTGGGCAGCCCATTCCAAGGCTTAATAACCCTTTCAGTGTAGAAATTTTTCCTACTATCCAATCTGAACCTCCCCTGGTGCAACTTGAGGCCATTTCCTCCTGTCCTGTTGCCTGTGACTTGGGAGAAGAGACCTACTCTCTACACCCTCCTTTCAGGGAGTTGTAGAGAGTGATAAGGTCTCAGCCTCCTTTTCTTCAGGCTGAACACCCCCAGCTCCCTCAGCCATTCTTCACAAGGCTTGTGCTCCAGACCCCTCACCATCTTTGTTGCCCTTTTCTGGCCACATTACAGCACTTCAATGTCTTATTTGTAGTGAGGGGCCCAAAACTGGATACAATACTCAGGGGGATAATCATTGCCTTAGTCCTACTCACCACAGTAAGTCCTACTCAATCCTGATCTGGGCCAGGATGCTGTTGGCCTTCAGGGCCACCTGGGCACACTGCTGGCTCATGTTCAGCTTTGGCCTTGTTCTTGAGTCCCTATCACACAACTAAAACCAGCACTGGGACTATTTGCTTTGCTGGCTCACAGCTTTCACAGAGGATACATCTATTCCACAAACTCAGAAGGACCAGGGCAGAGCTCTGATCCACCATCTCGCAGGTTGTGTAACTGCTAGGACACTCCCTGGCCTGTCCCAGCTAGAGGTCTCCCAGACGATGTCTGAGCAACCTTGGGAGACAGCGAAGGCCATGGATTGTTCCCAGGAGGCCGTCTGGATGAGGCCACCTGCTTGGGACACAGGAACAGGGGGGGGAAAGAGTTGAGTCATGTGGATATGAGTCACGAGACGCTACTTTGTGTTTGGGTCATTTTATTTTCTAGCCATAGCCAGAGAGGCTAGGGCATGAACGGTCACTCTTCCTGAGGCACTGGACTCTCCCGGACAAAAAAAAAAAAAGAAAAAAAAAAGAGTTGCTTACTGAAAATAGCCCTTTGGTGAGAACATGGGAAGAGAAAGCTCCTCACTTCTGCCGAGGTTCCAAGGTTTGCCCTGTGCTGTGGCTACGCTGAGGACTGCAGTCTCTCAGGCTGTCGGCCAGCTGGATTCGGCAGCGACTCATTCACTAGAAAAAAAGTAGAAAAAGAAACAGGAAAAAACTATATGAGGTTTCCATGGCTACCGGACATGTATACTTTCTTCAGACCATTATCGCAAATTTTGCCATCCAAACAAGCAACAGATGTCAGAAATAATGTTTGGGTTTGGTGAGTGTTCCTTTCAGATCCACCACAGGGAAAGGTGCTGCCTTTGAGCCTGAGCAAGTGGCAAAATCCAAAGCGTAGACATCCAGACCTCTAAATGCTGTCCCTACAGTTCCTCCTCTTCGATTACGTTGAACTTCTAAAATTCATTTTCTTTTGCAATGGTATTTAAAAATAACAGATCAAGAGTAACTGGCATAAGGTTTTCTGAAGGACTAACATATTAAAAATTGCAGCATTTTGTAGAAAAATGGCACAAAATTTTAATTTGATATTCTAGAACAACAAAGGACGGACAGAAATAAAAGCCATGGAATCCATTCCTCTTATCAATCAGTGATGCTGGACTGGAGAGCAGATTAGCCTGTATTTGTTTATGATATATTCAAGAGCAACAGGTGGAAGTACAAATGGTGTTTCTTCTTTATTCCCCTGTGTGCCTGGGTAGCTTATCACTGTTATTCAGATAACATAAAATACAGTTTCAAAGGAAAAAATCTCGAAGTTTTCATTAACCACTAACCCTTTACTTGCTTTCCTATTATTCTATCTCATTCTGCTTCTCTATTACAGCCCCCACACCCTGGTTCACTTTTTGGAGCAATACCTTGACTCTGCATTTGCTACAGACCCTCCTTCCCTCACTCCCCTGTTTTAGATGAGTTCATTTCTTTAACATATGGCAGTTTTAGTCCTCCAAGTTTAGGACTGGAAGATTCTTAAAGAGAATTTCCCACCTCTGCCCAAGTTTCAAGCATGTAGTCTAAGGACTTTCCTAAAGCAAAATCTCGGGGCTGTGGATTTACTGTTCTTGTAAATTGCACTTTTTTGCCAAAGTATAATAGATCAAAAAAACCCCAGAGAGTTTCCTTACACATCTTTGCTGGCTGAATGGTCTGCAGGAACCACAGGCTCCTCAATAGTTAATAATAACAAGGTTCTTCCCCCAAACACTTGGTTTGAAAGGACTACAAGCTCTGAGTCATTGCACAGTAGATTTGAGCTTAACCCTAATAGCTCTGTTATGTCCTGGCTTATTCTGAAATCTTCTTGGAAGCAGGGGAGTGTCAACAACAAACTTGTAAGGTTTAACACACTGAACACCAGGTAAACTGCTTTATCTCAATTAAAACCACCAGTAGTGTCCTTTCCAATGCCTCACAGAGCTGTAAAGTAATGCTGGAGCAAAAAAAAAATATTAAAAAAAAAAAAAATAGCACGTGCCTGCTGGTTTATGCCTGAAGAGGTTCTGGGAATTAATTCTGCTTTGCAGAACTATTCCAGTTATTCATGTGACTCAGCGGCTGAGACCGGGATCTTCCTGCGCTCACATGGTGACGTGCTGATTCAGGCTGGGTCAGCAGCGCAGGACGGGACGGGATGGGACGGGACGGGGACACCAGAGACACCTTATCAAAAGAAAAGCCCTCCTTGGGACAGGCTCTCCCAGGAGCCGAGAAGGAAATTTCCGTTGCGCTGGTGCGGCGGGGCGAGATTGGGGAGTTACTGGGAGAGCTGGACAATTTGCTTTCCTCTGGGTAAGAAGGGAATCATTCTTTTTCAACCAGTAAAAATATTTCTTGGTAGCGCCGCGGCGATGTCTGCCCAGATGTGACCTCAGGGCTCGCACTGGTTCAGAGGCAGGCAGAACACTCCACCTCTGCTTTCAGGGCTGTACCTAAAGACTCTTTCAGCCACCCTCAGTGTTCAAGCTTTATTTATACATGTTTTGGAAAGGATTAATACCTGGCTATCCCTTGCTGCAGACAAGAATGACAAACTCTAAATCATTTATCAGCACCCCCTAGGCTTGCTCAATTTTGTATGTAATGACTGATCGAGACATTCACAATAGATTAACCCTTTATAAATCAATTGCAAATAGTATCTTGATGGACAGGGCACTCATCACCCCCATTATGCACAGCAGATAGGAATTATCTGATTAAAAGCAGGCATCTAGGATGGAAACCTGAGCATCTCAGCCACTCACTCCACACTCTCTCTGTGGGTAATGCAGTCAAGGGAGTGAGCTGAGTCCTCCCAACGTAAAACATCTGAAACAGGTCTATCAAATGATAGCCAAAGCATTTCAAGTGACCTGCCCAGGATCTTACAAAACAGACTGTGGCAGATCAAGACGACGACTCGCATCTCCTAATTCCTGTCATAGAATCATCTAGGTTGGAAGAGACCTTCAAGACGGTCTAGTCCAACCATCAACCTAACTCTGACAAAAAAACCCCACAAAAACACAACCAAAACCCAACAACCAAAAAAACCCCATCACTAAACCATGTCCCCCAGCACTATGTCAACCCATCTTTTGAACACCTCCAGGGATGTGTTATTCTGTCTGTATTCTCAGTCCACAAGACCACAGCTGCCCTATGTATATCACATAATCATAGTTCTGCAATTCTTAGCTGAAGCTGTGAAGCCATTTAATCAAGGGTCTTAAAGCTGCAGCTCTGGTAAAGCAGGCTTCCTTTAATATTATGCACAATCTACTGGTTTTGTGGAGCAGCCAGTGTAGTCAATGTCATCTCAACCACGTAGACATTACAGTACACAGAAGTACCTGGTGAAGTGCAGGGGTTACACCTCGCACCAAATCCTATGTTTTTACAGTTCATCCTGATAAAAATAGCAATTACAAAGTATTTCTTCAATGTATTGTACCAATTGCAATACCAAAGTATCTACTGTCCCTCCGCAGCTTCCCTCCACTGACCTCACAGTTGGATTTTCTCTTTCAAGAGACATTATTTTCTCTCTGCTCTGGTGCTATTTCTCCCACAACAAATGGTACATCCAAAATACAAGGGAAACAGTATATTTAACCCCTCTAATGGGTAAAAGAAGAATGAGAGCAGCCTGTGATACATATGTGAATTTTAAAAAAGCCATCTGCTGACACAGGCTTCAGTGGGTATCAATGGGCTGGAGCAGAAGGAGATAGTGTCTATAAAACTGAAAACAATTCTGTCCATAATAGAGAGGAAAAGAAAAAGAATCTACAACTAACTCAGGATGTTTTCCCTTTCTAGATCTGGAAGACTTCTTAATTACTTGTCATGTAGGTACAGCCTCTCATAACTGTCCCCAAAGCTATAAATTCCTACCAAAAAGAGAACTTGAACTTCTCTATATGAAAAGCTTAAACACCGGGTACTCAGAGGCATAAATCCACATGGTATTTGAGGGTTAAAAAACAGAGGAAAACTGTAGCCTGGGAAAATTAGGGGCTTTCCATTCCCGGTGTAATGAAACGACAGATTTAAAGTTCAGAGTGAGAAAAGTCATTGAAAGGAATTAGATTTCAAGCTTCCTGAGACACACAGGCTTTGTTTTTCAAGGCTATTGATAAATCTATCAGTCTCCCGATTACTGTGTGTGTCCCCCCCCACTCCCTGAAAAAACCCTCTAAAAAGGGAATTTGCTGCCTTAATTGGAAGGAAAAGGGTTTAAAGAATATCCACTGTAAGGTCTCTCTGAAGAAGGAAAGTCCCTGGAGGCAAAACAATAATTGGTTTTGACCTTCCGCAGTTAAGGAGGCGTTGGTAAAGACGAGACTTAAACACAGCCTGACAACTGCAAGTTCCAATCAAATTCAGAAAGAGACGGAAATTGGATAAGCAAATTCCTTTTTGTTCATGACCCCAGCCCCGCTTTCCTTTCCCCCTGCAGCATGACACATCAGAATCTTTCCTGCGTACCATAAATCACTCGCAAGACAGCAGTAGCCTTTGAATAGCTGTCTTATATTACGTTCATATCTTCCAGACGGGGGGTATTAGCGGTCCCCCCAGTCTGCTCTGGACCAGCAAACACACTAAGCCCAGCACAAAGGCTCGCAGCAGCAGCAGCACGGAAAGGAAAGGAAGCAGTGTGATTTCATTGCTGTTTTCAGCCCGGTGTAAATTCCCTCGCTGCTCAGAGTTTGGAAGAACTCCTCACATTAGCACTAGCAGCCGCTTGCCAAATTTAACGAAATTTGGTTTTGAATGCAGGAACCCACAATCCTCGTTCTGTCAGACGCCGCAGCTGACAAAATGCTTTCCTTTTCCTAAATTCGAGCTCGTAGAGGACACTCTTTGCCATTCCCCACCGCCGCTCCGGGAGACGTAATGTTTCCTGGGTTATCTTCTGCATGGCAAATGCATCCTGCCTGGGTGTCCCTGCAAACTGCTGGCAGCAGCTGGAGGCATCTCCACCCTTCCCACAGCTTGTGCCTCTTGGTGCTTGTCCTCACCACTCGGCACAGCCATGCTAGCCAACTACCCTCCAGCTTGCCAAGGCCTGCTCAGGCTCTTCATATCATATATTACCTGCAAACCCCACCATTTTTAGGTTCTTGAACCTCATTTTTCTCTTTTGAGGCCATCTCCACTTAACAATGCCTCCAAGGCCCCCAGAGCAAAGGTTCCCTTACGATGGCCCTCAATGCAAACTTACAATTGAATGTTGTTATGCTTTTAAAAAAAAACAACAAGAGAAAAGAGAAATGGCAAAGACTCACAACACAGAGACCAAATAAAAACTAAATGAAGGATTTTTCCACCTTAAACGGACAGCCAATTTGAGATGGTCACCACTGAAACCTGACTCATATAATTTGCAGATATGACTCACAGGAGTTGGAGGTCCAAAAGCAATAAGAGCACAGCTTGGACTGATATTAAGACTTTGGAGACAAAAATTAGTTATTTTTAGGGTCTGATGAGACAGAGGTGAAAGTGTAAGTGGTCTGCAATAAGGTAAGTGTGATGTCCAGGTATTTTCTCAAAGTTGAAATGGTTTTGCTTTCTCCTGGAAAGGAGCTGAAAGCTGGGAATGGCTTCGTACAGATAGAGTTACATGAATTATGAGCAGTAGGACTGTCCCAGAATGCCTGCCCCACGGGCTTTGACCTTTTCTCAAGTTTTGGGAAAAGTTCCTTCTTACACGTGCCTCCTTCAGCTGAACCTACCCCTGTTACCATCAGCCACAGCTTATCCAGCCTTTTAGGTGTCACGACAGCTGATTCCTGCTGAGTCTATGGAAAGGACTCAGTCCCAGAAGTGCTCCCTGGCTCTTTTAGGCCAGAAGTACCCAAAGAGTCAATGTGACATTCAGAGTCTGACAGCAAAGCAGAATATCCTGACAGTATCCAAGCCATGCTGCAGCTGCTGCAAGTCAGCAATGCTCAGACTCTGACCTGGCACCTCCTGTGCTCTCCGAGACCAGGGGCATTCAGCCCCAGCTCTGCTTTGCAGGGAGCAGCAAACCACCAGTACACGAAGCACGACCGTGACCCATCTTTGGAAGGGCCACATTTGGAACATATTTCAAGATCCCAGATCTCTACCATTTGCGTCCTCCAACTCTCTGCTACCAAGATTCTTCCCAACCATGAGGCCTACCCTGTCTCACTCCTATTTAAAAAGATGTGGTTCATCCACTTTGATTTGGGGGATTCTAGCAAGGGATGACTCTCCTTCTGGCTCTGAATTTCATTTCACAGACTCAAGACTTCTACGCCTGCTCCTAGTTTTTCTCTCCTGGCCTTAGGAAGTATCACAGACTGTGACCAGGAGGTACAAATTAGGAGGAGACTGAATCCTTGTCTACAAAAATGTTCAGTTTGTATGTGGGTAATGGGAATTAATAAAACTGGAACAGGCTCAGCACTGGCACTTTATGTAGGACAATACGTACCTCCTGAGCTGGGTCATGTACCTAGCACGTCCTTGCTGAAGTGCCAGCTCTGCAGAGGAATGCTGACACTTACAGGGGTGCTGCTATGTGCTGGAGTAGTGCAGGGCCTTCTGCAAAGAGCCAGCAAGGCAGGTTAGCTGGGAGCATATCAAAAATCTATAAATAACATCCTATAAACAAGGTTCCATAAAAGACCTAAAAATAACAAGAGGGCAGTTGGTCACTTGTTGGGGAGTTTTAAGTTATTTTATTTATTTATGGAGTTCAACTGAATAGGAATGAATCTTTAGAGCCAAATAAGAAAAGAGACAAACGTAATATTCAATCTGCAAGATGCCACGTGCCTTTAACACCCCTAGAAACCAAAGGTGCTGAGTTTCCATTACAGTGGCACAACTTACCCTAAAACCATGGTCCTAAACCACTGCTGACTATTTACAGTTGTCATTCAACACTTGCTCAGTGTTCAGAAAGGATGATCTGGGATCATTAGAAGGCTCAATTTAAGTAGTAAGGAATTCTTGCAACTTGTTTTTTGTTTCTGCTTTGTCTTTTTTAGTTCCATGTTTTGACTTTTTATGTTTTGTAGCACCTAATAGTGAAAAAAGAGGCTTCAGCCATTGATCTCAAAATAGCTTGGAAAAACACCAAACGTTTTTCAGAAGACAAACCAGGGTATTAGCACACTGAAGCAATGTACTCAAGCTACCTGGGCAAGCCAGCAGCAGAAGGAGTCTAATCTCTGCCATTATCAACAAGGCCATAGTAACTCCTTCACCTTCTCCTATTTTCAACACTATGAGTTGCAGGAAAGGGAGCCCATGATGGCATGGGTGACATGGGGCAGGACATGAGCCAAAACAAGTGTCTTGGATTTTACTTTCTAACACAGGAGTGGGGTAGAGTTTTCTCTCATGATCCTTCAGCTCTGCCCGTTAAGTGCTATAGCGGTTTCTGTTAAGAGGAGGTCAGACGAGGACCCGAGACAGACAATTTTCACATACTGTTCCAGCGTAAGGCCGTGGGGGAGAGCCCAGCAGAGCTTTCCCTTCTGCAATGGCACCTCAAGTTTGAGATCTCCTCAGTTATCCATAGGCAGCTGTTCTGAGAAAACACGCCATCCCGCTGGGGTGCGAGCGTGTCTGCGGAGTCACACCGTGGCACAGAGGCGGCTCTCCTGACTTGGAGGGCACTTTGCCCTGCATATCCTTTTAAGTCACCATATTTGTTTTCATGGTCTCTTGAATCCCTCAAACATACGTTTTAAAGATCGTCAAGGCAAAAGCTGCTGTGACTTCAATGCCACCTCTGTCGAATTATGCTGTCCTCTAAGAGGGGGGAAACCCAGCTTCCCCCTGTCCTGACATCCGTGCTATGAGGATGACACACCGCCAGTCATACTGTTCACACCAACTGTGGCAGTAAACTTTATTTCAACTTTGACATTTAGTTCCTGTACGGTGACTCATGACCACTTATGATGCTCCGTTTCAGGATGCAAGACTTAAAAGCCAATGCAGAAAAATCAGCGAGCTATGGAAATCAGAGGCATTTGCTGAAACGAAGGCACCTCATCATCCTTATATACTGCAGGGAGTAAACAATAGATGAGGACAAGTTCCAGTTGCTATGTCATTTTTTTTTGCAGAGAGAAGCTGGCAATTGATATTTAAAGTAGACTTTACTAAGTGTATTTTTACCTAGCCTACTTTTTCCAAACAGTCTACCAGTCAATGGTGCCACCAAAACCCTCCGGCTTAAGGAAACTGTCAGGTCTTCCAGTTTCCAGAGTTTTAGAAAAAAACGGGAGCACAAAGTTGTTTTAGAGTGCATGAGTGAAACTACAAGGAATGTCCCATGGATAAAACAATACTGTCTAAATTACTTATTTTGTTCAACCTTTTTATAATCCTTGACTGACTTACAGCTCCTAAGAGAAACTCGTGTGATGAATGACAATCTGTGTCCCTTCTGGCCACATCTGGGGTTTCTCAGGAGAGGTGACAGCAGGGAACACGCTCGGTTTCTGAAGGAACAGTGAAGCAGCTCCGTCGTCGTCCTGAGGAATCCACCATGGTGAAGCCAGGACATCAACCACAGCTGACCCAGACACAACCAAGTCCCCTCCGCCTGCCCCTTCTAAATTTACTAGCTATGTTCCACATCTATTTCTGTCGCCGGTGCTGAGAGCGCACTAGGAAAAAATAATAATTCTTAAAATCCTAAATTAACTTTCTATATGTGGCTGTCTAGAATTACTTGACAGATAGCAGTTAGGACAAACCTGGTTGCATGTAAGAAGTTATCAATTTTTTTTTTATAGGTATTAGAGAGTTTTCTTAGGCTGAGTGAAGATATTGGGAAGACAAAGTAACACACAATTTAGCAATTAGCATTTACGTAAAATCTACATAATGTACAAACTCATCTTACAAGGACGTGCTCTCACTTTCTCAGAGCCTGAAAAGATGCTCCTTTGAGACCTTTAATTTCAGAAGGAGGACTTTCTCATACCTTCAATGTATGTATGAAACCATGAAACCTACTTTACAGACAGAGCTGAGCTCTGAGGTCACAGACAGCTCACAGATTCTCAGAGCAGGAACTGGTGTCAGCTTAGAAGAGCTCTTGATTACTGCTGAGCTATGATGACTTCACCATCTGAAGAACAGCCCAGAGTGCCCAAATTTGCCTGAAGTTTCCACCTATAGGCAGAAAATGCATCACCAAACTCCTGCAGCAGAAAATCTGTAAACAGCTAAATGAGGGCATAGACGTATCTGCTGACTGGAAAAGGTCCAAGTTAACCTACTCAGAAACCCAACTCTTTCCCCTCATCTTGCATCACAGAATTATTTATTTGCCTAAAGGCAGTCTGAGGCAATTACTATCCTCAAAGGTTGGTATTAAGACTGCTATTGATAGTGGCGTGGGGAAGAAAATTGCAGTGAACGTCAGTAATCTGAGCATTTTTGGACTAGAACAGTGTTCAGATTAATGAATGTCAATGCTATTTCAAGGTTACGTTTGCTAATATTAGTATGTAGTCAGACATACCAGAGTGCTGCTGCTTTTTTTTTGCCTTTTTTTTCCCCTATTTTTCCTTAAAGCCAAAGTTTTGACTTAAGACAAAATGTAGCCATGGCAGCAGGAATGGCAGAGGGGATAACACATTACCACTCAGCTGGCCAAGTCATTTGGATTAGCAGGTTTGGGAAGAAAGAGGTTTTAGTATATTTAATTAACTTGTCTTGGAGTTTTTGATCTTGTTTCAAACCACTCAACCCTTAAGGTCTCTCATGAGTCAATGTTTCTAACCTAAGACTTGCAGGAGAATTTTTGAATGCATTCAAGTAGTTTAGGATCTTGCTAGATGGGGATGAATTTATAATCCTGAAAGATGTTTAAAATACAAATAAATTACTCTCCAAACATGAATGCTTGTCAACAGGTCGAGCTAATCACAACTTATTGTTTCATCTGGATATTTACCATGGTTAGAGACCAATTGCTTATTCCTATTTTCAGCTGAAGTGTTATCATTTTTTGCTTCCCTCCAACTTGGTAATAATTTTCTAAGCTTTAAAAAGCCTCAATATTTGTAATTTATGTAAGGAGTTTGGAAAGCTCAGACCTAAGCATTTGATATAAGAAACAAAGCCAAGTTATTGGACACCTTTGGAAAACCAGGCACTAAAATGTGCTTGGCCATGCTTTTCCAGTGATGCTTATCCAAAGTTCTGCCTTCTGTACCTCAGTCAGACCACCAGGGCAGAGGACATGTCATTGTAAACTTGAAATAGAGTTTATAAATGAACCTGAAAGCCAAGCAGAAGCTTTGAGGAGGACACATCCATTTCGGTGCAAAGATGGACCAGAAGCAGTTTGCTCACTTCCAGCATGTACAAGGAGCTGGAAATACAAAGTCAGTGATTCCAGCTGGATTTTTTGCACTTGCATGAGGAAGCCTGGGAGAAACAGCAAATGGTGGAAAGGGCTTGTACACCAGCTACCAGAGTCCGGTGGTCACACAGCAGCCCTCAGGAGGGTTAACCTGCTGTGGCAGTGAGCAAGCTGTGGCCAGGTGTTTACAGGGGTGAGGAAAGGAGGGAGAAGATCATGGACGTTGGCTCTCTTTCTTCCACCTCTCCTCCTGGTCCTGCCTATAGCTCCTTTTTGCTCACCCTGACAAGTCAGAGATCTGTGGTGCAGGAGGATGGGAGAGGAATTCCCCTTATGCTCTTTTTTGTCCCTGAGGGATGAAGTGCTGACACAGAAACATCTTGGCCATGCCTAACCTCCCTTGCTTGAATACAGGCTTGAGCTTCACACAGCCAAGTGGCTGGACCTTATTGTACCTAGACTTCAGGACAGAGCTGGTAGGGGAGCCAGGTCTCCCCTTCTATTGATTTTCTCTGCCTGGAGGCCAGTTGGGTTGTGAGCAGGCACAGCTCCCAGAGAAGAGGCAGAAGAGCAGTCATATGAATTCTTCCATTTGATACAGCCTTTGGAGGAGCCTCAGGCACTTGGTATCACACAAATATTGGAGTGAACCCTGACCTTGCTGTGAAACAGCTGTTTAACAAACCACTACCAATGTATCTCCAGAAGGAATTATATCATGGAGATATTTTGCTTTTATTTATGGTAAAGCCATTAAAGAGTCACAATGTGCCAAGAGTACCATTCTGGTAGACAGGCCATGACAAGAGCTGTCTTTTCTAAGTGTGAGGGAAAAACAACTCTGCCACAGCTTTGTGTGGTGGTTGCAGTCAGACGGTGACCTGACAGTGACCATACTTAGCTAACATATACCACACTTTACATAGATTACATCACACAACCTACATGTTGCTTATTTGCTACCTAACACTAGTCATTAAATAAATGGTGGGCATCTTAACTAGGCATGAAAAAATGACACCAGATGTAAAGAAACAACTTACAGTATTACACACACACAAGTAGGTAACGCAGACATGCAAAGGGACTGTTGGCTACACCCAGCTGCTATCATTAGAGTAGTTAAAGGTACATCAAAGAAAAGGTACACAAAAGAAAATATCTCCCTGAAAAGTCCACCTATGTAATAGACAGCTTTTTTGTTTTCAGATAGATATTTATAATTTGTGAAACTTGAAGTCATTGAGGTTGCCTGCTAAATAAATAGGAATTGCTTGGCAGATGCTTGAATAAGGAAGAATAGAATGCTTTCTATTGTTGCAATCTCTGTAGGTTTTTAGAGCATACCATACTGTTCAGGTGCCCCCCAATAGTCCCTTAAAAATAACTTCTTACATCTTTCACATAACCTCCTTTCCCCATAGAATTTAATCTTATTATAGTTTAGAGAAATGTAGCCACCTTCCCAAATTCAAATGACGAGCCTCCAGTTTCTTCAACAACACATGAAGTACAGTACAGATGCTCTAATCTGGGGTCAATTTCAATTCTTAAAAAACAAATTACTCATAGTATGTGTTCAGCTTATTATCCATGTGGGTGTTAAGTCAGTGAGAAGTATTACTGTTTACCCACCTAACCACTCCAAAATGATCAGATTTTTCCCCCCACTTCTGTTCTACTTTTCTTCCATCATGACTCCAAGAAGATAACTTGGAAATAACACTTTAAGACCAACTCTGCTAAGAGGTAAATTTCACAGTTAAACAGGCTAGTGCCTTTGGATGTATTATGTATGCACAATGAGACGTGTATATGTATGCAAGGCTATGCCCTGAATTTGGAACCGGACTGACACAAAATTCTCACCTTTCTGACTTCAAACTTAGGATTTCACCCTGAGTACTGAAAAACTCCTTATTCTGCTATTCCCACCCCCTTAACTGTCCAGTTTGCAATAAAGGTCATTAAAAACTGCCATAAAGCCAAAGGGGCCCTGAAATATATGGTTACCTTCAACCGGTCCAAATAATAAAGACACAGAGATACCAATCTTCTGTTGCAGAGAGGGAACATTAGGGAAACAACTGGAAAGAATACCAGACCAGAAGGTGGTGGACAAACCCAGTAATCATCCATACACAGCTCTGCATGTTAGTCGTGCTGAAGACACTGGTAATGACCCAGTATCACACTCCACAGAACATGAACACCTCCATGGTGAACACCTCCATGGTGAAAACCTCTGTCACCGCACAGAGAGGCTTTGTACAGCAGGAGGGAAATGTCCAGGTCTGGCTTTTCAAGCAGGAACAGCAGCATTGGTGCATGATGCCACTCTCCTTCCCACACACAGCATGGAATTTGTGGACACGGTGGGAGATGAGCAATAATCTCAGTGCAGCATCTCTCATCTCACTGCCTTCTAAGACCTAGACGAAGACTGTGCTGTTACTGTTCTCCTGCCTTTAAACAAGCCCTTTCATTTTGATGCCTTGTGCAGGGCTTTTTGTTTTGCCTTTGGCTTCCTCTTGAATTTGATTCTTTTGTGAGAGTTTTTATCCCCCTTCTAGATGTCCCACCCACTCAACATCACTTGAAATGAAAAGATTACATGTCAACTAGTCTCCAAGTACAGAATAAAAGAGAACAACAAATTCTACCAAGGGTCTCACTCCGACTGTAAAAATAAAAGATGAGTTTGTATTGGCAAAGGCCTCTCTTGATCTGTTAATATCAAGGAAGACAAAATTATCTGTGTTCTTTGTGAAGCAGCAGTTGTTTTAGTGGGGAAGGAAGCCAAGACAGCTGTTAGATAGTTCAGTGCAAAATACTGACAGTGACACACCAACAACAACACCAGCAGTGAGGGACTCAGCCAAACCGCCAAAACACCAAATATTATTAACGCTGCTGCTTTTAAAAACTTTGACAAACTGCAATAGTTTAACATTTTCAGAGTGAAAGATGACTTTTTTAGTTCATCTTGGCCTACTGTGCTTAAAGGATACTGCGGCAAGGGCAGCAAAATCTCTCCCATACAAAAGACACTGTTGAGAAGAAGGAAGCGAGTCTTGGTCAGCGCTCAAGATCAAGTGGGGAAGGAGCCATCCATGTTTAGTTTGGATGCAGGACTTTACTCCTTTGAGGAAGGAGAGAGAGGCCGTGAGATTTCAACAGCTTTTGAGGAGCCCTCAGCTGAAGCTACTTGAACAAATGGCTTTGTCCACATGACCTACACCCCATGACAAAGGATTATGAAATCATTTTTTCCACTTTCTTCAGGCAGGATGAAAGACGGTGTGCGCTGCAGCCGGAGGTTCCTGACTGGGACCTTGCTCTCACCCTGTCATCTTGCTCGAGTGACTTGACCTCTCCTGAACATTATTTTCTCCATTTGTTCTTACTTCCCAGGAAGGCTTTATTTCCAGATCTTCAAGGCTTTCAGGTAGAGCTAATACCCAAGTATTTAACTCTGCTTTCAGTCGCCCTTCTTATACACACCACCATAAGTAAACAGGGTTGAACCCATATAGCTATAGATAAAGTCACAAATTAGGCTCAGCAGCACAGATGTAGGGAGCAACATTTGGCCCATCAGCGTGAGCTCCAACAAACTTGCTCTCTGGCCTTCTTCGGAAGGTTTCATGTCCAATTTCCCCCTTTCAGGCCCCCTGAGTCCTCTGGAAAAGCTTTCTTTTACTCAACTACACCCTTCTACATGGCACTCTACTTTTCTCTCCAGCTGCACCTTCAAAGCTTTGCTAACGCCAATTAATGTCTAAATTGTATTTATGGGGAAAAAAAAAAGTCATTTTCATTGAGTGCAGAATTACATGTTGGCTGTTTTCTTATGGATTGGGATCATAAAAGAACTTAGAGGAAAAAAATTACAAACTAACAACCCAGCTTGGCTGCAAGTAACAGCCTTTGACCTGCATCAATGGATGTAGTAGAGAACGGAGTGTGACATGTTTTTTAAAATAAGGAACAAGACCCCACAGGTCTGATGGAAATCAGAGTCCTCCACCCCACCAACAGCAATCTCCCACTGATGCTATGGGCCTCTTCCAAAATGCAGCTCAGCCCTAGATCTCCCAAAACACTCATTGCTTATATTTGTGGAGAAATTATAAAGAACACCCTTTTCACAGCATCAGTGACTCCTGCAACCTTTCCCTCTCCTCTCTCCTTGTATAAGGGATGCATCACATCCTAAATTCTGCAACAGATGTTCTTTACAAGGCAAGAAAAACTCACAATGAGTGTTTTGTGGGTAGGGAACTCATACTTTTCAAACCCCTGGTTTTGCATGTGTATGCAGCTTGCCTGCAGCAAGCACAGTGAAAATTCCTGAGGTCATCTAACCTGCGAGTGGGAACCTTCTCAAGACAGAAGTGGATCTGACCAGTCAGCAAGTAAAGAGAGATAATTTTCAGAATCTGAAAGTCCGTAGAAATACTTAAATATCCACAGCAAAATTCACTTTCAGAGGATGTTATCTCTTATTTCAGTTTTATGCTGTGATTCAGCAAGGCTTCTACTCAGAGAGCAGACCCTTTTTACTCACCAGATTGAAGATAACCTTGCCAAATGGGAACTTTTAAGAAGCTGCCTACTGAATTACTGGAAGATGAAAGTAAAATTGCAGTTCTAACAGCAACATAACTTGACAAAGGCTTTTTATATGTAAAAAAAAAAAAGCTCTTTTGCAACTTCTCTTTGTATTTTCAACAGCTGGATATTATACTGTATTCATAGGCAGGTCCTAATATAAATAGTAGTTTCTCTACTGACCCACATACTTGGCCTATATTCAGAGTCTTTTAAGATGTTTCCATTAGCTGCAGAGTAGTGTTAGGTATTTCTCCAGTGTAATCTTATTTATGAAGTCCTGTTTCCCAGAACAAAACACGACTAGATCAACTGGAGTCAGGCTCTCTGCTTATAGTTGAAAGGTTGTTTTCCTCCTGTCCTCCATGGACACATACCTTTATCCTCAGTATCTTTTTTCCAAAAGGAACTTGACTGCTTATTACATCTATTCTGCATGAAGAAAAATTGTCAGCACCTCTGGATTCAGTGTTGTATGAAGGAAAGAAGACTGAAGGTAGTAGAATCTGAGAGACATGGCTCCACAATTACTAGTTTTTAATATTTTATAACTTTATTTACTGTACTCTTGACTCATCTGGTCTGTGAAATCTCCAGTCCAGACAAATCAAAGTAAATCCGAATTAATCTAAGTACAAAAAACATGGCTCAAATCCTCTGGCCTTTATCTGGGGAAGTCTTTTATTGGAGCTTTCAGCTGGAAAGAGACGGCAAGAATTTGCAGCTGTGGAGCGTGCAGTTACAATAAATATATAATTCATCATGGAGAGGTTTGTTAAAACTGTTAGGAATGAAATAAATGCCTTCTCTCCTATTGAAAAGGGATGTCAGTTTTTCTCTTACAATTACTCAAAGGGCTAGCCAGGCAGAATAAAGGCTTATTACATTAGAAAGCATATAGAGCCCTTTTATGAACTCTGGCTGCAGCCATTCTCTTTGTGAGACTCTTTGTTTCAATTTGTTTTTCAGCAGCTGTATCTGATCTGTATCTCGCACACTTTCATCCTGTGACAAAACACAGCTGCAAAGTGACTAGAAGTTCCACATCTGTCCGTCTCCACGTGTTCTCACAGTTGGGTAGGTAACCATGAGAAGCACCAAAACCAACGTACGGGTCTCAAATCCGATAAATAATTTTACACTGAGTCACAAGGGCTGGTTATCTCTCTGCTTATCTTTCTTGGAAGTATGAATGATACTCACGAAAGATACCAAAGTTCACCAGTATAAAGTGAAGGCAGCAACTGGTATAACAGAGTGACTGGGATTGCAGTCACTTGAAATGTGGGGTTTTAGGACAGAAATATTTTGTTTTCAAATGCAGAATAGAAAACTAATCGCTATATGTTTAATCTAAATCTTCCACTCTAAAAAATCCTTGACACTCAAAGAGGAGTGGCAAGAGCACAACCAATGCACGACTTCAAGCATCTCCTTGCCTGATTTACAAAGGCATTACCATGGTTGAAATATTACAGGGTCCCACTGTATAAGATGTGCATGTTAATGCTCCATTTAGACAAAGCTGCCTCAAGAGAAAAGTGTGTTTATGTAAATGCCTATGTTTTTCCTACCATTTCAGGAGTGCCACCCTTCACAAGCTGAGGAGGAGAGGAGATATTTGTAAGCCTGATGGGGAACACAGAGGACATCACACAGAAGCAGGCTGATTTTATGCTGGAGGGTTGCAATGAATTCAATGCATCTCAGATGCCAAAGGTAGAGACATGAATATCCCAGGACTGATAGGCTTGCCATCTCCCCCAAAGTGTCCCCTCTCTTGAAGTTTCACGGTTTCTTGAAGCACATCCTCTCTAATGAGCTGCTCATGACAGATGGGTTACCCCATTCCAACCCTTCAAGAAGAAGACCACTAGAAACAGCCACTTCCAAAATGCTCCTGTGGAGCCCTCTCTTTCCTGCCTCAGCTACTGGTCAAGGGTTGCTGGTGAATCAATCCTACAGCTGCCAATTGTGATTTACCAAGAGGGAGCCAAGATACAATAATGACTGAGATTCTTACCACTAATTACCACTTATTCAAGCACTAATGGACTTCATCGGCCAATGCAAGTCAAATGTAAAAGCCTTTGCAATTTAGAAAGAACCATTTTAATTTATTAAACATTGTGGATCTCGGGTACTGATAATGGTAAACATGCCCACATTTCTCTCCACAGTTAAAAAAAATGAGTGTCCACAGCAACACCAGCTGCACCTCCCTCATTGGCCATGTTTGACCTGGCCTGCACTCACACATTTTACTGGTACGCTAACTTTTTTTTTTTTAAATCTAAAAATGAATCTTCTCTTCATGGAGGAAAACCAGCTGCTATCGATATATGGGGCAAGAAACGCATGACAAGCAATGGGGACACCTTGTTACTGAGAGGTAACGCTCTGCTGCTGCCCTGGGAGGACAGAGATGGTTCTTTGGAGACTCTAGTACTGCTGAACTTCCAGAAATCCCACTAAAAGAAAGAGGAGTTTCTCATCAGGAAGAGCACAGGCATCAGCAGATAGTACAGAAGGATACATATCATGATCATTTATTATTTTCTTTGGGTTAGACAGT
This sequence comes from Scolopax mira, assembly GCA_004320125.1. NCBI lineage: Eukaryota > Metazoa > Chordata > Aves > Charadriiformes > Scolopacidae > Scolopax > Scolopax mira. The sequence goes on from BJBW01000910.1 coordinate 236,217, forward strand.
TTCATCCCTTGCTTTTGTTTTATATTCCAGTGCGCTGCTTTCCCTTTGGAGCATTGTTTGAGATAAAATTTATTGTTTAACTGATTTTAGCAGACAACCAGCAGCACTAGAGGGCAAGTCCTGCCACCTTGATCCACCAGAGAAAGAATGAAAATGCTGGGTGGAAAACGAGCTGCACCCTGATAATGTGCACGGGTCCCATGAAACAGGACCAGATTAGATAGTGACTCCCATTTCAGATGTCACGTTGGGATCACTTTCTTTAGCTTTCATCATTTCTGTTTGCATCTAACAGGATTCTTAAGCTGAGGAGGCCTCATGTCCTAGAGAACTGCCAGAAGCTTCGAGAGGAACAACAAGTTCAGTATGTGAGAAAGAAGACAGTAACAACCTTGTTCCCATCCAGTTCTGCACCCAAGACTAATAAAACCGTGCCTTCTTTTGAAGATACCAGCTTGGATCCAGTCATCTTGGTAGTGACTTAAAGTCTGTAGTGGAATAGCCAAAAATTGGGATTTTTATTCCATGGAAGATTCTGACATTGACATTTGTTTTTCTGTTAAGCAGACAGACAAGCAAAATATCTAATAGTTTGCAAATGGAAACTCTTGAGTTATTTTTAGATGAAAGGATCAAAATTAGTCCATTAAAAATTTCTACCTGATAATGTCAAACCATTCATATCTATAAATAATCTTTAATATTGTAGTAATTTTTAGAAGCTAAAAAGAGCTAAACTCTGAAACAAGGAGTCAAAATGAAAGTTGCTATTTCAATCTCAAGTAATACAAACGTTTCCGTTGAAAACTTCATCAAGATGAACTTCCCCCCAAATTCTAATTCTGCCTAAACAGCATTTTCCAAAAGAAATCTATTCTGTTAAAATTGAAAAAAAAAAAAACAAAAAACAAACAAACAAACAAAAAAACCCCCAACAACAACAACAAAAAACAACAACAACAATGACAAAAACCACAACACAAAACAACTTGAACACACAAAACCTGGCCGTCTGGCAGCCTCAACCTCTCTAAAAATAACCAAACCCAGCCAAATCCACCCACCTTCCCTCTCCATCACAAACGCTACCTCTCACAGCTTGATGACAAACCTCAGGGCACGCTGCGGTTTCGTTTCAAGCGGTGGGTGCCGGAGTCAGGCCGGTTACAGGAACCCCTCCGTGGCCTGCCCACGCCAGGAAGGGTTTTCTTCAGAAGGATTTGCTCAGACAGAAATACCAAGTCGATCTGTCTCGGCAAAGAGCCACGATGGACATCGTCGAGCAGAATAAGCTCTTTCACCACCCAGACTGGTTTGAAGGTAGAAGCCCATTCCCACCACAACATCTGGCAGCACAGCTGGTGCTGAGGGGTAGGGCTTTTTCCACTCTCTCAATGGGCACAGCTGTGCCAGCAGAGCTTTCTAGTGCACATCATGGCTCTCACTCAAGTGAGCAAGTGCCTCCCTTGCTTACAGGACTGAATTTTAAACTCATCATCTAACACCATCTTGGGATCTGAGCTGTGAATTTTTCATTTGTGGGGTTGCGAGAACGCACTAGTTTAATTAAGAAACTGAATGGAATCAAATTAAAAAGGGGTGCCGTTTCCAGAAACTGATTTCAATGCTCCTTTGAAAATTACTAATTATATATCTAAAGTTTAACTTTTTACCTACTGAGCACTTCTTTCCATTTCTACACAAAAGTCACACTTGGATATTCCTCCACATTTGAGGCATTGACCTTCACGTCATCATTTAGACTTGTGCAAAACCTTCAAAATTATTTCAATTTGGAAGCTTTTACACTCACTTTGCACCAGCTTTTCATGGGTGTGATTGACTTTAGTAAGAGGAAAAGCAGGGGAAAAATGAAGATCTATGTCTAATAACATATTAGGCTGTAGCAGGATAGGGAAGACAAGAAAGAGGACCAGTGTTTCCCAACGTTCGGGGAGGAGAGAAATCAGGTAACCACTCCATTGAAAAGAAAGGTGTTTCCGGGTCACTAAAAATTCCAGAATTACTCCAAGTTTTCTCCAATCTTCTTTTCCACTGCAAAGACCAAAACCTGCCCCGTCAGATGCCAACCAAGCTGTTACTTGTTTTGTTTTGCAGGTTGCTAAGACACAGGGCTGTTTTTGCTTACTTGCCTCCCTTGGGCTATTTCACAACACTTTGCAATATACACTGCTCTTTTTTGTTGCACATCTGGTTTCGATTTTAGGTTTCAGAACCCCCTCTGTAAACTGAGATATTAGTTTTTCATATCTATCATCTAGACAAAGTGCATCAGCCTGTCAAACTGAGTGCACCGGTGAGACACATTTAACCCTCTCAAGTAACTCTCAAGTTACCCTCCAAAAAGCTATTTTCATTTGTTGTCGAGTTCAGGCGATGGAAGTAGCTCAAGTATTTTGTCTAATCTGCTGTGTGAAATTAGCTGCAACCACCACTAAATTCTAGGTATGAAATAAAACTGCCCATTTGTTGAAGACATTACACTGGATAGGAAACCCTCGTGCCTCACAAATGCCAGCAAAGAAAGAGTCGTGCAGTGGATTAATTGATCATCACCCCAGCAGATGCTTGACAACTTCTCCCAAAGCTTCTAGTCTTTCATTTTCGTTGGAAGCCACTCCTCACAGAAAAGCAGCTAACAAGCACGGAGAGAGGTTCTCCTGTGTCTCTGAAAAACGGTGTTGCTGGATGGCAGAACAACCCAGCTTGTACTTTGGGATGGCTGCAAACACGTCATTCAGTCCCAGTATGGCAGCTGGCCATGCTGGTACCAACACCTCCAGCTGCAGGTAGGTCAGACCCAGGTCTCGCAACCCATTGTTGTGGTCCATGCATCTCATAAAGAGCTTTTCCACAGCTTTGGTCCACATATGAACAAACTGCTGGGGATAACACATGTTCCTACTCTGATGATATCCCTAAATCAAACAATCCTTCCCAAAGTCCTCTCCCGAAGCCATCGTCCATACAAAGCTCTGACTGAGGTGGGCAGCATTTCCTTAATCTTCACCCATCTGGTCACAGCATCTTTCAAAGTTGCAATTAAGATTTGTATCCTAGGATCACCAGGCTAAGGTCACTCAGAAAACTTACACCAAGAACTACATACATTTGATACCCTGCAGAGAAAAGACACCATCTCTGCTTTATCCTGATCATTTGCTCCCACCACCACCCTGAGCATTTGTCTCTGTGTCCTTCTTAAACCACTCTGGTGACTATCTGATCCCATAAAATCGTATCTCTACAACACAACACCATGTTTTTCTTCATTTTTGGAACGGATAAAGCCTGTTTTACCAAATCATTCTAATCAAATTAAGCTGGACATCATCCTTTCAAGTTGGAAAACCAAACAAGCTTTGTACAACAGTTTCTTGTCTCTATACAGGCCTAAACCTATGGCCAGCATTTGGAAACAAGGCATAGAAAGTCCTGCTCCATATAAAATCTCTGGGCCTTCAGAGATATCCATATCGGTTCCCCTTCTGCTTGGTTGTTAAATTCCTCTCCTGCTTTCTCAAGAGCTGCTTCATAGTCCTCTTCTCCCACTTTTCACATACAAATAGTCCAGGGAATCCTCCTTTCTCAGTAGGATACAGGGTTCAGGAGATTTAACAGCTCCTGTGCAAGGCCAGGGTGACACTCCTCTGGCCCTGCAAGTGACTTCCCAGGTGCCAGGGAAGTGCCAGGGAAGTCCTCTAGCTCAGCAGGTTTGAACGACATGAGTCTTTCTCAGCATCATTAAAACTATCATTTAGAAAATAACGAGCCAGGAAAGCCAGGTCCATCTTTGTGATGGACAAGGTGTTGGCTGCCACAGCCAGCTGGCTGCAGAGCTGGGGCCACTATGGAAGGACTCACAGGTGAGACGACTAAGATCTTCCACAAGGCATCCACCTTCTTCACCAATATCAGACTAAACCTACATCCACAAGCTTCACCTTGCAAACCTCAAGTGAATATATAGAATTTAAAGTCTGATTTTCACCCTCCTCCTGAAACCTATCCCAATAGTTGCCCAGAAAAGCTGTGGAGGCCCCATCCCTGCAGGTGTTCAAGGCCAATATGCATGGGGCTTTGAGTAATCCGGTGTAGTAGGAGGTGTTCCTGCTCATGGCAGGAGGTTGGAACTACATGGTCTTTAAGATCCCTTCAAACCCAAACCATTCTGTCATTCTGTGATTCACTCTGAAAAAGTAAACGATGGCACGGAGGCTCATACCATTAAAAACGAAATCTGGAGACTCCTAAATATTTCTCTCCTGGACAGACTGCCCTTCCCCAAACAGAAGAGTACAGGAGGATGGTATGAGAGGAGCACTCCACCATAGAGAGGCTACAGGTTTTTAAGACTGCAGAGACTCTAAATCTTGGAGATTTTAGAGACCTGCCAAGTTCAGGACATGGTGCCAGTGGCTGTACCTCATCTTGGTGCTGAAGTTACCTTCCTGACAGAGCACTGAAAGCAGCTCAGGAGATGAAGGTAGATGTCTGAGGGACACCTGGGCAGCATAATGTGAGATCTTCTCTACCCCACTTTCTCACAGACACAGCAGAAGTCAGCAGAGCATGGAGTTCCTCTCATGATGGTGTGTGGTGAGCCCAGGGCACAGCAGCCAACCTCTCCTCCAGTATGGGGCACTCAGGACTCGGTCTAGGACTAACTGCTACAGGGTCTCTGTGATCTGCATAATCACAGGCATTGTGGTCCTGCAGTGCAGCAGAGATTGAGAGTGTATGGGACAAAAAGCCTGAGGAAAAGCCTCATGATAAAGCATAGAGCTGGTCTCATCATTACCCTGTCAGAGCTTTTTAGACGCTCTGGGGGCAAAAAACTAAACAAAGGTATTAATAGCGGTAAACCACATCTTTCCATCTCTTTGCATCAAATCTAAACTGACCCAGTGTTTGGAGCCCTCACATCCAATTCCCTTCCCCTCCCCTTTTTCTTTTGGTGTGGTCAGGGTTTCCCCCCACACAGCCTCTCGCCAGTTCAGCCCTGGAACGATTCAGGCAACTCCCTCCACCCAGTGAGAGTCCTGCCCAAAACGCTGTCCTCCTACCGCCGTGAGCTCACCGTGACCTTTCAGCAAAGCACAGCCCTTCGTTCCTCCTCATGTTTAGAAAAACTTGTGGAGCAATACTTTATTTTCAGCTTAACCAATTAATAACTCTTCCCACAAGGTGAAACAGCACTGGGTGCTGCACCGGGTGTGGGCAAGTGGCTTGTCCTGATTGATGGCTGGTGGGTGAGGAGAGGGTTAAGAGTATCGTGGAGCAGTGAGGGCATAAGAGAGCTTGGTCTGGAAGCAGTTTAAGTAACCTAAGGAGAATCTGATACAGACCAAAGACACACAAGTACAGATGCATTTAATAGAATGCCTCTCTCTGCTCGAGATCTACAGCTGAGACTCATGCAGCAAAATGTGCTGTTTGGAACACGCTGTGCTCCAACCACGATGGCTACAGGAGGAACTGGAGCCAGTATTATGTGCTGGTGCTCTTAAGGACTGAATGTTCACTTAGCACACACGTTTGGGGAATGTATATTTATGCATACATTTTGGGATGTGGCACATCCCATGGCGAACTTGGACAGCAGCTTGCTCTTCCATCTAAGAATATGTCTATTAAGAAATCCCAGTATTGTGTAAGTAAAGGCACAACCCCACGAGCTGTTCCAGCAGCAGCTGGGCCAGGTTAAGAGGGGACCACCTCCAGCCTGCCCACAGCTGTTTATCCACTACCCCCCATTAGGGGTTACCACCCTTTTCCATGAGCCACGTAACCACATGTGCGGACACTCCCAAATCTGGCTCTGTCAGAATGGTCCAGCTTAGCTGAAATACTTTTTAGTAGGTTTATTGTTTGTTTTTTTTGTTTGGGAGTTTTTTGGTGTTCTTTTTTTTTTAACTGGAGATCGTCTTGAGAGTGATAGTTTCTTGACTCGGTTCAGCTGCAACTGGAATAGCATCTCTGACCATGCTCCAATAGAACTGTTGTAAAATTGCATCTGTCAGTCCCTTCAATCAAAGCCTGTAAGACTCATCTAAAGATAATGTGTTTTATATCAATTTCATAAAGGTTCTTTTGTGCACTGTCTCACTGTTTCCTAGGTATTACTAGAAGTTTAAGTATCTCACGGTGAACTGATGACTTTTGCTTGCAGGAGATTGTTTCCCACCACCTTATTTAAGAAGATCTGAGAAAATCCACACTCTGAAGAAACTATCACCAAAAAAAAAAACACCCAAACCCTTTGGTGCCTCCCTCTTCCAAAGAATTTATGGTTTCTCTTAGGTGCAGAACTGCAAGAATCCAGTAAGTCACTGGGGAACTTTAGCAGAGACTGTCAATGCATTTACACTATTAGCATTATTACTTTATTTCGTTTTCAGTTCCTGGCATGTGGGACCTAGAAGACTTCTCAAGCTTGGGCCTCACGTAGCTGTGCCAGGAGGCAAGAAAGGTAGTTTGGGGAGACAAAAATATTTGCTTCGTTGACCTCTGTGTTTGGCTCCTACCTCGGTTTGATTTGTATTCAGGGCCGTGCATGTGCTCTCAGGGAACACACATAACTCAGGCCAATTGCAGGAGATTGGAGTACAAAGAGAAGCCCTACTTAGGCTCTGACATTTAGCAAGCCAAGAGGTTTGAAAATGGAGCCAAGTCAATTGCCTGGCTTGGCTGTACGAACCAAAACACAAGCCTCGCCACTGGAATTGATTATATACACATGAAAAGAAAATACATAAAATGATACATAAGGTTCTTGTAACCTCCAAAAACTGATGCCAGAATATGCTCCTTGGCTTGGTCCTTCCCTGGCTCAACACCACAACTGAGCACGGAGCTCAGCCGAGGCCGCCCTCGAGTTTTCATCAGATTAACTCTTCAGCTCGGGTCAAAGCACCCCTTTTTGCATGCTCTAAGATCTAAGTTTTCCCTCCAGCCCCCAGGGAAAGTAGTAGCTCGCTATATGAATACAGGATTTATAGCCCTTAAAGCTGGTGCAAAAGGTGCTGTAGCTGCCCACAAGAGGAAAGTAAATTGAATTAAACGAGATTAGGAATCTACACTACAGAGTAGCCCAGAGACTGCTTATGCTAAATGCACAATACTTCATGAGCCAGCCTCACAGAAAGCCTATGTTCCCCCTGCTACAGATCCCATTTATCTCTCAACACTAATTGGGGTCTTTTGCTAGTTTCTTAGTTTAATTACACTTACTTAATTTCATTAGGAGCCTTAACCCATGCAGACTACTACATTGAAACAACAAAAACCAGCAGGCATCAAAATGCTCATTTCTTGGAAGAATATGAGTTATTAATAATACTCTTTCCAATGCAAATATTTGCGCCTTTCTGTAGTGTCTCACTATTCTCCAGAAAGATACTTTTTTTGTCAGTTTGAAGTATTTGCTATGATTATTTGAGGTGATTTACTACCAAAGCAACACATAACACTTTCAGGAAGGGCACTAAAGCAGACACTATTCTTTTACCAAAATTTTACTACAATAACAGGGAGACTCAACATTTCCCTGGAAATGAGCAGAGCTAACAACATGTCAAGCACTTTCCAGTAACCCTTGTGCCAGGTGCTATTGGAAGCTTTCCCAAATGACCACTACAGAGATTCTCTGAGAACTGAATCAAGCCTTTATCCAAAGACCTCAAAAACCAAATTACCTTGACTAGATTTGCTTGTGGATAAGCACCTTTCCTGTCTAAAACATCCAACCCAAGGGCTTGAAGCAAATATATTTTTCCTGGAGGACATAGAGAATCAAAGGGTGACATTGCAGGAGCCAATAATTAGCATGTTACCTGTTGGATAGGTTTCTAATCCCCAGAGTTAATTGGCAGTAGTCCTAGCCTGAGCATCTCTCTAGCAGGAGTGATAATACACAGTCGCATTGGCCATGAAGAGTTTGCTTTCCACAATAGTGGAGTCCAACACTCAGGTGTATCGTGTCTTCTTCTAAGGAATGTGCTGTTCTTGGGCCAGCTAATACAAGTTAAACGGTCTCATTTGTAGGATCAGACAGAGTAAATACTCATTATCATCTCACGGGTGGTACTCTCTGTGCCTTCATCCCAAGCTTGTTGCTTTTTCTCACGTGTCTGGTGGCCACGTCACTTTTCAGTCATGAATCAGCGATACACCAACTTGCGTGCCCTGCAGAACACTCTCCTCTCTCCCAACTACTCCCAAATTCTCATTCATCCCCACAGTTAAAACTTAATCTGCATTTTTCTAGAAAAATGTGGCATATGTGATGGGGAAAGGTATCACTTTCAATATATCTCCTAGACCAGTTCCAGGTGGTGGAAAGCTACATAAGTTCTTCTGGGATACACATCTCTGCCCACCAACGACTATCCCAATGAGGAACAAACTCCACTGGGACCATAAGCCATAGGGCTTCCATCCACCCAGGTGTTTCATCATTGATTGCCTTATGCATTTCCATTCAAAATACTTCAGCACAATTCATGACAAAACGGACCAAAAAACCCCACCAAACTTTGATGAAATGAAGGAGAAATGCGAGAATACCAGTCATTGCTGAGACAAGCTTCATCCGACAGAGGATCCAGGCTGTTTCCTTTCCTTCAAACACCTGCTTATATTTCAAAAGAAAAGCCAACACATGGAGAACCTCCTCTTCACAGCTGTTACACCACACCCAGGCTGGACTCTCTGGTAGAGTAGCCAAATTATGTCCTCATTATGGCCCTTCCTCTCTCAGACTACTCTGAACACCATTAATGAGTTACATGAAGCTCAAACCTCACACCGTATTCCTCTCAGCCTACCAAGTGTGCAGGACCAGTTGCAAATGAAAGGCAAAGCACATCCCATCCCATCCTATCCCATCCCATCCCATCCCATCCCATCCCATCCCATCCCATCCCATCCCATCCCATCCCTCCCACTTCAACAGCCACAAGACAGGCCAAGCCACAGAAAGAAGCTGAATTAATGTCAGCTGTGGGCTAAACAGATTTTTTGAAGGCCTGGGGGGTGCAGATACCTCTGCATGTGTCTTATTTAAGTGCACCCATAGCCAATGTCCCACAAAGATTCAGTGGCTTGTAAAACTGGCTTTGAGAGCTACAATGCCACAGGGTGAAGACTGGGTCTCTGGTGCTCTATCCAAATTCTTCACTCATGCCATCTGCGTTGTTCTTTCCATGTTTTGGATGAGCTACTGTATTCCCAGGGAAGCATTGAGACCTGATCATCAGCTGTCTGCAAACTGGTGGACCACCACTGAAGTTACAACTAGTTGATACTGCTCCCCAGGTCTGCTCACACGGGTGAAGAAATAGATACCTTTTCATATGTTTAATGGGTTCTATCTTTAGATGGCAGCTTCTTCCAGAATAGGAAACTCACTTCATCCAGCTTCACTGGCTTCTCTAACACTCTTCACCCACACATATGTTGCTCCAAACCTAAAGTGATTTACTACTGTTACTCCTATATCAATTTCTCTTCAGGTTTCAGAAACTCCCGTATTCTGCTAACAGAAAGCAGGAGGAGTTCAATAGTGCATTCAAACTCTCCCATTTAATTTGAGGTCTTTTCCAATTCAAAGATATTTCATTTGAAAGTGGGGTTTTTTTGCCTTATAATAAACAGATAATAAACAGATTCTTGGTTTCCTACAATAAAAAGAGAAAACACTATAAACTTCAAACTTTTAAAAGGGCATATGGGACTATTCTTTAATTTTACTCTTGGCTGTGGAATTTATGCTCATTAAAAGTGAAAAGCAGAGATCTGATTACTATTTGTGCTTATAAAGCTTGCATTTCTACCCCCCAAACGAAAGGCAAAATGGGCTGATGTGCTTTCACTTTCCGTTTTTGGGCCTTTTTACTTCCTGTTGTGTTGTGGCCCCTAAATGCTAAGTTTGGGTTTCCTAGAGTGCGAAGAAGCAAGCGACGAACAACTTGTATTTCCTTTCAGAAAAAATTCTTCACAACAGTGTTACACTAAAGATATAAAATACTTTCAATATTTTATAAACTACGAATTTTGGCTACTAAGTGGTAGAAAGGGTAGTAAAATAGACTGATTCTTTCCTTGCTATGAATCACCCTGATGTGCTGATGATTCAAATATGTAATTCCTTCCCTGTGTTGCCATATTATTTTTTTTTTGCAGAAGCATAATATAGATTAATAATAAAAATAATATAATTGAGCTGAGGGGTGTAAACGGAGATTGGATTCTTAACAGCTACCACGAGACAGCCCGTGGTCTAACCTGATGGGATGGGGAGGGGCAAGAAATGACAAAAGTTTCATTCTCCTCATTTTACTGTTGGAAATGGAAATATGCCATCGTATAGAAGGCCATATTTCCAAAGATGCTGAGCTCCTGTTGTCCTACTAGAGCAACGAGGATTCCAAATGCCTGCGAAAACACGATCTTACTTGAAGATAGGAAAGGGGTAGCCCCATCTGGGGGACGAAGGGCTTTCTGGATCTCCCTGTAGACATAAGCCTGTCCTTGCAGCATCTCCCTGCTGCGGCCCGGGCCCAGATGCAGCTGCTGGCCCTGCCCAAACTGGGGCACACCCTCGCTCCAGACGTACTTGGCCAAGTTTTAAATGTCGAGCTGCCTTCTCAGAGCAGAGCAAAATAAAGCCTGGCAGCCCATGTGCAAATCAACAGCACATGTAGGAGTTTTCTCTCCATGTCCCCCACGACTTTCGGCGGGTTTGACTGTAGAGTTCAGAACGTCCTGTGCTTTAAAGGGTGTTTGAGAACTCGGCTTTTTCCTACAGCTCAGGAGGGGGAAAAAAGAAAAAAAAAAAGTACTGTTTCATTAGAAGCTGTTATTTCCAAACTTGTTTTCATTCCTAAACAGAACCATAATGATCCAGCCAACACTCTCAATACAAACACGCTTAACACAAAATGATTTTTAGAAGAAACCATACGTTTTAAGACTTCCTGGTAATATACATTGCAATGTATATTTTTCCCTAGGTTTCGAGTATGTGTTATCAGAGTTACAATAAATTTTGTTATTGCCCATAAGAAGATGTGAAAAATAGAAAGGCATTATGTGTCAAGTGAATTATTTCTGTTGGATCAACTGAATCCCTCTCATCCTGATTTCCAGCCTCAATTCTGAACGTTTCTTGAAGGAGCTGAAAAATGTGTAAATACGAACAATCATTTGAAACAAAAATATGCAGTGTATGTTCTGAAAATATTGACATGAAATGATTGACATTATCAGAGGATCTCTTTGCCTCAAGAAATCTAAATGAAATTAAATTGTTGCTGACAACTTCCTGAATAAATTTTTAGTTCAAATGAAACCATATTTTCAGAGAAAAGCATTTCAGAGAAAAATCTGTGTCTCGCCCATTTAGTGCCGAGTCCCTACGTGACTCATGAACAGAGGGGAGCCATTTGCCGTGCCCTAACTTTCATTCTCAATGTGCCTATTTTTGGTGCCCTGTGTCAAACTCAGTGGCAATTTGGGGGTTTTGCTTTCTTTCTTTCTTCTTTTTTTTTTTTTTAAGTGTTGTCTCCATATGAGTCATTTGTGCTGTATGTTGATGTTGCTGCTGTTTGTAAACAGTGGAATATGAGCTAGAACAGGTTTTCCCCAAAACTACTGCCTTTCCTTTAGGTTGTCTCTCTCCTGTTCCGCGTGCCTTTAGCTGCGCACTCAATTCCATGTATTCTTGTAAATGTACCAGCAGAATAAATTTAGGAACCACAGAGCTTTCAGCTGCCCCACCTCCTTCTCACACCAGAGGTTTCTAAACTCCTCCATACAGTCAGCTACTACCGATATGCATGAGCAGCAAAACCACCCCTGCCTCCAGGCCATGGCTCCTCTCCACGCTTATGGCAGCATCTTTCTCGGGACAAGTGGCACAGGGTAGATTCTGGTAGACTTATTTCTGCACCATGGGTGTTCCAAAATCAGGTAATTCAAAATAGCATATGATGATAGAAATGGAAATGAAAAGCCAAAGTAGTTTCAGGCAGAAACTCAATGGTCTAAATGCTTTTTTGGGTTGGGATGTCCAACCTTCTCAGCCCCAGGGTCAGTGGCTGGTTTTGGCAGCTCTCATGAGTCGTATGGATCAAGTAGCCCAAATAGAAAGAGCATGTAAATACTATAGTTGGATTTCAACTTCGAGACTTCCTAAGCTTTCCTTTGAATATCTCTCCTCTCCTTCAAGACAAAAGGCTGGTAAAAGAATATGGAGGAGGGCTTGTCATACTTCCAGTGAGACCTGAGCAGCAACACTGTGTGCTCAGCCTCTCCCACGATCTATCAACATTTCTGCTTCCATGCTAAAAACTGGAAGTGAAAAGTCAGCGTGTTAGCATAGTCCAGAATCAAGAAGAAGTATGGAAACAGGCTGCAAAACCAGGAAAAAAGATCAAAGGGAAGTAGGTGACCAAAAAGGAGGAAGATGGCGGTTTCTAAATATTGCTTCTGTTTGCCTGACTAGGAAGCAGAGTTACCAAATAACCAAGGTAATAAAAGGACATCTGCATTTTAACCCTATTTCTTATGGCAATGCAAGGAAACATCTCCTGTTTGGCTCATTTCTATCCATGACTTTTTCTCTCCCCAAAGGTACTTATACCCATCCCGTAAGAATGCTGTGAAATGCAACTGGTAATTTTCTGTTCTATGAAGGAGAAAGCTGAAGAAATGCAAGAATATTTCATAACTGTTTCTCAATAGCAAGGGGTTTTGATCATCATAACATTATCCAGAAATAAGACAGATATTTCTGTTCAGCTGAACCCAGCTGGCTGTGTGGAAAACATTTCAAAATCTGCCACAAGTCTTTTTTTTTTTCCTGATGTCTGTTAATTTAGTTAAAACAAATCAATTAAATGTCCTAATTACAACTGAAATATATAATTATATTGTGCGCTCGGTTCGGTGCATACTAATGAAGCAATCACCACCTTCTTATTAGTCACTCTTGAAGACTAAATCTAAGTGGGAGCTGAAAGATGTTTTTCTGTATCTTCAAACAAGGGACTTGATCTGTTCTTTACTTGTTTCTAAACTTGAAACTTGAGCAAAAAATATACAGGATCATTATATAGTCTTTTTTTTTTTCTTCTCAATTCAAGAGGAATTATCATCCACTAAGGTGGATCAGCTCATTTATAAATTAGAGACTGTTCTTAACAAATATGTTAATATTTTGCAACAAAAAAAACTTTAAATAAATTAGCATATATTCAAAAAGAAAATAAACAGCTCTTTTAAAATGACTTTGCTGTAATGTCTACCTCCACGTATGCTTCTTAACAGGTAGTACTTGATTTTAAAAAATTGTAAACATAGTCTGCTGCTGAGTATTGACATCTCTTGGAGTTGAGAGCATTCAAACTACTGCTCCTCATACCTGCTACCATTTTGTAGGTAAATCTTCTCTCAGCTGCATATATATAACCCCCATAGATCCCACAGATCTGCCTGGCTGGAGGAAGAACAGTTCAAAACAAAATTTGCATAATTTACCACAAAAAAAGAGTTGGTGAAACACATTACCAAAGGATTCTCATCCAAATACCACTGCAGCTTTATCTGGTTCCTCTCCTGTTAACAACCAAAACCCAACATGACAATACCATTAGAACAGATGAGTGCACCACAGATGTGGTCTGTGGCCTTCTTCACTTTACCCAAGCAGTGGATGGAGACAGAGCAGAGTCCTGTCCACCTATGTCATGTGCCCATGCCATTATCTGCAGGACCTGGGAGTCCTGGTGGGCAACAAGAAGGCCAATGGTATCCTCGCCTGCAGTAAAAAAAGCATGGCCAGCAGGTTGAGGGAGGTCATCCTCCCCCTCTACTTGCCCTGATGAGGCTGCAGCTGGAGTGCTGTGTCCAGTTCTAGGCTCCCCATTTCAAGAAAGATAAGGAGGGCTACCAAGATGATCAGGGGACTGGAGCACCTCTCTGATGAGGAAAGGTTGAGAGATCAGGAGAAGAGAAGACTGAGGGGGGATCTCATCAATGCTTATCAATATCTAAAGGGCAGATGTCAAGAGGATGGGGCCAGGCTCCTTTCAGTGGTGCCCAATGACAGGACAAGGGGCAACAGGCAGAAACTGGAATATAGGAAACTGTCTGAACATGAGGAAAAACTTCTTTACTTTGAGGGTGCCAAAGCACTGGAACAGGCTGCCCAGAGGAGGCGTGGAGTCTCCTTCTCTGGAGACTTTCAAAACCCACTTGGACATGATCCTGTCCAACCTGCTCTGGGTGAACCTGCTTTAGCAGGGGGACTGGACTACATGATCCCCATAGGTGCCTTCCAACCCCACTGTTCTGTGATTCTGTGATAGGGGCCCTGCACAAATCCTTTCTTTCCCTCCCCAAGCTGTTGCTGCCCTGGTTATTGCGGTGCCTGGTACTTCAGGCTGGACAGGCACCGGCAGCAGCGGGGACATGGCAGGGAGCTGGGTGGGGAGGCACCCAGCAGCCAAGAAGAACAAAAGGAGCAGGAGGCATCTACAGCTCACAAAAGCTGACATGTGGCATCATGACACAAGATTCAGGAGCCTTAATTCCCCACTACCTCGAACCCTGTACAGCCATACACCCTGTACACCCTGTACATCCAACTGCGTAAAGTGGTCATACATCTTTATGATATCAACTCATAGAGGCAAGGGTTATCTTCTGAATTAGTTCCATGAAATGGAAGAGGCACCATTTAGACCCATTCACATCAGGAGTGTGCCACAGGAAAGTACTTCTCAGGCTAAGAACCTGAGACACCGCCCCCCAAATATACTTCTGCAAGGCTCAATAGTGTTTCCTTTCAGGAATGAGCAACTCTGAACTCTTCATACCCTGGACATGTCCTCTGTTTTGCGACTACTCGAATATGTCATCCCAAATCTAATTTAGATGAAAAGTATTTTGGTGCGTGTGCTTTGCCTGCCTAAACAGAAATATTATAGCAGCTACTTAAATGGTAATTGATAAATGCATAAAATTACTACCATTCAAACTGCAAATCAGTTAGCAAAATTCAATGAAAGTTTAAACATTTCATTGCATTAATGATATGAATGCATAAATTTAGAGAGAACGGCATCCAGGCATTTGGCAGCCTTCCACTGTATTTACTTAAAGGTGATAATGCATTTAAAAAGCACTTGAAGCAGAATATGTATTAAGCACTACTAAACTTGCATAGATTTATTAGCACAAGCTTTTAGACTGTCTCTGCCCTGAAGCAAACTTTTTTTTTTCTGGAAATTAAAAAAAATAGAGCAATACATCACTTGAAGCCACATCAGAGAGGTTGGAATGGTAGTTATCTTAAAGTACTGTATTTCTTCATGACAAGCAGAGTTTTATAGCTCATATGTGAGTGACTGCTAGCACTGCCTAAGAAATGTTGATAATATCCACAGGATGTTTCATTTACACATTAGTGAAAAAAAAATGGTCGTTTAGAAAATTCTCTAGCATCTCCAGAGACTAATGATCTGACACCTCTAGCACCTTCAAGTGCCCTGACTTTTCAGACAACACTGACATCCTGTCCATCCAGAAGAAAAACTGGATGCCTTTAATGGTGCTGCTACCCAGGCATTTCAAATTCTTTTGGGGAACTTCAGCTGATGGACACTGTTAATTCTCACAACAAGATGCCAGCAAAGGCAGCAAGAAAATATTTGCAGGTATTTAACGGTATTTGCAAAACCGTGCTATTAACAATTGCAAGATAAAGTGGGTGCAAAAAGGAATGTCCTAAGCACTAAATGCATTTCTCAGGATAAACTCACGAGCTGGTTACTGTTATCTTCACTGAAGAGAGATTAGTAGAAGATCTTGAAAAGTAAGTGGGAGGCAGAGCTTAGGACTTTGCTCTGAGTTGGAATAAACCAATGTGGTTTAGATAGTCACACAGCTGTGTGTCACACAATAGTCATAGGCCATGGCAGTTTGGGATGAACTCCCATCTCTTCATTTCAGGAACAGTATTAGCAAAAAATACTCGTGGCTGAAGAATTAAATTCAAGTAAACCCATCCACTGTGACACATTCACACTCTCAAGAGTTCTTTCCCATATGTCAAGGCTTCTAAACACACCTGAATGTTAAACACAAAGGTCAGTGCCTCTGATTTTGTCCAGAGGACATGGAGAAAGGGTGGCATTTCTGGTCAGCCAGCAATCGTGTAAGGACAGCGTTCATGTCCCCAGAGTTCTGCCTCAGGGCTCTCTCTAAAGGCTGCCGTGTCTTCCTAATCAGTGGTTCTTATCACTGTAAGAACGAGGTCAGAGATGCTGGCACTGTACAGCCTGCATCCCAACACCAGCACAACTCCTTCAGACTGCCTCGACAGAAGTGAAACAGAATGTATTTCAAGCACTTGCATAAGAAACCTTTCAACATCCTGCTTTTTTCACTTTTTCACATAAACCCCCCAATGAACAGCAGGCCCTGGTGTAGTGACATGGCAGTGCACACTGGCAGCTCAGAAAGCCAACCACATCCTGGACTGCATCAAAAGCAGCGTGGCCAGCGGGGTGAAGGAGGTGATTCTGCTCCTCTACTCTGCTCTGGTGAGACCCCAGAATACCACATCTAGCTCTGGAGTCCTCAACAGAAGAGGACATAGACCAGTTGGAATGGGTCCAGTGGAAAGCCATGAAGATGATCCTGGAGAACCTCTCCTATGAAAACAGGCCTAGAGAGTTGGGTTTGTTCAGCCTGGAGAAGAGAAGGCTCTGGAGAGACCTTATAATGGCCTTCCAGAATCTAAAGGGGGCTACAGGAGAGATAGGAAGGATCTTTTGATCAGAGAGTGGACTGATAGGACAAAAATAATAGGACTTTTGGTTTTAAACTAAAAGAGGGGAGATTTATATTAGATACTAGAAGGAAATTTTTTTCTGTGAGAGTGGTGAGACACGGCAACAGGTTGCCCAAAGAAGTTGTGGCTGCCCCATCCTTGGAAATGTTCAAGGCCAGGCTGGACGGGACTTTGAGCAATTTTGTCTAGTAGGAGGTATCCTTGCCAGTGGCAGGGGGTTGGCTATCAATGATCTTTACAGTCCCTTCCAACTCTAATGTTTCTATGATTCTATGACATTGCTCTGTTTGAAAGGAGTGCACACAGAAAGCTCAACACTTCTTCCTTCTCTCTCCTCTCTCATCAGCTGAGGCCAAATTCCCCACCGTCTCACGCGTCGTACAGTCAGAAATGCCAAGCGCGTGTATAAACACGGCTCGTCTGATCTGCTGCAGATATACACGTCCTGCACTTGGGGTTTTGTGTCTACACTTACAGGGTAGGCCCCCTTCTTTTGGCTGGTACAGGTTATGAATGGGCGAGCTGGAATGAGTAGATGACAGAGATTTCTCCCCATTTCAGTGTTTTTCTGGCCAAAATCCTCTCTAGGGTTCAACTCAGCAAGATCTTTAAATACAACTGAGAGCAGAATTTGGCTTGGGGAGTGTTTTCCTGTTTCATTCCCTACAGCTTTTCATTACCACCTTCTAAATCTGTAACGAAATCAGGAGTGTTTTTACGGTGCTCTGTATTAGAGTGCTGCTAATAAGTAGCTCCATTAAAAATAGTAAACATAAATCATTTATTCATTTATGCATTTCTAAGTCCACTTGAGAATATTTTTGGCTGAGCTAAGAAACAAGTAAGGGTGTTAATTATTATCTTACTACAGCGATCAGTTAATAAGGCAGTTATAAGAGATGTTTGTTAGGAGGTTCTGGGGTGCCCGGAGGCTACTGAAGTCATTGTCTGGGGAAGAACACCACCGCCGGAGCTAGCAGGAGTCTGATGGCACCAAACCAAACCCCTCAAGGCCTCTGTCTGCCAATTAGCTGAGAGGAGAGAGCAGACATCAGGTCTGAGCCGCGGAACTGTAAACAAGGGAGCAGGTAGGAACTCCCAGCACAGAGCGGAGAAGTGTCTGGGGCCCCCATGGAGGAGGCTGGAAGGGCTCAGTCCATGGGGAGGGTGTGGGAGAAGGACAGGCAAACGGGTTAAGTTTCTTTCCACTCCCCCAAAACATCAGTAACCTCTTCTGGGCTCCTCTGTCTCCTCCCAGTCCCCTTCACAGGCAAGTAAAGGCAGGATCTTACAAAGCTGAGCACCTTGAGGTAGCCCTACATTCCCTGATAGACCATTCAGCTGGTGTGAGGACTTTTCATTCTCCTCCAGGAGGGATTAGCTCTTTTATTCACTCTCCTGCTGCACCATCAATGGATCAACATCCAGACCTGTGTGGTAATGACCAAAAGCCACTGTGGCTGGATGGACTTTGCTTTCACCACATTACCAGAGAGGTTGAGAGCACAAAACCCAGTCTCATAACTGGCACCTCCAATCCAGAGGCCAGGCTCAGAATGCATTTTAAGATTAAATGCTAAAGCTAAGGTTCAAGGAGCACCTTGCTCTTCTTCTGCCTGATTTCTGCCTGTTCAGTGCTCAGTAAGTTCTATTTTCCATTTGTCATTGCAGCAGCAGAGGTGACAAGAGTTAAACACCTCTATTAGACACTTGCAGAAAGAAACTTCACCCAGTCTCCTGAAGCTGGAGGAAAACCACAGCTGCCTGCCCTCAGCTGAGGGTGTGTCAAGGAACCTGTCCATAAAGGAAGTGTTTCTGGTTATGAATTATATGCTACAAAATCCCTGTGGCCCTATTAGAGATGCACTTTGAGGTGCTCCAGGGGTAGCCTCTACTAGAAGCTAAATTCTCCCCGTGGGATGGAAGAAATATTGTAGTAGTTGCCGGGGAAGGGAGGGGAAGAAGCCACTTTCTGATGTTCTTCAAAGCCAAATAATCTGACTCCTTCTGTCCAACGTCAACAGGGGATGATCTTACGTAACTTCAAAACACTTAAACTCATTTGCAGCATAGAAATAATTTTTTAAAAGCCCTTTTACTTGTCCTCCCTAATCCAACCAGCCCTCAAAACGTGACTGTATGAGAGATATCCCATTTAGCTTGCACATGGAAGACCCTATTTACTTGAGACAAAACAGTCTAAGAATATATCCCAGATCTCTCCTACAGCTGGGGATAGTACCTGAGCAGAGGACTGTTCCTTGCCAGAGAAGGAAATACTGTCATTCCCATTTTGCAGATGGCTAACTGAGAAAGAACGGGGTTGAACAGCTAATCCAAGGACACAGGAAAATCTGTAGTCAGTCTCAAAAGTGAACCGAGATCTCCTGACTTCATCTCCTGACTTGTTGGGCAGATTATTTTTTTTCTCGCAGGAGGTTCAGTAAAGCTTTCAACAAATCTAGTGTGAATGGCCCAGAGCTCACACTGTCCCAGGGAGCTCCTCCTCCCCTGGAAGAATGGAAATGGAAAATAAATATTAGATACATCAAATTCATTATTTAATAATCTATCGGGGTTTTATGGTGGAAGGGCTTGCTCTGAAGTACAACAGGATTGCTGTTTGAATGAGGATGGCAGGACTGGAGCCTTGATATCTGATCTCACTGCTGGAATTAATCTGGCAGAAAGACAGCTCTGTCTGTCCATATTGCAATTTTTCACTAATCCTTTGATTATTCCAACCTATCTCTGTCTGGAGTGTTAACCTGTGGTGTAGAGGCTGTGCTCTCCTTCATACCTCTTCAGAACCTGGCACACTGAGACCTGAATTCACATGGGAGCTGCTCTAAAACCGATGTAACAACAACTGAAAGGATGCCACCAGTAAATTTCTTCTTCTAGCTGCCAGAGAGGGATCTGGAGAGCATCCCTCCTTGGACAGCCATTGCCCTCATAGAGCTCAGCAATCCTCTGCCTAGAGAAAGTCCTCCTTAATACAGACAGTAAGACATTTCACAGCCATTATACAATATAGTTCAATTAACACTTTACAAGACAATTTCACTTTTAAAGAGACTAAGTTGATTCCTTCCCCTAAATTCAGTAGCTACCCCAACTATGCCTCATTGAGAAAACTTCTTCTGACAAGAGTCATGAATTATAACCAGGATAAAATGTTTCATTAAAATACAGATAGGGGAATTTAGGAAGCATGGGGTTTTGTATGGATAAAACCAGTTCTGCTGCAAAAGCAAATACTTCACCATTTTTCAGGTCAGTAAATTGAAGGCTGGGTGTTATAACTCCATCATCGATGTTTTCTTACAGCTATAGTAGCTGACACATCTGAATCACGGGGAGCTAAAAGCATGCCAGAAGAAACCAGCACCATCAAAACACATCAGAAGGAGATGTATAGCAATTGCTTCTCTAATGTACCTGCCTGCTGATGGATCAGTATTAGCTTGCTCTCTGTGAGAGTGGCCCTGTGTAAAAATGAGTTCATAATGAACAAACGTCTGTCCATGAAGGAATTGATTTAAGTATATCAATTAAAAATTAGCCCCAGTATCACTAGAGGGATGGTTTTAAGCATAATTAATGCAAAAAGCTTAATAGCCTTCTTCTTGAGGTTCAGTCGAGTATTTCTGATGATGGTGCATACACACCACTACGCACTTCCAGGGGAGTGTAAATGACTCCCTCTTGCATGGATCCATTTAAGTCATTCTAAAATCTTGATTATATCCAGGTCGGATGGGTTTAGTTTAGAATAGAACTGCACAGAAAATTATTCCTTCCCTCCCCCATCAACATTACCATTTCATTAAAAAAAGATGATGATGATTAAGGAAACAATTGCGGACAGAATCATCTCCAAGCTTTTGTTTTTCTGGTGAAAAATGCATGTTAAAAAGGAGCTTCTTCCTCAAAAAGTTCAAAGGTCGTGTTTATGTCTAGATTCAAGTAAACAACAAAATTGTTGGCAACGTTCTGATCAAGAGCATTGTTTGACCTACATAACAATACAAGTTAATTCACAACATGAGCTTCTAACTTTAATCTCTGAAGGAAGAAAGTCCCAGGGATGACAACCGTGGTACCGTGATGTGTAGGACACTTCTGCAAAGAGTTTCAAACATGTCTAGTGAACTGAAATACCCAAAAATGGTGATACCAGTATCTTTTTGGTTTTGAAACTGGTTTTGGCTCATACACCAATAATGCTTGATATTTTTGTCCCTTTCTTCTCAAGAAGGTTGCTCGTACATCCTGCTGTCTGCAGTGGAGGCGTGTGATCTCATGATGAGGAAGGGCACATGAGGTTCTCCAGGAAGAGGAGAGCTTGGGGTCAGCTGTAGGACATCAGAATAATTCACCATGATAACTCAGAGAAGTCCCCAAGAAAAAGCAGGGCAAAGAGTGAGCTGGGGGCCAGGAGAATCACTTTGGCACACAATATTTCAGATACCTCTGTCCCAAAGAACCCCTTTTTGTCATTCTTCCCAGAATTTTGTGATACTGGCATGTAAATAATGAAGTAAGAAGTTGTGTCAATGACTTCTGCAAGAAAGACTGAAGTTCAGTATTTCTTTTCACTTTCTCATACAATCAGGACGGAATTGTAAGAATCCTGAGCAATTCAGTGCTTCAAAATCTAAATTTTACACTATGATTTTGGAGGCACTTACTTATATTAGGAGAAAAAATGAGGACATTCTGCCACTCTAAATGTGTTCATCTTTCAGGCATATGATACCACCACAGTTTCAAAACCAAACATCTGAAGACATTTTTTTTTAAATGGTTTAATGCTAAATGATTATGATTGAAGAAATCTGGAATGGTATTAATCATTTAAACTACTCATTCATTTAAATACAAATGTACTGATAGATGAATACGTGTCTACTGGTCATATTAACCTGCCTTTACTGAAAAAAAAATTTCATGTGATACAATGAAATGCCGCCAAAATGAATCATTACCTTCTAAATCTAAACTAAGACCCTTTAGAAAACTTAAATGATGGAAGAATTTTAAAAGCCATGTTTCCACAGTTTTGGAATACCATGCCTCCATTTTTAAGGCTTGATTTCTTTAAGAATTTCAAAATCCCTTCCCACAGCCATTCAAAGGAGTATTAAAAACTCCGTGCTTGATGATCACTCAGTTCGTCGTGACTTGGGACTTCGAAGTCCTGTGCAGCATCAGTGATTGTCACATCAGGAACCAGGAGCGTGAATGCACGATGCCTGTGCTCAGAACACCAGAACTAAATCAGTCTTCAGTGGAAGAGGATGAGGCCTGGGGCCTTATCAGTCCACAAACCTGAAACAGGAACAGCAGAAGGCATACAGAGGCTTCCTCGGGTCTTCAGTATTCTCCGTGGTTTAAACAGCATCAGTTTAAACAGCTGTAATTTATATCATGCTCACAGGAGGAGTAGGAAGTTGTAACCTGCTTCGTAGCCACAGCTCCTATTTCACGGGTTCCACCCAGTGCCATTAGTTAAAGATTGGCTTGTGCAACTTCTCTATTTATTGCTGGTTTAATTTCCCTCTTGTTGCAAGAATCAAGCTGACAGCTAAACACGTGTACCTATGATGTGAAATCGCCCTCATCAAGAAGAAATTAATTAAGGTGTTGTACTCTTGGCCCATGCCCTGAACACTGACGGAAAGACACCGCAACTGTGCTGCCCTGAGAATGACAAAGATGCAATGGCAGATATGGGGACTTGTGCTCCAGGACCAGTCCATGGTTCAGTAGCAGCAGCAGCTGGAGAAGACCAGTTCAGGCAGATGATAGGATGATGGATAGACATGCAAAGATGAGCTCAGGGAGTAGACAGATCTTTAACTACCAAAGGGACCTTGTCAATAACTCTGAGCAGGCCATTTTGGTTAATCCTGTCGTGAATCATAACATGCCAAGAGATGCAAGTGAATTTCTAGCCCATATATTGCAAGAGAGTCTTCTTGGTATGGTCAGAGCCACCACCACAGCCTCTCTTCTCAAAATGCGGTCTGCACACAACAGGGAGAACAGAAACATACTGCTTCTCGTGCAGATTTTTTAACAAAGCAGTT
This sequence comes from Scolopax mira, assembly GCA_004320125.1. Classification (NCBI taxonomy): domain Eukaryota; kingdom Metazoa; phylum Chordata; class Aves; order Charadriiformes; family Scolopacidae; genus Scolopax; species Scolopax mira. The sequence goes on from BJBW01000910.1 coordinate 259,194, forward strand.
CTAAGAGCGCAATCTCTAGTATGAGACTGCTGAAATTCTGCTGGTCACACGCTGACTCTTCCCGTCGACTCCTTAGTCTCAAAGATTAGGGTTTTGTACACCAAAGGTGAAGTCAATCTCCTTCATACCCTGGGTGGATTGGTGGGTGGCCTGTATCACAGAGTCAGCAAGACCAAACGGTGTCTTTCTGTAGGCTCCCAGCACTCCCCAGGAAGGTGTCTCAGCTGAAGGAGTCAGAACCCACCACGCTATCGCAAGAGGATCACATTATTCCTGATGCAGTAGGAATAAAAATCCTTCTGAATTGTAATATGAACACAGCGTAGCCTTTTTGCACAGCAAAAGCCTCCAGCCACAACAGCAGCAAGAATTAAAACCACACTTACAAGATGTCCAGATACGGTGTATGTTTTATCATTATTCTGCAGACATATGTTTTGTGTGACTTGGTTCATTTATTTCCTCTTTGTTTTCAAAAACTAACACATGGCCCTGAACAAAAATTACACTTAATGTTTTATTTGTTCAACTCACTTAAAATCACAGCACTTGTTTTGTGGAATTTTACATAATAATGTCCTGTTTTGTATGAGTTTTGTGTAATTTAATTTCAGTAAACTAGCCTGAAATAATTTAGAAAGTCTACAGAGATTTTGTGAATTCACTGTTAGGAACTTGCATTTTATACATTTACTCATGTCAGACTTAAAATTCAATCTGAGTGTGGGAGTTAGTTGCTTCCCTGTCCCTCCATGGAGATAAAACCTGAACCATGCAACAGGATAAATTCTTCCATCTTATCCAGGACTAGAAGAGAGGTCTGCTAAACTCTGACGTTCATCTACTCAAATGGGGGACTACGGGGAAAAAAGAGATGGTTACCATTTAAGAAAACCATTTTTTTAAGTGAAGATGTTGAAGAGGTGGGAACTGATTGTCTAGTGGAAGGCTGGAATTCCCTGATAGCACTGATGGACAGGCTGGACAAAGGAGATACGTGACAAAGGAGATGAGAGATGAAGAGATGACAGTCCCTCACCGATCTCTCTGGAAAAGGAACAACAAAATGTCAGCAGGAGTAGGAGAGACCGTGTAAACTGGAGGAGAAGCCATGATCTGGGGGAAACCTGGACATCTCAGTGATGCTGACCAACACCCACAATACACAGTAGAACAGTGAGGACGCCTCCTCATTTCTTGTTTTGTCCAGATCTGATTTTATTTTTCGACAAACCTAAAGGATCTCTTTTGAACAGACCACCTTCTGCTGACCAAGGCTGGAACTCTGGGAAAGAGTGTGCTTAAACAGGGGTAAATAAAGGGATTAACACAGCTTTCACTGAATTTCACTGAATTTGACATCAGCTTTGAGGCTGAGCTCCTGGTTTTGTGGAAGCACATGTGGCTGGTGTTCCTGAAAGCCAGGGAAAATGCTAGTGTGGCTGCATGGCAAGGAGAGTCGAAGAGAGAGATGATCCTGAGCAATGGGGCCAAACACATGGGTCGAGTTGGGGTTGAACCAAGGGGGTTTCCCCAGGCACTTGGACACAGCTCTGCTGCAGCAGTGAATCAGGAATGAGACAGAAGGCACTCACCAAGGATGGAAACATTCAGCAGGGCCCCCAAATGGGCAGAAGGCTACACAGCTCCAAAAACCCCACTGTGTGTCTAACTGCAGCAGTAAGTATCCACACAACATTAAGAAGTTGTTGGTTCTAGACCGCTTTTGAAAACATCAATTGAGTCTACCTGAAATGGTTTCCTCAAATCCGTTTCTCCTGAGGAAGTCCCTGGAAAACAAACCAGGGGTCAGATTTGTAGCACTCAAGACCACATTTCTTGTCCTTGTCCTCCTCCATCCACTTTCCTTCCTCTTTCTTTGCCTCTTCTGCTTTCGTATGGAGAGCGTGTCGAGCAGTGGGATTTTGACATCGGAGGAGAAACTGGTTGCGACAGAGAGAAGCGTGATGAGCGGAGCAAGAGGAAAGAGGGCAGCACGCAGATGCTAACGAGCTCGTCACGTATTCTGCTCGTCAGCTCATAATTGCCTTTGCGTTCCCTCCTTCTTGCTTCAGCTGAAGCTACGCTGCGCTCACGGAGGTTCAGAAACGCTCAGCCTGCATGTTTTAAATTACAGATAATTCAGTTTGATACGCCTTTTCTTCTTGGATCCGTAGACAAAATGACTGCAGCAGGGTTTGAAAAAAAAAAATAAAAATCAAAGGCAGGTTTCCCTGGGAGATACACATCAAGCTCTGTCTGTGTCTCTGGAGTGTTGCAATACAGCCCATAGCAACCAGGGAGAAATCAGTTCTCCTTTCCACGGCAAGGGCTTGAAAAACAAAACAATTTCTTGTATCTTAAGAAAAACAGCTTCAGCAGATTGGTCAAGAAGACTTCCCTCTGTATTTTTGGAGGACTGGCCAACATCAGGACCACGGCTCCAACAAAGTCAAGATTAAGCCCATTGTCTAATGGGATTGGATTCCTTATACTTATTATTCCTTATTATTATACTTAGATTCCTTATTAAGGTTTCAAGGTAGCATAATTTGCCAGCGAGAGGCTGGGGTGGGGGGAAGAGTAATGAAATTACAGTCCTTTGTTGTACACATGCAACTCGAGACTTTTTTTTAGGATGTTATCTATCAGCCTGTCTGGCAAATGTCTGTCTGGTAATAATGTATCCGTCTGCTGAAACAAGCCTAAATAATGCAACGTTATATCAATAATTAATAACCATGTAGGTCAACGAGTTCAAGACTGTGGCCCAATTCCCAAGCACGGGGAAGCAGGAGTGTTTGCAGCCCAAATGCCAGAGGGTTACACAGCTCTCCACACAAACATATGCCAGGTCTGCACTCACTGACCAAAACCAGGAACCCACCAAGGTGGCACTTCCCAGGGAATTGGGGATTGCTCCATCTGAGGAAGAGGGGCAGAACAAGCCCTTTGATTCCTACCTTCACTGAAATCCCCAGAAATGCAACTTTCACCACCAGAAGGAGGAAGACAAGTCTAGAAGTTGCTCTTTCCACCCTTGGATCCAAAATCCAGCACAAGATCTTTTTTTTTTTTTTCCCTTTAAATAAAAGAGAGGCTTTATCTCATCCACCTTTACCTGTCTGATGGTTAGATGCCAGAGACTAGCTAAGGCTTTCCCTATATTCAGAGAAACAGATGTGTTCAGATGACAGGTCACATTATCCCAAGGAAAGGTTTCTAAGAGGGATGGGGAGAAGCACCCTCTGAAGATGCTCTTCTCCACAGAGAGAGACCAGACAACTGCTCTGTACTAGACAGTTTTTAGATGGTTAAACACGGTCAAACAAACAAACCCCATACAAAATACCAAACTCTACATCCTTCCCACAAATGAATGGTCCAGGGAACATTAGTGAGATGACATCTCCTGGGATGGTGGCAGCAGCACCAAAGGCAGGTTGATCTTCAAGCCTCCAGAGACGCAGCTCCATACCCGGACAGAAAGGTAAGTCAGCTCACAGAAGAAAAAAAGCAACTAGGGCATCCCACATGATTGATTTGGGAATCTAACTTCTCTAAGCACATTTAATAGCCCCAGATTGAACTTGAGCAAATTAGGTACTGCTGATTATAGTAGAAGTTGGTGATAACAGTAGCTGAGGTCACCTGCCACCCAAGAAAATTAGCACCTAAAGTAGCCTCAAGTATGTTAAAAAGGAAAGAGAAAAAATCAAACTTACCCTATGAAACTGAAATTGAAATCAAAATAGAAATATGAAAAATAAGTTATTAAAAGAATAATGTCTCTCTTCTGAGAAGAGTGCAGAAAGTCATTTTGCTAATTGTAATTCCTCACCACCAGTCAAACCAGGAGAGTTGGGCTCCCACCTGATACAGAAGCCTCCTGATATTACTTGGCATCCAGGAACATAAATGCAAAACTGAGGTTGCTATTTGTAAAACAAACAAACAAACAAACAAACACAGGAGGCAGGCTATGGTAGTGAAGGCTTCATCACCTGCAGTTATGGCCAAGTACCCAGATACCACGTGTTTCAGCGGATCTGTGCACACACACCCCCTACACAATGAGATGCCTTAACAATAAAAATGATACTAAAAATCTCAAAATATGCACAAGTATTTTGTGCAGTATGAACCCAGTATCTTGGTGAAGAAATTATACTGTGTATGTTATATTTGTCTTGATACTATTAAACGCATGGGGGAAAGGATTAGATTTTGGCTAGGGATTTGGGTTTTTTTGGTTGTTCATTTGGGCTTTGATGGTGTTCTTTTTTAACACAGGTTTTGTATAAGAAAACACAGCAAACATCACAACTACATTTTCAGAAAACCACAGCCTACATACAATCCAGGCCGTACAGAAGGGAAACTGAAAGTAGAAAAGAGAATCACAAGCTGCAAAGGCAATTCTAGTAAAAAGTCATTTTAAAGAGCAGATGACCAAGATAGAAAAATCCCAAATTAATATTTACAGTAAACTTTGCTTTTAAAGTTTTGTGATAAGTTAGTTACTGAAGATTCTGTCAGAGGGATTTTCTTCAGAGTGAAGTCCTAGAGTATATGGAGGCTGTTTTGTCCCCCGGCCTGGTTCTAAACAGCAGACAGGGATTCTGCTCACTCACGAAATTTCAGCAAGCTCAGGGGAGTGACACCAACAAGGGAAGTCAGTAAGTGATCCATTTCTGAACTAAGACGAATTCATAGAGGGAAAGTCATGCAATGCCACAGCTCACAGCAATCAAGGCTCTCGAGAATGCATGATGGAGGCTTTTCTGTTTTCTTCTCTTAACAGAGCACGAGGCTTTTGGGTTTGGGTGTGCAAAAGCACCAGAGGACTTGCGTGCATCACCTCATATTCGAGAGACCTAAGCACTTGGGAGGAGATTCTACAGAAGTGAGTCCCTAAATGCTGGAGCCACTTTTTCTCTCAAACCCTCTTCCCAGATAATGCTTTCTTGGGTGTTTTTGACTCGCCAGGGAATTCACCTGTGGTAGTGCTTGAATGGGGCTGTATTCAGTCAGAGTGCACACCCACGGAATTAAGGACATCTGCATTTAGCCTTACGACTGTAAGCTTTTACAATAAAGACCAACGCAATCCATTTCTGTAACTTGCCCAAGGACAGAGGTACACGTTGCCTGAGGAGGCTGCATCGCTGGGCTGTGACAGAGGAGCAGGAACACAGCATCCTGCTCCTGGTAAGGACAATGTCTCCATCCCCTCCCAGACCTTCCCAGCCTCCACGGGAGCAAATCCAGATGCTTAGCAGCCCCATTTTATGCATCTAAAATCCTGTGGATGAGCCTGGACATGGCTATAAAGAGAAATGCACCTTTGAGGGCACCTGCAAGTGATTCCAAGACGCAAGACATTGAATAGGAAAAGGAAATATCTGGCACCTAGACTTACGTGGAGTGTAAATTTTCCAAATTAAAGACTCTACAGTTCTATAGAAATGATCAGATGAGAGGACTCCTGGCAAGAGGCGTAGTATGGAATTTTATAAAGAGCCTTGGGAAAGTAGACACGCAGTCTACTTTCAATCTGAGTGGCTAATTCCCTTCTCTTCCTTTGAACACCTGCCTGGGCTATGTGGGATGTCATTAGGTTCCCTGCTTCTCTCCTAAGGGTAAAACAATGAAGGCCATTTGTTTCCAATGTACAAAATGGGATTTCCAAGGTTCACTTCTGGAGTGTGAGAAACCACCCCATAGGTGAAAGTAATTACTTTTATCATAAAGATGCTTTTCCCTCAGCTTAGCTGTCCTGAAATCAGAAAGTATCTTCTATCAGTATACATGGTCCTCACCGCCTTCTGACTCTTGCACAGTTGTATTTCCCCAACCTCTCTTTTGGCAACTCCACTTTTTTTTTCTTATTTTTTGTACTAAGCTCCTCTGCTCTACAATGAAAAAAACTTTTCAGCAATTTAGATGAACTGGACTGCAAGAGGTACTGCTTTCTCCGAGGAGAAGTCTGGAAGTCAGCAAATTCACATGGTTCTTTTTGTATGTACAGTTACTTGATCCCAAATCTTTTCTCACCCATATGGTTGGAAGGATTATTCTTCTATTCATGCCTCACAGTCTTTTAATGGATTTAGGGCACAGCTCTTAAAAATGTATAAGAGAGACAGGCATCGCATGATTTTGCTATGGATATTTTATGAGCAAGTCTGGGTGCATGCTGTGTGCCTGAAACAAAAGACTGCACAATTTGCTACCAGGGCAGGATCTGGGTTATTATGTCTTGCATTCAAGGCTTCTGAGAAGTCTTGGGCAAGAAAAAGAACAAAACAAAGGCATGGGAGAGACACCATGATCTAGAAAATGGGTCAAGGCAGCACCGATTTGCTGCATTCACTGTTATTAAGACCTATAATTTAGTCGTTTGTCAGAGAACAAATCCGACTTATGAAGCAGCAGCCCAGCCTGTCCTTTTTTATTGGCTGTTATTTGGGGGGTGTATTTGTCAGTTAATTGATTTAAACTACTACCTTGAAAAGATGCTACTAGTACCCAGGGGTTTTGTACTTCTGCACCTTAAGCAGCCATTGTAAGATGTTTTAGTACCAAGAACCACTACAGCCATTATTTATCAATGGAGTGATTAATTTGCATCTGGAGCATAGAATTCCATTGCTACTGGACTGTTTAAAGGCTTTGGTTAACATTTTTTAAAGTATCCAACTGACAAAGAAGAGCTCAGTGCCGTTCAGGCATCTGAATCTTTCAAAGAAACACATCTAAGGGAATCTTCTTTCCCGAGGAAGCTGGGATGTGCTCAGTACTTGGTACCTTCCCATTTCCAGCTTGACTGTAGTTCCTTTGACCCATCTTTAGGGTTAGATTGTACTCACCGAGGCCTAGGTCTACCAATGGCTACTAAATGCAACGGGTGGGATGCAGCCTCCAGGCCAGCAAGTCCTGAAAACGGCTGACTGCCAGATGCTGGGAGGGCATCCCAGGTCATGGTTTCTGACCTTGTTTCCCTAAGTATCTATGATGACTGGTCCCCCCAAGACAGGACATGGGTGGGGTGCCCCTTCTCCTAATCCAGTACCAAATTTTCCTCTTTCATATCATCACTGTGATCTGCAGGAGCAAGAATGTGATGAATAAGGATGTGATACCAGATCCGTACCTTCTCCCCAGGGAGAGTTTCCACTGAGTGCCAACCCAAATTCTCCATCAACTTCAGCCTCAGCTTGCAGACACTGGCAGGTGGTGTTTTTTCTGTGGGTTGCAATCTCATTTATCACGATAGGCCTATACACAAGAAATGAGGCACCAAGGCCCTTGCAATGCTTAACCTATTCATTGAAAAGGATGGACACAGGATGGAAGTAGAGATAGACAAGAAAAATCCACTGCTTATCTTCTTTTCCAAATCCAATTCCCCCACCACCATTGTAAATACAGCAAATACAGCAAATGCTCTTTATATATCTTTGTTCTATTTATACAGTTTTCACTAGTATAGAACTACAGAGCAATACACTGATGTGGTGCATTAGAACTGGATTGATGAAGGAAACTGCAAAGTTAAGTATCAGGAACAAATACCCAAATTCTAACCGCAAGAACATACATATATGGGCAGCACCCCATCTACAGCTAAAAATGATGGTGTTTTTATTGTTACCGTACACAGAAATGCTTTTAAAGAATGAGCTCTGCCAGAGATATTAGGTTTCAGTGTGGATTCATCACCAGGGAGGGCACGAAGGAATTTTTACACATTACTTTTACATGTCACTATCTCATTTTTCCTGTGGGGAGACTGGAGTCTCTTACAATATATTCGATGGATTCACGGTTTATTCAGCAACCCCCTAATAATACTTAGAAGATACACAGTCTTTTGTAAATATTATTATACCAAATGTAACAACTTCTATTTGCTATTTATGGCAATGCTCTTTCTCAAGATGCTTCATAGAAAAGAAATGTAAATACCTCTGGAGTGGTAGTTTCTATAGAAACTTATTTTTCCAGCAAATTGTTGAATAAGCAGCCTAATCTTCTACTTTGCTTTAAATCTCACAGAAACCTAGAGCATCTTTCCAAAGTGGCAGATAATAAGACTTTGCCTATCTGTAACCATTTATGTCTTTGAAACTTGCTGTAAATATGAGCTACACTCCTTCAGGAGTATCCTTTGTCATATCATTAGTCTCACTAAGAAGGGGAGGCAAAAGAGCAGGTAAAAGACTTTATACAGAGTAATGTGTCACAGCTTGATATGCACTCTCAGTTTTACTGCTGGCTCTGTGGCAGTTCATCTCATCCCAAGCTCAGAAATCATCGGTTTCCCTCCCATGAAGAAAAAATTTCTCTCATTAGTAGCTGCAAAGTGAGGGCTGAATACAACCCCAAAACAGATGTCAAAAGAAGCAGTATTTTTCAGAAGCTCCTTTGGATGTGTGAGGAGTTTATCTCAGGGTTGGCAGTGCCACCACACAGCAAAGCAGAGCCTGGGACAACACTGGTCTGGGGCTGGCTTGTCTAACAAGATTTCCAGCTCTCCAGAAAGCAAATTCCAGGAACCCATTTTTCCTGGCATCAACACAGCCTGAAGAAGCTCCCACAAGAGTGGCAGTGAGGAATCTGTCCACCCCTCAGCCTTTTCGGGAAGGCTGTGACCATCAGGTCAGTTGAGGAAGGAAGCTGAAACTCAGCTGGGCTGAGCAACCATTTCTGATTATTTTGTTACGACACTTTTTTTACAGGGAACAAACCCAACATTTAAAACATGCCTCCACTTGCCCACGAACGATGCTTTCCAGCAAGGAACCTGCGATAGATGTGTGTCCCCAGACCCCATTCACACTTCCCTGGGGCTGTTGCTGCTCCTTAGGCTGCTATGGAAAGCTGCCTGGGCATCGGGCACTTCACCCGCCAAAGGTGTTTAGGTGCCAGCTCTTCGTGGGGCTAATTGTGCTGCACATCCCTGTTGCCACCATCCCAGTCCTGCACAGATGCTGTACGTTAGTGCTGAGATCAGAGCCGTAGGAGGTGGCCCTCCTCCACACACCAGATGGCTCGCTCTTCTGCGTTTGTTTTTAGTGCTTACCTAGCTGCTCCTCGACTCCTGAGAGTCATGTGCACTTGAGAGGGGAAAAAAAGAAAGACTTCCCTAACGACTAACAGAAGGAAAAAAAAAAAAAAATCAAGAAGTTTCCTTTTCACGTGGTATCTCAAAACACAGAGAATATACTCTGAAAAGCAAATCCGAACCTTCTCAGAAAGGAGAGAAATGAAGAAATAGGGGCAAATCAGAACAGGGGAAAGTTTCTAGTTATCTGAGCAGTGTGGACAGCTCGGTCAGTGCTCCCTGTGCTCCAGAGAGGCCATTGCCTAACACCTGGGCTGGCTTCCAGCTCCACTGCATAACAAAGAGCAGGTATTTTCCACTTTAACTTTCTCCTTCCTAAAACAGTAGTATTTAAAAGATAGAAAATCTGTCTAAATTTAGCGATCAGAATCTATCGGATTTCACTCTCGCACTTTTAGGAACGGACATGTTTTAGGAAGGGACATCTAAAGATAAAATCAAAACATGCCCATTCCCAAAAGTGAGTGAAAAAACAGCTTGTATGCCTGCACTACCTTTCCTGTAAATAAGCACATAAATATATAAATAAATAGAAACTAGTGCAAGTGAGGCATTTTACAAATGTGTGATATTTCCTCTCTGGACTTTTTCAATCCGGTACAGTTCCTCCTAACTGTTGTGATTTATTCTGCAAGTTGAACAGGATCCAGCTCCCGAGGGTATATAATTATGTCTAAAAAACATTTTCTCCAACTGGATTGCATGAAGAAGCCTGAAAGTGCAACCCATCTGCATTCTCAAGACTGGTAAACAAGAAAATGAATGGGGAGGACTCTTAACTGAATTTTTTAAAAAGCATCTTAGAAACATCTTATAAAAGCTTATCTCAGGTTTGTGGCTACTTGACATAGACAAGCATAGTAATGCTTATATAATAAATGGCATGGTAATGGTAATGCCATTTAATGATGGCATTTATACTGGTGGCCATGGCCAGCTCCGAGGGCTCCCTCTCTAATAACCCTCACGTAGAATGATAAGCAGGTTAAGAGCAAATCCAAACCATGTCGGGGTCAAAACTGTGTCTTGTAATCACGTTGTGGTGAATGCAAGCAAGAGAAGGGACCAGCTCAGTTCCTATCCCTGAAGAGATATGGCAAAGCATCCATTAAAAATAGGAAGCTCTCTAACAAAATGCCCTCAACCAACTGTGCAAAAAAGAACTACTGTCTCTTGATCCTTCCTTTCCTGTTGCAGATCCCTCCCATCTCCTGTTTTGGACTTAACTGTACAGCTGGTGCAACTGAGGAGCTCCCTCTGGGTGATGTGGGCCAGGTGCTACCAGTGGTTCCTGCTTCCTGCAATGAACTAAAAGGGTGTCCAGCAACCCCAGAGTGATGGCTAATACCATTGCTGTGGCCTGCACGCAGCTGGCCAGAGGTGCATCATCTCTTCCAGACAGGGATATCAGTTTTTGAAGGAATCAGAAAGGCAAGTGTTACCTCAATAGGCAAACTGGGAATCCTCATGGAAATACCAGGCTGGTTTCTCTTCCTGTCACTGTATTTTCCTCCATTTTCTTCCTAGGGCTAGGGCTTGATGAACATCCAGTTTCCTTTTCCCCCACTGCTAATGTCTCTGTTGCTCTCACATCCTAATCCCACTTAACTACATCAATATCCTTCCACACCACAGAGCCCCATTCTCCCCATCAGTGGTTTCATTTCCTCCCCCACTTCTCCCATCGCCAGAAGCCCCGTCTCCTCCTATTCCCAGTGGAGAGAGCTTTGCTCCCCATCTGATTTGAATTCCTCCCTCCCTACGTGGGTGATGAATCATTCAGAGTAATGGCATTTTAAGAAGTCTCCAGAGAAGGTAGGTAGACTCAAACCCGAGTGGGAGTGCATATAAAGTACAGTGTTAGTGGGTGCCTTCAACCCCAAGACCAGAAGTTCCCAAACTTCCTTGAAGCATGAACTGTGCCTAAGGGCTAGGGGCTTCCTCCTGGACTTATGTGTTGATGGCAATTACTGCAGCTAAAACCAGTGTTGTGTTCCATATATGAATAGAGGACATCTAATAATTCATCTTTACTTATCATTTATCATTACTATACCGTACCATTATCATAGCATAGATCACAGAACATTCAGAAAGAAATTAGTTAGAAAGATGATCTAGAAAAAAAGAATGTAAAAACTGAAAAAGTGAGTTTCTATTCCCTTTTAACACTTGGGGGGACAGATTTCTTACCATGAAATGCTTCTGTGCCATTAGTCCCCTTTCTATCAAGAACCACTCAACGAAGTTGAATTTTTTAACTCGGGGCTTATCAATTACTGGCTTTCCTGATGAAAGTGGAGCTTAATTCTCATCTTAGCCCTGCAGAGATTATCTTAGCTCATGTTTCACCCCTTCTAATTACAGGGTGATTAGAAACAGTGGTCATACAGTCCCACTAGAGCACAATTTGATTCAAGGCAAGGAATAAAGTTTTTAGTGATGGAAGTTCTGCAGCATTCTTTATCACCTGAGCACATGAAACAGAAAAGCTGCAGTTATGAATTTATCCAGAACTTGATCTGCTTAACAAATACCATGTTGTTTAATGACTTTATTCCCAACACCTACATGTTTTGTTCCTGTTACTCGTACAGCTCTTACATGTGACAAAGACTAATTTTTCAACAGGGGAGGGAGAAGAAGAGGGACTTTTAAGCATGCCTTTTTTTCTGAGAGGCAAATATAATAACAGCAATATGGGGCTCCATACCAGTTATGTCTCAGTGACTTCTTTTAAACTTGTTTAGCCTACATTTGAAGGATGATTTTTCTTATTGCCGACTCTGCCAGCTCACACTGACTTCAGAAAACCCAACACTGTTCTTTCTGGCTTATGTTTCATCACCGGTAAAGAATTTTGAAAACTAAATTTTCCTCTGTGCATGAGTATAATCCTTAAAATTACAGCCTCGGTTATATTTGTGCAATACCCCGTGCCCTGCAAAAACTCTGTGGTGCAGACATACCCCACCAGTCACTAGATGCACCAGGGTGTCCTGCTCCAGCCACGAAGCTACAGCTCTGCCACCACTGAAGCTGCTGAGCTCATTAGCTCAACCATGATTGACTGACGTTTGATGTTCAGAGTTCCCCAGCACATCCCCTGGAGTCAGCTCTACGTAGCTGCATGTTCCTCTGGGGTTTCAGCAGATACAAGCTATGCCTGCCTGAAGAGAGCCTGAAGTGAGCATCTTTTCCTCAAGGAAAGTTGTATTTCGCATCCATCCAACTTCTATGGGTAAAGATCTGTTCCAACCATCTTCTATGTGCTTCCTGCCTGAGCAGGATGAAGAAGGACAGAAATAAGGAACTATAGAGCTAAAACTCCAGGTATCCTAAGAGCTACTAAGGACCAGTGTTCTCTAAACCCCCCAAACAGTGCATTATACAACAGCCAAAAAGAGCTCAGGCTGCCATAAAAATCCTACAGCCTGTTACAGGACTGAGAGAAAACTCATCAGACAGAAGGATGCCATGTTGCCTTTTCATAAGAGTCACCTCTGGCATTGAAAAATCTATTTAAAACCAATAAAACTTCTGTTTTCCTTTTGTCATGCTTTTTCTGTCCCTGGTCCTGCCACAGTTCAGATTGCCGTGGTGTAATTAAAGAGACCACAAGGGACAGAGAAAACAAAATGTGTGCAAGTGTTACATATAAAAGTATTGAGGATAAAAAATTCTTCTGAAAATTCATTTTTGAGCAAACTGACATTGCAGGGTTTTTTTTTTTCACTTGGATTTCAGACAGCGGCTAGCAAAATTTACAGTAACAAACATTGTAATTCTCACTCAAATCAGAGAGTGACTCAGCACTGCAAGGAAAAGCAAGACTAAATGTTATGAAGTTTTGACAAACCCAGCCGAGGAATGAGCAAGCAGGAGTCCAACTTGGAAGCAGACACAGAGTTTGCATCTGATGAAAACTTTGCTGATTATATTTTGGAGGGGGTTTGTCGCAGGGCAGTCTCACTGCAAAGTCAAATCCCATGTGTATATTGAATCCAGTGCCAAATAATTCCCTTCTGGGTACAAAACCTGTTGAAGAATTCCAGGAAGCCCTTCCTTTACCAAGGAAGCTAATTCAAAGGCCCCAAATACATACCAAAAAAATAACTTTCCTTCCACGTTTCTCAATCGCAGGCACCTCTTTCTGGCTTCAGGGCAACTCTACCACTATTTTCAGACTTCTCATCTTTCACCCGTATCCACAAGACAGCTGCCCCTGATGAACTCACCAGCCCGGCCTCTACTTGTCTCCAGCTTGGGATAACTTGTACTGGTTACAGATAGTGTTTCCTGAGAGCAGCCCCTTAGATAACCTCCACACTCAGATAACCCCCGGTTCCCTTCCCGCATCTCTTGACAGATCTGTCGATTTGTCCAGCTTCTGGAGGAGACTCTCTGAAACCAGGAGCAGAGGGGTCAGATGAGGGGTATCGGAGATAAGGAAGGCAGAGGGATCCGGGGGAGGGCAGGGGGAAGGGAGGAGGTTACATGGGACCAGAGGCTGGAGCTGAATCATGGTGTAAGATGCTCTGGGGTGAACTTGCAATGGGGCCTGCAAACCCCCGTGACCAACACAGCTGGTAAATCTCAGGGCAAATCGGAGCATAAATTGTATTTTTCCTCTAGCTAATTCTTAAGCATATCGAGTCAAGGTCCACTTATAAGAAGCTGCTGCTTCCTCCTCTAGGTTTGCATCAAGTCTCTGCCTCACAGACACCAAAACATGAACACATCATGGCTGGGAAGAAATGCATTGTTCCAGATCCAGGCTGGAACACCAGAGGAAAGCTGGCGGTTGGAGCAGCAGCTGGCATAACCTCAAATTTGGAGGAGAAGCCAATAAGGGACACTAAGACTGATCTTTTCCTCTGCCTATTGCAACACATCTGCTTGGGCTGGGATTTCAGGCCATTCCCTTACTGACAAACGTCAGCAAGTAGCGCGTTCTCTTGAAGGCTATTACATCTGTGTCCTACTCACACTCACTCTAGAGGTTCCTGTTTCATATCCTGTTCTGATTGCTCTACATTTATCACGTAAATTCATTTCAAGTACACACAGGGGAAAAAAAATAAAGTCAGTACGCATAAAGATTATAACATATGAGAATTTGTTAGGGGTTATAATAAAGCTCAGTGTTAAAACTACACTTCCACTACACAAATACAGACGGACGCTATGGGCCATGAAGGGTATTTCAGATGAACGTTTTCAGCAACCTTCTTAACGTGCACTTTCAGAGACCCTTCCCAACTTTCAGAGTCCTTACAAATGTCACAAACCAAATGCTACAGCCAGCAACTTTAAAGAAGTTCTTATTCATCCAAACGAAGGGCATTGACAGAAGTCCTTCAGAGGCAGTGGGTCTCTGTGGGACAGGAACAGTGAGCAGTAACAGACACAAGTGATGGCTTCAACAAACTTGAAGGGAAACATTTCTCTCAAACACTTGGAACATGTTGCAGAACTTTAGAAACCTCACGTTTCTCACCTGTGTGAAAGAAATGTTTTAATTTCTAATAAACAGAGCTGAAGGCCATACTGCTGCAGGGACATTGCTCTGACAAGGCCATGGGAGAGCCCCTAAAGGCTGCGCTGCCTGTGCCTGCTATTCTTGAAAGCAGAGATGGGATTACAGGCTTCTGTGGGGCGTCCTCAGCTCACACCCACAGAGACCCAACATGCAATTCTCTGCCGACGTGATTTTTCCTACCATCTACTCCTGTGCTGGGCACAAATCCAGGGAAGTCAAAAAAACCCTCCCCCATGACACCCACTCAGCACTACAGGATCTGTTTCCCAGTCCTTCTGATAAGTGTGCTCGTTATTCTGCTCTAAGATTGTCCCAAACACAACAGTATGCTCATAAATTAAACAGCAAAGGAGGATAATTCAAACTAAGCATTTACCTGCAATCAATTTTCCAACAAAAGGGGTAGAAAAATATCTCAGCCAACAGAGCATCACAGCTCCTGTCTTTAGTGCCTGTGACCCTCTAGCAGTGACCACTCCAGGACATCAAGGGCTACGTTCAGTCATCAGACTGGAAATATTCCATGCAATAGAACACCAAGTGCAGGTTGGTTGTCTCTGCTTTCCAATTTGTATGTTACAAATGGTTTGACAAATTTTATCCGCCTTGCAATCAGTAAATAAGTAAGTCCTAAGACATTTGATGTGGGAACTGTATTTCCCAGATAGAAATACATTCCCGCACCATCTCCAAAGGGTGTGTAAATCTTCAGTGAGTAATACAATAGTCCTACTCCTAGAGCTTGCCCAAATTGTCTTGGAGATTACTGAGATCCACCAAGCAAGAACTGCAACACTGCTATTTTTCAGTAAGATCTGAGAATATACCAAACTCTCCGAGTTACCCAGTTAATGCACAGCTTACTGTGCTCCTACGAGCAATGCCTATACCTTCTGCCAGCTCCAAAGGTACAGGAGGTAGAGTATATCCATTTAAAAGATTAAAAAGATGGTTCTAGTTACTTTTTCAAGCTAATCTCCATTGACAAACAGCATTTCTTATTTAGAAGTTGGGCTTTAGGAATCACACGCATTTCCTCTCAGTCTCTCCACGACAACATGAAGATCTTTTGCTTCCAACTCCAAATATAAGATGTGCCCTAAAAAATCTCCTGGCTTGTTTAAATACCAACATAAGGACTCTCCCAGCTGAGGGAGAGTAAGAGAGGGGTGTACACATGAAAAAGAGGGTTTCTCCTGCATTATCAGTTCTCTTTAGAAACTTACAGGAGACTGTTTTTTGTACACAACACCACTGTCTCTGCTACAGACTTCTTTAAAGTCTGCAGAAAGGGATGTTGCAAAATGAAACTCCTACAGTGGGAGAGCTTTCTGCCTTTAGGTCAACCCAGCTGGAAGAGACAGGGTGCTCATGGCTCACTTCACCTTCATCTCTCCCCTGCTGGGAAGGGTTTCATCAGTGTCACAGAGAAGAGGTACAAGGCTGCTGCATTCTTGAAGCTTAAAAACTCTCTTATTTCATGACAGGCACAGCAGATCCAAGTGGATCACAGAGAAGATTATTTGTGTCTATTTATAACACCTCACAACTCAAATGGTTGAAGACTGAATATGCAAATAGATGCATCTGAGGAACCAAAGAACACACTTTTCTCAGTCACTAAAATGCTCTGCTCTTTGTGATCTTCATTTATGTCTGTCTTTCTGTGTCTTAAAAGGAATCTTGAATGGTGCTTATACATATTTAACTGTTCTGACATGAAGAGTTTACACGTCCCTGAACATGACCTGAAGGCTTCAAATTTATTTAGACAGGAAAGCACATACCTTTTTAAAGATAAATTATGTGACTACAGAATCAGATACCATTAATATAGTGGGTCCTCATTCTCTAAGGCAGGGGGGTTGGAAGGGGGGGAAAGAGAGAGATTAGCACCACAAAATACTAGCCACAGATTAGATAGAGTATGAATGAAAAAGATTAAAATGTGGCTTGTGGCTCTTGTTCAGATACACATCTTTAGCAGGGTAAATTTCACCCAATAAGTCATTTTTGCTCCATCAACCAAGCACTAATCTCTGGTAATGGCACTAGAGGTTACCGACCGAGTTGGGATACATGGAAAATGAAGGCAGGCGCAGATCCTGGATACCTGTATTTGGGATGCTGTTGACACAGCAGAGGCTCGGGGTACTCCTGCTGCAGCCACCTTTCCTGTTTCTATAAACACTCTCTGTTTGAAAAGGGGCTACTATGGGCACACACGTGCACTTTATAGCTCATTTTGTGCCAACATAAATCAAGCCCAAATGCCATCTCGGTGACATAATGTAAGACTTATGCTTAAGGGAGTCCATATACATAAGTAAGTGGGTTCCAAAGTAATTAATTTGAGGAGTCCACTTACATTTCAATCTCACAACCAGACAGACTGCCCCATGGTTCCCTTGGCTTTTTAGCGTCAGGCTCCCCCAATTTCACTCTTCCATTTCCTTCACTTCCTCACCTTTCAGGGTCAGAGCTTAACACCGCAAAGGGAAATGAAACAGAGAAAAGCAAAACAAAACAAGCTGCGAAGCAGATTAAAGCTATGTTTGATATTCAGAGGTATATAGTTCCTTTTTCAGCTACAGGTACAAAGTAGTAATAATTTTGTCTCCATAACTCACAGTATAAACATGGGTTTTAAAAAAATGCAAGTTTTCTAAATGCATCCTCACTCAATAAAATGTCATAGCTTGTTAAACATATCTATTTAAAGTTCAATGCAGCTGAATTCAAACTTGTTTTCATTGAGTTTTTTTGATTAAAAATGGTTTGGGAAGTAGAGAGAAACCCTCTTGCACTTCCCTCAACTCTCAGTGCTCTAAATGCACCGCCTCTGAGGGGAAGGTGTTTGCAGAACAAGCCACAGAAATACCTGCTTCTGCTTGTTAGAGACGGTGGACTTGGCTCACTCTGCTCTGTCTGCCCAACATCTTCTCCAGAGTGGGACCAAGATGATCACCATCAGCCTGTGGCTCTTGCAGAGTTCCTGCTCAAGAGCCCTGCTATCCCATGTTTCTGCAGCAGGGAACCTGGAACTGTCTCACGCAGTCAACACAAAGGGTATTACCTTGGTCCCACCTTTCTCCCTATAATATGCTCACACCTCATGAGGAGGTCAGAAGGATTACAGCATATTTTTGGAGATCCTATTATATTCTTAAACCGCAGTGTTTCCATATTTGTTTGCAGTGCAAACTAGTGCAGAACCTGTTTCTATCAGACAGACGCTTCAGTCTTTATGTTTTTTAAAGAAGAGAGTATGGTGATAATCTAGACATGTCCTCTGGTTCATTTTAAATGTTCAACTTCACTTTTGGAAGGGATTTCAGCTTTGTGTCTGATTTAGTTTGATAAATGTGCAGCAAGTGCCAGGACAGCCTCAATACTTAATGCATGTATTTCCAGGAGTTTCTATAGAGATCATCATTCTAGTATGATCGATATATAATGAAGGAGTAAGAGAAGCCAGTAAGAGAGGTCAGACTTTATGGACATGCTAAGAAATGCCCAGAAAAAGACCATGAAAGCTGGTAACAGAGAATAAGAAAGCATGGCAATGATTAACCTTTCCTGATGAATAAGTGTTTACACAGCTAAACTTTTACTAAACTTCTAGCCAGGCAGAAATGAAAGACTCTGACTTCCAAGTGGATTGTGGAATTTCTTCTTTTTCTTGAGACCTAGAAAAATCAAATTTCAGAAAATGGTGCCATGGTTTTGAAAGCCCTAATACAATTTGCTGAACACCAGTGGTTTCTCTACAACAACTTAAAAAGAGACATACGACTCTTCCATGATTATAAAGAACGGAGGGAGAAAACAGATTTTTCTTTTTTCTGGTTACACTTGGAATTCTTCTTCTGTGCTTGCCTTGTGTCTGAAGAGACGTAAATAGAAGCGAAGAAATGTGGCTAAAGGAGTTATTCAACAGAATTAAAAAGTGCATGTGTGCACTCATACAGAAGCAATAAAAATATGCAGAGAATTAAGTTTCTTATAAGAATGGCCTTTATTTTAGAGGAGAAAATGTAATGACTGTATGATTTTAATGTTTACATGATCACAAAATGAACAGGTAGAATAACTGAACAAGACGAAACTTCCAAGACACCATTTAACTTAATTCATGGTCACATAGGACCTCTTGCTCATGTTGGAAGACACTTCAGTCTTCAGAAAAATGAAAATAAATATTCAGAGTTTTAAGGGGTGGGTCTGTAGCTTAGAAGTGAAATAAAAGTAGTTTTTGAACAAATCATCCCAAATTTAGAACCAACTCTTCTTCTTCTACAAGGCAAATGGACGATTCTTCCAAGTCGGAGACAGAAGAGTCCTGAAAGAAAAGGCAGTGCAGTCGTCAGCCACATTTAGCACAGAAACAAATGAGATGAGAGTGGAGGAGTTAAAATGAAGGTGCAAGTAGGAAAGAAACGCAGCATAGACTTGAGGCTTATCTAAATTTTTTTAAGTTCTTAGTAAAAGAAATGTCTTCTATCACATCCTGTCTTTTGCTTTCATGATCATTTTGCAATTTCCATATTTTTACCAGCTAAAAAGAGAACAATATTCTGCCTCATATGTGATGGTAGGATACTTTGTGTTGATGAGATGATAAACTGTGCCAGATTAGGGCTCTCTCTGGTCCTTCTTGTATCTGTGGTTTTAACCACTAACAAAAATTTAACAAGAAAGTAAAAGGAAGTTTGCAATAGGCAGCTATGGGCAAATCTGCCCACAAGAAGTTTCTTTCTTCACCCTAAAAGTCAAAGCCTGATTTGGACCCTGAAGTAATTCCTGTGCTTTACACAACTCTTAATTACTTTCAATCCTTGCTGTAGTCCCAATAAGTGTCCTCATAAACTGGATAAATGCACCTTTTTCAGGGTTCTCCCGAATTCTTCCTGGTGATATTTTGTGACAATTAATTTCTTTCAAGATCCAGATATACCTCCAAAATGACTTAACCAACAGCACATTCTGGCCTTACCACAAAGCTTCTGAAATTGATATGCATTAAATCCAGAGAAGCCACTCCGAAAACACAGCCAAGTGCCCACAGGAAGAACGAAAACAGAAGAATTTCTCATGCTGTCCCATCTGGCTGGTAAGAATGTGGCTCCGCTCCCACAGATCTGTGCAGAGAAGGTTTGAATCCAGCCAGTTCCCCTTCCTTACCCTGCTCCAGGGATCTGTACCCACCAGACACCGATCCCAGGAAATGTGCTGTGGGAGCCCACCTTCTGGTTGCCCCTGAGAAACAGCTTCTGGCTACAGAAATGTCCTTCAGCAAGAAGTGGGGAACAAAGAAGTGGGAACAGAGACAGCAGGGACTCTCCCTGCAGCCTCTGCTACTCCCAGGAGATGTCTTCTTCTGGAGAAGAGGTAGAAAACCAGACTTAGTGGTTTTAAAGTTGGAGGAAGAGGTGGAACAAGTCTTAAGACAATGATGTGAGAGGACATGGGAAAGAAAACCAGGAACTGCTGATACAGATCCTTAGGTCAGTATGATCAGCACAGGATCATGCAATACACCAGGAATGAAATCATGGCTTGAGCAATGATTTTGTGCCACCAGTAAAATCCAGAGGGGAGCAGTCACTGAAAGGGTAGGCTTAGCCTGGGTTTTTCATGTTTAGGAGCACAGGCAGCTCAAGAGCTGAGGGGCAATGATTTATGAGGACAGAGCGCAATGCTTATTACTAGGTTAAACAACAAGTAAGGACAGACATAACAGTCTCCAAATACCCACAGGAGTGAATGTCAAGGAGTGTGAGGAATTGTTTTGAACAGCAAGATAAATTTCCTAAGACTGAGGTGCAGTGGCTTGTGATACACTTGCCCAAACAGCTGAAGTTTTGTTGGTTGTGAATAGTCTGGGGAAAGCATGAGCAAATGAAAGGCCAGGAATAATTCTGTGTTGCTGGACAGGTGAAAGAGATTATTATAATCTCTCCCATGTTCGGATGAGCTCCACATCTCCATCACCCAAGAAGCTATCTGCAATGTTCAGGGAGGGATAGGAGTTGGAGACAGATAGGAGTTGGAGTATTCTGGAGACATACTCCAACTGCTATTCCTGTTACAATTTTTGTGTAATTACAAAACATATTTAATCAAGACAGTTTCAGGTTGATTGTTTAAATGAAGAAGTCACATAGCTGCTATTGCAAACGAATAAGCACATCACATCACTCATACCTAGAAAGACCATCCACCACAGCGGTTTCTCTCCAATTGCACAGAGGATAAGTGTTAAAATTGCATCCCCATCTCCTGCCCACTTAAGCCCCTCAAATAGCTACTAAATGGACTTGAAATTTGTTCTGTGCCGAGCACCTGCGTGTGAGATCCAGCCCAAGGTTACATTTCAGGGAGGTGAAGATTTCAGTAGGAGGAACTGAGGAATATTCCTGATCCTTCACAAAGTGGGGGAAAGAGCTGCTGGGACCACACTGAGCAGGAAAGCAAGGGAAAGGGAAGGAATGCAAGGTGGAGAAAAAACAAACCAACAAACAAAAAGAACCTTTGAACTTCGTTTCACAGCATGGCATTGACACCGTGGCAGGGTCAGGAATAAGAGGTTACAACTAGCAAGGCAGAAAGGGAGGATGGGGTTGCCTCTGAATCCCTCAGATTGCAAAATTATCACCTAACTAAAGGAAATAAATACAGGCAGAGGGGAGGAAAGAGCTCCTACCTAGTCCTGAATTGTGGTTAGGGGGAGGGGACAGGAAAAACAAACTCAAAACAAATACACAGCCACAGGAAGCAAATGTAACCCTAAGATACCTTCTATCTCCCTTCTTTGTGGCACATGTCTGGTTCCCAGCATAGTTTGTGACTTAAGGAGGATAAATCAAACAGTTTCCTTACTTCTTCCTGCCCTGCCTGAGACCCCAGCTCACTAAGGCGGAGGGTTGCTTAACTCAGGGGCAGCAGGAACCTAATTCTCACTTAGCCCTGACTCCCCATAAACAATCCCAATGCTGGTACCCAGTGACAAGAAAGAAGAGACCAACTCTCCAAGATGGAGGCCACACAGGACAGGATTGAGAGACACCCAGGAAAGCTGGGAGCGGGGGGATTTGTTTCAGGTGAGCACCATTAGGTGGGTCACTTGATGGCTGTGTGGTCTTACTGCATGCACAGGACAAAACACCGCTAAAAAGTCATCAAGAGAAGAGGTGGATTTCAGAACTATCTAAAAACAAACCACAATCTGTCTCCCATCTTCAGGCTAGGAAAGAGCTGATCATCCCAGAGAAAATTCCACTCAATGTCATCACAAAATGTCAAAGCACTTTGGAGATTAAGGAGTAGATTAGTGAGAAATTCAGGTACAAAATCCCAAAGAAGTCAAGGAACTCATTTTGTCACAGGATTTACAAGTGGCAGGGAAAAAAAAAAAGTATTAAGGAGGAAAGACCTTGTAATTAAATCCTTAACTTGAGATTCAGGTTCTTCCTCTCACCTTAGCATAATGCTGAAAACACATTCACAACAGGAGGTGCCTTATAAATTTGTAAACACTATGTTGCTTAAAGGTACACGATACAATACAAAATGTCATAATCCATGGCGTGCTGTCAGGAGGCTGGAGAGGGAAGAGCTGTTCCTGTGGTAAATATATGTAAGCAAATTCAGGTCATGGTACACAAACTTGTGCCACTGAGTGATTTTGAGTCTATTGTGTCTGTTTCTGTGTTGAGGAAGGAAAGTGTTTTTCACCTTCCAGACTTGTTTGGGGCTTTTTAGTAGGAAGCTAAAACAATTACCTGAACAGAGCCATATAGATTGTACTCTGACTCTCCCAAAGAAGGATTTTCTGTTGTACAACAGCTGCCAATGACCGAGATACCTTCTGCCCTTTACATTTGTTTCATTAATTTTTTTGTGTGTCACAACACATCACACTAAAAACCGAGGTATGAAATAAAAAGAAGAAAAGAATCCTTATTGTGAATCTTTACTTTTGTCTGGAGTCCTTTTCTGGATGTTTATGGCATCCCATAAAGTTGCTGAAACATGCCTGCTGTATTTTTAATTGTCATTTTAAATGCCAAAACCCAGAAGTCTTGCTTATATTGTACACGAACACAGTGTCTGCTTATGTTCAAACCCTCAGGCACTTTAAATAACTCTACTGTACACAGAGAACGTTGTTCATTTTGCTTTTACAATTTTTGCCTGTGTAGAAGGAGCTCTAACATCTTGAGAACATAAATGTATGTTCATAACCAAGGAACATGATCACAGCTGGAATCTACCTGAGCCTTGGATCATATTTCAGCAGTGGCACGAAGCGAAAAAAAAGCAGCTTATTTCTCTGTTTAATTTATAAGAGCTACAACTGGAATAGTACATAGTAGACGTACTGACGTAAGACACAGGTGAGTGCGTGTTACAGGTCCACCTCTGTGCCTGATCCACAGGGAATATCAGACTCTTTCAGACTTCAGAGCTGCTGTAAACCCGAGAGGAACCTGCTCCGAACCCTGGTGCGTTAGTAAAGGTGGCAGCTGACATAACAGACTTCTGTGTAGGCTACGAACTTGGGGCATAAAATCAGGGTCTTTTTATTGATTCCAGTGAGTTTCGTACCAAGCCTCCATTGTTCTGTCTTAAAGAATAAACCATTACAGAGTATTCATAAGCAGTTTTGCTTTTTTCTTTCAAGGATTAAACAGAAGCAGATCGTAATTTCCTTTAAATGCATCTATTATTCATCAGTATGCAATAAGTTTTATTATGGGCTTAAAAACAACAGCATATATATCTTTATACTCATTTCCAATCTGCTCCCTACATGTGTTCTGAAACTCACATTGTATGTTTAGACACAATTGACCATGAAAGTCACAGGGTAATATGTGTTCCCTGAGTAAAGACACAGACAAATATCTGGCCAATATTCATTTTTCACGTTTGTTTGCTGTAAATAATCTTACATGCAATTTTGCCACTTCCTTTCTGTAGGAATCTCTGCAAGGAGGTTAGCATATGGAGGCTTGCAGAAAGCTGACAGTATTTATGAAGAGGGGGGAAGTAAATTAATTTCAGTGGAGAAGGGCTTTTTGCAGTATTTATTGAGCTACAGTAAGAAGAGAAGGTACAGTCCCTTCTGCTGAGTTAGGAATACAGACAAGGAGTCAAGAAAGATGCTTCATTTCTCAGTGTGCATCCCATACAGCCAGCCCTGTAATAGCCATCATGATTTGCTACATGCGCAGTAGAGGATTAGGTGGAGAAATGAAGCCACGCACGTAAGGTAACACCCTTTTTTAAAGCAACCACCATATTTTGCAATGACATGTACAAGGGTCATTTGGGGTTTTCCTTCCCTTGAAGTCTGGGTTTCCTGAGAGGAAGAAGAGCTGAAATACAGGAACAAGTGGCTGCAGACCATTTCCAGAGGCGTAGTAGACCTTCCTTATTGACACAGGTTTAGGAACCACATCTGAATCTCCAAACTTCCTGATGTTCCCCCTTTGAAAGGAGGGAAGACAGGGAAGGAGATGGGTGGAGAAGGTGAAGAGGTGGTTCTGTCCCTTCAAAGGCCTTGCAAATACAGCAAAACAGCTCCCATACCCTTAAATCTACCATAAAAAGTAAGATTGCGATACAATTGGGAAACATAAGGAAATGGTTCAAACAATAAAATGTGCTGGAATAGCACCAAATTTCTGCTTAAAAAGTTGTTTGTACTAAACAGTTATAACTTACAGAATCACTGCAAGATCATTAGAGGACTCGGAGATCGAAGAGTATCTGGTTCTTCTGGTTGTGACCTGGAAAACACAGTATCACATATCAGCAAACACCACCACAAATCAACCTATTTTTTTACAAGGGCTGTTAGAACAGGAGGAAATGTTCAAACCCACGCTGCTGGGCTGCTCTGTGACCTAATCCTGGCCAGAGAGAAGAAACTGTGCTGTTTGCTAGATCACCACTGATAAAAGAGAAAAACTTCACTGGCTAAGAGTATCAGTTTGTCCGGGTTGTTTTGCATATCACTTTTAAGCCTGTAAAAGGGTTGGTTAATGGGACCCTGGAGATAAAAAATACATTATGCAGCTGTGTAGGTGCTAAGAAGATGAATATAGGTTGATTTTTACAAACTTAACCTATGCAGAGTGAGTCATAATTTGCGCCTTGCGTCATTCAATAAATGGGTCTTTTGAAAGTCAACCCACTGTGAATGGGCTGCTCGGCTCTCAAAAAGCAAGAACCCTGCTCTCCTGCCCACAGGCTCCCTAGTTCTAGGATAAAAAAAAAAAAAAAAACCTCTTCTCCAAGGTTTCAATGGGATGGCAATAATAGAATCCAAACAAACAACTCCACATTTGTGGGTTTGCTGCATCTCTCTCAAAAGGTTTTGACTGAAACAACTGCTTGTATTTCATGAAGGACTGATACTTAATCATAAATGTGTGTTAATCTCATTGCTCCTTCTGCTCTGCCTTAGAACATTGTTTCTTTATTCAATTATGCCTCACATCAACTTTTTAAATTAATACCTTCACTAGGAAAACCTTGAAAGTTTAGATAAATAACATTTGCTTTTGTGCCTTTCAACCATAAGCTTCTGCGTGAAAGAAATGTTTCTATTTTGTAGTCACCCAGGGGAAAGAAAAGCAAGTAGAGAGGAGGTCTACACGTTCACAGGGATCTCAGCACCCAGGAGACAGAATAATCATCTTTTGTTGCATACGAAAATAACAAAAAACAAAGTAAACAATACCCTTTTGTTCCAAACAAGAAAGGCAGGGCTTTAATAGTCTTTAAACGAGATAGAAAATTTCCATCCAAATAGAACCATGGAGTAGGTAGACATATTACAAGGTTTTGGAGTTCAGTGATTAAATTTAATACTGTGCCAAACAGTGACTACTTGACGAAGGGCGTTCATAAACAGAATAGAAACAGAGGAAGTGTGGCTCCAGTGTAACACTGGGCCTCCACTGCAGTTAGGTGTTCAGCTTTCTACTTTAATAACAGGGTAAAATGAAAAAAAAAAAAAAAAAGTTTAATTTGATTTATTTCCCTAAGGAAACTCAGTGGAATTGTAAACAGAGGCTGACTGGTATGTATTACTAAAGCTTCAGCATTCAGGGTCAGATCCAAGAAAAGGGCTTAGGTACCAACTGAAGCGCAGAAACATATCCTTTTCTTCAGCATTTTTCCACCTCGTGAGCTCAATCCCCCAGCTCAGAGAACTGGGAGAATGTGAATCCCATTACTGGACACTGGATTCTCCCCGTTTACTGTGCAGGCACGGTAGCATCCTAATTAAGGCATCTGAATCCCAGGCTTGGAGCTGGGTGCCTGTGTCCCCTATGGATCTTTGCCTTAATGTGTTACAATCCCCCGTTGAGCCCAATGCAACACATTGTCCTTAACACCATATATACGTGAGGAATGATCCAGAATAGGAGCATAAATCCTTTTTAACTCAGATGTGGCCTCTCCTAAGCCTCTCCCAGCCATGCAGCAGCAATACAGGAGCCCAATGCGTACAGGCAGAGCAGGTTAACTTCAGCAAATAGTCACTGGTTTTGCAGAGGAGGACAAACAAGATTGTCCCCTGGTTTTATAAAATGAAAAGTTATCCCCTGAATTCTAAGAAGTGGCCTTTGAAGGAAATAAAATTTTC
Source organism: Scolopax mira (assembly GCA_004320125.1). Classification (NCBI taxonomy): domain Eukaryota; kingdom Metazoa; phylum Chordata; class Aves; order Charadriiformes; family Scolopacidae; genus Scolopax; species Scolopax mira. Next base: position 285,531 of record BJBW01000910.1, read on the forward strand.
ACTTCAGTTTCTGGTAAATGAACTGCTTCAGCCCATCCCAGTATCTAAAGTATCAGTATCTAAAGTCTCACATAATATAAGCTTCACATAATACAAAAGCCATTCAAAATATAATTAAAATTAACTGATATATGTGCAGTAGAAGACAAGAATCCTCTGTAGGCAGTTCTTTTCTATCATCACCTATTCCTACAGCCCAAGCAAAGGCCATCCTCATTCTAATTTGAACTAAGTTCTCTTATTTTAAAATCTATTCTGGACCAGCCCTGCTTTCCCCTGCATTAGTATAAATCCACTTTCTTTTCATGGACTTTCTCCAACAATATTCTGGTGTAACCGAGATCAGAATCTTATTTTGGTGATAATTTGCTGGGTTGTGCTAAAGTTCAACATTGGTGCAGGCCACAGATTTTGGTGAAATCCCATCTATTTATGAGGAAAAGAATTTACTGTTATGAATTCTTATAATATATACATGATTATTTTTAAAAAATGATAACTTGTAGATAATGTTTCAAGCAACTTGCTTAAAATTTTAAACCCATCCATCAATTAACAGTAATTAATCCCTGAGCATTATATATGTGCTAAGTTAGCTGCAGCTTTCCTTACAAGAATATAAACCAAAAAAATCTAGGAAAAACTGTCTCGGAGTCTCTATTCAACACTTCAGATGAATGATTTTGTAAAGCTCCTATCAGTATCCTCCATCACAGGCAACATTCCCAGATGCCAGAGGACCCAGGAGCTTTTCTCATTCATGGGAGAAGCAAGTGATTTGCACCTGAAGAAAAATTTCGGACTTATTCTTCGTATATGATTTGTGTTCCAGATGGTGGTAAGAGGTAAATCCTAGAGGCTTTCTCCACGATGATCGAATGCCAGGAAGTGGAGCAGTTACTGGAACAGCAGCAGCTTCTGATGTCTTTGCAATGACAGTTTTAACTAGAGAGGTACAATATTTTCTATTCTGCAAAGCTGAGCTAGACCGTTTTGGCAAAGAGTTTGTCTGCCTACCAAGGGTGGGGTAGGTATTTACTATCTATAGAATGACTTCCTACTGCAAGTGGGTCGAGTAATTCCAATAACTGGCCAAAACTGCCTTTGGTCGAGTCTGGTGGAAGTCTCGCCTGTAAGTAAACACATCCCTCCCTCTGCTACAGAGGGCACATCCTCCCTCATGTGACGTCTCAGCCGTTTCCTGGTACTGCCACTCCAACAAATACTGCACTTTATCTCCCTCCCACTGTAACATCGGCAGTTTCACTGCTGAGGTTGCTGTTGCTGCACTTTCTGGTGTCAATGGCCTGCTGGGAACTGGAAAAAATACCTACTGAAAAAAGAAAAAAAAAAACGGTCAAAGCACTTGAATGATACCAGAGGCTCCTTCTCTCTCTGCCGTGGCTGTAGCACGCCGGGCAGTCGTCCTGTTAGTCAGTTCTGCCTGTCCAGCTCCAAACTAAGTGTTTCAGAATCCAGCCTGCACCAATAACCAGGTTTTAAACAACTAGAGCAGCAGCAGATCAGTGTACTGCACGCCTTTCCCTCAACCTCAGCCTGGACACCGTACGTCCAAACACGTGGATTGTGATCGCTCTGGCGTTTGGAGCGAGGTAAAAGGTATTGTGTGTGTGTGGTGATGTGGTAAATCCCAAACTCGGCAAGATTGCAGAGGTGCTGCCTTGCGCTGTGGTTAAGAAATAACTCATTTCTGGTTGAAATGTTAAAAGAAAGGTATGAAGCAACCTGAATGGTAAGAAATAACTAGCAGTTCCTGCGCGGCTCCTGCAGGCGCTGTGGATGGAGCAGCCTGCCCTGTCCCTTGGCCCTGTCCCTCAGTTCTGCACCAAGAAGCATCCCCATCACCCTGCACCACAGCCCCTGAGAGAGCTGCTGGGAACAGACAGAGCAGGTATTGAAAAGCTCCTGCAAGGATTCAGAGTACAGGTGTTTGCCAAAACCAGAGCGGTATGGCTGTGTTCACCATAAACATTCTGGTGCCACTTCACTACTTTGTTCTAGCTTTGGAAGCAAGGAGAAATTGCGACAAGCTTTGTAGTAACCAACAACTCTTGGTAAGAAAGACAAAGTTATTTTTGCAAACTACAGTTGAAGCACAAAAAGAGAGGTCCTGAGGAGCGAGGAGATCCTATAGATACAAGTCAGCATGACCTAGAGGTGTCACCGTGATTCATAACTCCATCCTTTATTAGAAACCAAGTCAGCAAAACAAAAAGGTGTTCACAGGCTCTAGTGGGCTCCAGATTAGACTGATGTCTTCTGGGGAACAGCTCCACGAACCCAGGCAGTTTACAGTAGCTCTTTTAAAACAAAATTTCTGAAAATGAACATTTATTTCATAGATGAGCTACGTTATCATGAAAAGTTGTTGTTTGTCTTTCAAAACAAGCACGCTCCTGTAAAGAACAAATGAATGTTAATATTATCCCTATATTTATTTGAAAATTAATAGTGTAACTGCGTGTCACTTAGAAGTACTCTGTTTTGATCTTCACAAGGTTTTCCCAGTTGCTTCGCCCCATAAAATTAACCACAAACAGAGTAGTGAGTGAGTCAGAATCCAAAGCTGCCTCTCAGCAAAGGGATAAATGCCTCTGGAGAGCAGAGCAAACAGAAGGCACGAAGCAAAGTTAAGGCTGCAGCAGCGGCTGGAAACAGTTGAATGAACACGGACTGGGACAAAGGGGATGGTTTTCTGTAAGAATGCTCATTTATTTCAAGGTCCTCCACCTCCCACCAAGGCACACACCTCTTGCAGGGTCTGGAATACCTGACCTGACGGCCCAAAGCCTGAGCTGGAAAGACGTGAGCTACAAGATGCAAGCTCTGAGCAGGAAGGTGGCCCATAGGCTCCAGCACTTCTGAGGAAGGGCTTTGAAAAGAGTTTCCAAGAGGCTTACACAAAAAGTCCTTTCAAAAGTGCTCCATAAAATACACCTGAAGAAAGACTGTTAGGAGGGGACTCGGTTGAGCTCTGTTCTCTTCTGTTTAGCTCAGGTGTTGTTTTTTCACACACAGAAACACATGTAGGGACTTAGTACCCCATACAATGCCTCACTAAAGTCATCAAGCGGTGGTTATAACTCCATCCAAGATCAACAAGGTCTTTTTCCACAAGCAATCCTTTGTGTTTGGGAAGCCTTTGCCCTGAATTTTACTGTCTCCCAATCAACTAACAGGTGCTCTGCAGTGAAACACCAGCTATTTAAGGGCAACCTGCATAACAACTTCCCAGGCTGGCAAGCAATCTTAAATAGTAGTTAGGTACTGGAATGGGGGAGTTTTTATACAGACAAACAGAAACACTCCCAACAGGAAAAGAAAGGGGGGAGGGAAAGAGGGAAAATGATATCTTTCTTGGTTTCCATTTAGTTTACTCTTTCATATGTTGGCATAATAACTCTCACAGAAGAGAACGAGGCTCCCAAAACCAGACACCGTGGTAATCTGAGATTATACAGTGGTTGTTCCTAAAACTTTCCAGTTTTGTTTTGGTCAACAACATAATGCGCTGATTGGACATGTGATATTTTCTCCACGTTTACTGGGCACAGCTATAGCCATATACTGCTAACACTTGAAAGCATGTTATTTCAGGCAATTTGACTTATATTCTTTTCCCTGGAGAAAGCACTTTGGGGTAGGGAAAAAAAAAAAGCTGAAAAAGCTCTCTCAGCTAGATGCCAGATGTGTCATTTTACATTGGAAAGCCACATCAGAATTTTATAAGCCATGCAACTGCTCATTTGTGTACCATTCCCATATCAAATTTTTAAAGTCTGTTTCTAGGATTGGTGCACTGTATAGCATAAAATTGGATGTTTTTCATACAAAAGTCCCTGTTGAGAGCATTGTATATACAGTGCCGTATGCCCCCAGATGGGTAGAACCACACCACTGGCTTCTTTGGTCTAATGTCACCCAGAAAAGGTTTCTGAATTCTTATGAATTCATGTGAACCAAAAGAGACTGCTGCTGTGCTCCATTACTGAAGGTCTTAAAAAAGATTGCAGCCAAACTCAGAGCATGCGGGAAAGGTGTCAGTGCCTTCAGGTTCATTCAGATGAGGAAACAGAGAGGAGAATATGAAATACAAAAAATGCCTCAAAAATTCTGGCGTATGCCACTGAAAAAAGACTGACCCCATCCTCTTGATGCCCTCCCCTTAAATATTTATAAGCATTGATAGATCCCCCCTCAATTTTCTTTTCTCCAGACTAAAAAGACCCAAGTCCCTCAGCCTTTCCTCATAAGAGAGATGCTCCAGGCCTCTAATCATCTTTGTAATCCTCTGCTGTACCCCCTCCAGCAGTTGTCTGTCCTTCTTGAACTGGGGAGTCCAGAACTGGACACAAAACTCCAGATGGGGCCTCACCAGGGCAGAGTAGAGGGGCAGAGATCAGATTGCCTCCACTCGCAGAGGGCACAGGGTGACATGTGGACTAGAAGGTAAGTTGGTTCAAACATGCATGGAAAGGCCTGTGCAAGCAGCATTGCTGGAAAGAAGTCCTGGGTCAACCAATATGCAGGAGCCCTCATGATTTCCTTGATGTATAAAGGAATACTCATTGCTGAGATGCTATGCAATTACTCAAGAGTGAAATACATCCCTGCGTAAGGGCTAAGTTTCCAGGCAATGATGGAATTATATTATTCAGGAGATTGTGGCATTACTGTAAGTGGCATCGTTTCTGCTCCTGTAATGTTTCAGTCTGCATAAAACCAAAACTCTTCACCTCTTCTCTCTCCCCCTATGCCAACACACGAGTACTGGCACTGCATCTCTTTTATATTTAATGATAACTACTGATATTTATGGGGCATGCGAATACATGGGCAGGAGAGACAAGGAAGAAAGATGTTCATAGGCACTGCTGGCTGTGAAACAGAAAGCTGTGTCACAGGGAGCACCGATGTGACACCAATGGAGCACTGATGATGTTATGATGATTGATGAACAAAACAAAATAACAAAAAAGAAAAGTATTTTTACTGTGTAGTTTTAACACTACGGGCCCAATAACACACATATAGGAAGAGCTGTACCACTGAGAGCCAGCAGAGCTCCAGGAACTACCCCAGAACAAAATCCACAAAGCAGCAGGCAGGCCACAGCATCAGGGATCCAAGAAGAAGACAGACAGCATCTTCCCATGTGCAACAGGATATACATGCACCAAAAAAAGGCATCTTCTGTGCAAAACTCACTAATGTCTTGAAGTAGGTGAGCGCAGGAGATGACAGCTTACATCATTTAGACCTGGCCAGGCTTGTGAGACAGATGGGAGGTCAGCAGGTACAGAGACTTGCTCTTTGAAGACTCTTACTCAGTATCAGTTGTGCAACAGGTTATCAGCGTGGGTTGGTGCTTCCGGATACGGTCATGACCCGTAAGAGTGGAAAAACTTGTTTTGTAGTAGTGAAGGGATTTTCCTGAACTAGGTTAAACAATATTTATTTAACTAAAGCCTGCAGTTGCTGGAGCGGCTCTGGATTGACATTAGCATAGCTATAATCTTCTTTCATCTGCCACAATGCAGAAAATCAGTTTCTATTCATTTTTGTATTCATTCAACATTCAGACCAGAAACTTAGAACTGGTGTTCTGGATCCCTTGATTCTTCAGACAGAGAAATCTGACAATTTCTCAAACCACAGGAAACTTAAAAATAGCACTTGTTCCAGCACAGCTACACATTGTTGATCTTGAAATCTGGGTTAGAAAGTACTTACAGAGTCTCTAAAAGAGAGAGGCCTGAAGCAAAGCATCTCTCCTACTGCATTCCTTGATTTAAACAATTAACCCTGTGAACAGAAGAGCTACTGAAGCCAGATTTGCCATTGATTTTGTTCCCTGAGACTAATTCCTACATGGATTCCTAGTCAGTCTAGTGAAGTATTTCACTTCTAGTGCAATCATCCACTGGGGAGGGGGAAGGGCACAAAGGAGTGGGAGACACAACTTGGACCACCTCACTGTATTTGACTTTTTATTTTCACTAGACATATGGGATTTTAAGCACTTTTTAGGTTTACTTTCAGGAAAGCAGAATACAGGCCTCCCCTGGCACAAATCCACAGCCTCTACTGAATGCAGCAGTTTTGTAATAAGACAATGAAAAGAAGAGCAATAGATGTGTCACCTTAATCCAGTTTAGGGACCTACATTTATTTGATATGCATTTGCCTATTTTAAGCAGTCTCTCAATATTATACGCTTCTTCTCTTGCCCCCTTTTTACACCTCACCTACAATATTTCAACAACTCAGGGGATAAATTTCACTGCAAAGATGTGTCACAGTATTCTCAGTTATAGTCTGCTCATGAGGAGCCTACAGCATACAAACTGAACGCTTCTTCATAATTCTTTTTAAGTACAGACTATTAAAAAAGGCCTGTAAGTGTCCAGACAGAATCTTCACAGAGTGAAGAGGTTATGATTTGTAAATGGTGTTTCCTTCCCACTGTAGGTGGATCAGTATGCACTTGGGAGTAAATCTCCTATCTTTTGGGAATGTTTCCAGTTAACTCCATTCTAACCACATTTGCTTTGCTTGGTTCTGCCTCAGGAACTGAAACTAGCTTGGCTCCAGCATTAAATAACCGAGCAGGAAATAGCAGAAGGTTTGCCATATACAGGCTGCCCAGGGGTGGAGCGATATATTGAACTAAAAATACAGCAAAGATTGGTTTTGGGAGATTCAGATTGGTTCCATTTTAATTAGGAGAAAGACAAGCTCCCAGTGCTGGTGATGCAGTTATCTTCATTGAAAACACATTCACATAGGAGCATGTCATCATGCTTCAAAAAGGGAAGGGTCAAGACATAAAAGCTTAATGCCCCAAAATGAGGATCTGGTCAAAAATGCATCCTGTACTTCATCAGTTTGTCTCCGTGCCCTTTAGCCATTCGGGTGCCTCCCTCCACCCCATCCCACACACCAGCAATGGGGTTAGAGGAAACTTTCAGCTGCACATCAGAAACTTCAGTAACAACACTAACCTGATAGGGAGTCTAATCCCTATTAGGGAGGTGGGGACGGTGTTTATTTTGAAACTGAGGGAAAAATAGGAATAGGCTCAACCACTCAGATGAAAAGCAGCAAGCAAAATACAAATAAAATTTGAGGAAATTTTGGCAAAGCAGTAGTTGCAAACCAAATCCTAAGTCATTAGAAGGAGAGAATAAAGTACCAAAATATCCTTACAATCAAGACTTCAAATCTTTCAAAATACTGTCCAATCTTTCAATTAATTTGCTATAAAGACAGAATAAAGGAGGATTTGTGCCCTTAGCTACTTCTGATATACACTAAGATAGCATCAGCACTGTCAGTGAATAAAGGAAAAACAAGCAGAAATGAAATCCAGTTCCAGACTCGAGTAGCAAACTCTAGGTTTGACCCTATGTTATACTTTGAACAATAAATATTTTACTGTCTCCAAATCACATTCTGGAAGAATGAATCCTGCTCCAGATCTTAACCGGACTGCAAAAATAAAACCTACAGCTCATTTATTGATACTGTGAAATATTCAAACAAGTAATTTTATTGCTATTAAGCAAAATATAACAGCTGGATAAATAAACCTGAAGCTGCCATTGAGAGTTCAGCTACAGAGAAAGAAAGTGAAATGGTTGAAACAAACAGGGAAAAAAAAAAAAGTGCTTCCCAAGGAAACCCCAGCAGCTCTGATGCTGCCAGATCGATGAGGCCGTTTGGTTTGACGGCTGAAGAGACAGGGAGTCAGGTGGGAAAGTGCCCCCATGAAAGTAAATCTGCTTTGTATCTAACCCACTAGGGAGGAAACCTGTGGGAAAAAAAATACTGTTGGCAAAGTCAGAGGCACGCAAGCCTGCTATGCTATTCTCACTCAACTTCAGAGGAAAACAGCACAGATGTTAACACAGGGGTCTCCCCAGCCTGGAAAAAAAAAGAAAAAAAAAAGAAAAGAAAAGAGTGGCTAATCCAAGAAAGTCACTCCTATCATTATAAGTCTTTCCAGTTCTATTTAAAGAAAGCAAAAAAGCCAACAGAAGAAGCTGTGTTTTGCAGCCCTGCATAAACACCCGCAGATAAGGGTGGTACCAGGTGTCAGCTCGCCCTGCAAAGTCACTGAAATGTCAAGGATTGTTTTTCCTCTACTCCCTTTCTCTTTCCTCCGACTGGGAACTGCCAATGTTTATTTAAAAGATATCCCTTGTATTTGGCAAGAATGCCAGCGGGGCAGACGTTAATGGATTATTATTTGGAGCTGGAAGGCTGCCAAGGTGATAAGGATAGCCTGCCTACCCAAAGGCCCAAAGCCATGCCATTAACAGTGGGAGTCAGAAACAAAATCGTCCTGCCAGATGCTTTGCTGTACCCAGTATAGCAGAGGCTTTAAAAGCGAGCTGCCTCCAACTTCTATTTGATCTGACCTATAAAAATAATTAAATAAGTAAAGAGGCAGACGCGGGCTGTAACGGGGGACTAATCCATCTGTAAGACCCCGGGTCTGATTCTTCTCTTCTGCAGCCGCGTGGAGAATTTGTTCAAGCCACCGTGAAGTCGCTGCCAACGTTTCTGTTCCCTTCTCTGCCCTTGAACTAGATCTCAACCTGGAAGCCCTGAACTCAACTGCTAAAAGCAGCGCGAGTGAGAGACCTCATTGTACCGCTGCAGCTCCGACAGTGAAATGACAACCAAAACATACCTCATTTTTAGCTCTCCTCTGAGCGGGAGGAGCATGTCCTTGTGTAGCTTTCCCCACAGTAAAATGGCTAATGCCAGTACCCCCTGAGAAGGCGAGCCTGAAGGAATGTGATCTTTTATGTCTGAGATATATTTAGATTAACATTGTTTACTATTAATCTTCTCTGCAAAGCCCTTTCTTTCCCAACAGACAAAAAAAAAAAAGACCAGTATCACTCCACCCTTGTTATCATACGTTCTTTGGGAGACGACCTTTCCCGTGGCCCATCAGCCAGCACACACTGTAATTAAGCTGCTTATAATACAATTTAGTAAAAGCAGGAGCTGGGGTGCAGTAGCATTTACTGCTGTGATTGAAAGCCTTAAAGGTTATGTGGAATTTACCAAGTAGTCATTTTATCTGTTTGGAGCTGGCAAAAAAAAAAGAAACTTTGTGCTCATTTGGGAAGTTGGTCTGCCACTAATTAAGTAAATAGAGCTGCTTTCCTACTGCTCATGAATACATGCAATGAGGTATTACCCCAGACAGGTGTTCCCTCCGAAAAGAAAACAGGCATAAAGATTTAGATACTTTTTTTCTCAGGTTATTTTTTTTCCTGGCCTTACATCTGCCTAAACCAAACCCACAGGGGCACATACTGGTTCCTCAGGGAGAAGACACAGCCCACCTTTGCTGGTGACCTCTCCTGGCTCCAATGTGGACACAGGGAAGTCAGGTTCAAAGTATGGTAACAGCCTCATGTAGAGCAGTCACTCACTCATTTCATACCAAGGGTGACAGCTGACACTTCCAAAGGAAATACATTTCTTTACTTCCGACGTTTCGTTGGGCGTTTTTGCAACCACTCCTACGGTTTTTAAGCAGGATCATTCTCTGAAGCAGGACTCTATCAGCAACATAAAATTCAGACATCCTCAGTATCCTCATCCTCAATATTTCAGATTAATGCCTAAAATGGAATACACAATTTAACCAACTCTAGATTTATTTTACTCCATGGTCCTCAAGGAGAATCTTCACAACAGGAAGGTGCTAATTGCTGAAACTCTACTGGGTTGTCGACTGTGAAAGTCATTGAATTTTCGGATGTAGCTTTGTATTAGCACCAATTCCTGTGGTGATTATATTAATGTGGAAGTTGTTTGCTTGGTTGGTATCTATGTGCCTTGGTCTTGTAGAATTATTGGAGCTTAGGAAAGGTAAGTCACCTATGTATGCAGTCCATGGGGTCTCCAGGCTGTGATGGCACAGGCAAAACAGTTTATAGAGAAAAAGAGCACGGCTGCAAAGGACAAACAACTCGGGCCTGTAAACACCATTTATTATTGTTTCTTTATCATTCACTAGGAAACAAAGATTGTGTTTCTCAGTAGCAGTTTTACCATCACAAACAGCAATCTGATTCCATGGTATCACAGCTTATTCCTAGCACTAGGAGTGGGTGCACCAAGGAAGGACAGATGGAGGCTGTGCCACAATCAACATTCAGTAGGGTGTCTGTCCTCACCCACTCATCTGCCTTCTCATTCCTCTCTGCCTGCTCTGGGACTGCTCTGACCCCACCCCGTAAGCTGTTTCTTCCAGGCTGTCTCCTTACTTGTTTTTCAAGAGCTTTCTTGCTGCCCACATGTGTCTCCTCCTCCTCCTCTTGGATGCTGTGTTTTCTACAGAAGCAACAGATTGCTGCGATGTTGTCCTTTTGATCTAATGAGAAAAACTCCTACAACAATGATGTGCATGTGTTTCTTTCCACATTATTTAGCAGCGGGATTTGGAGGCACACATCTTTCCCGGGGTCCTACTTTTTCTATAGGTCCTACCTTTACTGCCACTGATATCTCAGCTTAACAAGCTTTTTCTTCCTCCAGCCCCAAATCTACACAGCCTGATGTGCAATGCTTACTAAATCCTTAGTCATTGTATATTTGTCCACAGCTTGACCATCACACAGGGGTTTCTGAAGTCAGACATAAAAGCCTCGCTGGCTTCAGTTGAGGCAGAATGAGCTCCAGGGTCACTGCTAAAGCACTTGTCCCTTTTCTCTGCCATCCCACCTCTGAAAACAGCTCATCAACAGGATGAGCTCTTTGTGGTTGAGCTTTACAAGGATATCAAGTTTCTTTGTCATTTTTGCTCGTGACCATTTTATTTCTGAATCATGGACTCGAGGATGGATTTTAAAACTGGCAACGATGATGCCTTGTACTGATACTCAGATCTCAAAAGCCTATATTCTCACACAAATAAATCCAGCCTTTCAAATCAGCCGGGGAAGATAAGAAATAGTTGTACCCATCTTACTGCAGTGAGGGAGTTACAGATCTGCCAAAGGATAAGCCTGGCCATTGGCGGCAAGAAAACCCATCTCCAAAAGTTGCTCCCCAACTTTTCTGAGTCCCTTGGAGCATCAAACAACAAATAACCTGAGTCTTTGTGCTGGGGTTAATCTCAGGGCAGAAAGCAGCACTGCTCAGCACAAAAGCTAACTCTCACGGGCTGAAGGAAGTACAAAAGTGTGTTTTCTTAGCCATTAAAAGTTATACCCATCAAAAGGAACTTACTGCAATGGAGA
>BJBW01000910.1:297020-308197 GCA_004320125.1 Scolopax mira
CGATGAGAGTGTCACAAACCAGTAAGGGACCAGTCAGCAAGGTTGCTCTGCTCTCTTGGAAGAGCCAGTCAGAAAAGCGGGTTTGATGTGGTGTGGAAGATCTGCTTCACACACGAAGGCTGGCTGTTCATTTGGCTCTCCAAATGAAGATGGGAGAGGAGGTCTTCTCTACTGGGGATCCGAGCTTTAAGAGAATCCCACCGCACATGGGATCCTTATCCAAGAATAAAGTGCATTTCTGTTACTGCCAAGCAGACTGAATCTCTCTGAGAGGATGTCGACACACTACACAAGATAAATCTCTCCTCCATAGAAGAGTTGTGAGGATGATCAGAGGCTGGAGCACCTCTCCTATGAGGACAGGCTGAGAGAGTTGATGTTCAGCCTGGAGAAAGAACTCTTCAGGGAGACCTTATAGCCCCTTATAGTCCCTAATAGCCTAATAGTCCTAGCCTAGGGGCTACAGGAGAGATGGGGAGGGATTCTTTATCAGGGAATGTAGTGATAGGACGAGCATCCTGGTATAGCACCAGGAGGTGCCCCTGCCCAGGGCAGGTTGTTTGACCTAGATGATCTTTAAGGTCCTTTCCAACCCAAATCATTCTCAGATTTTATGTACATAGCTTTATTCTTCTCAAACTTCAGAGCGCTGATGTTTTTTCTGGTGTTAAAGTATCTTCTGGTCACAGCAAGGCAGGACAGTGAACATCCATTCTGAACATGCTCTCTCAGAGCACAACCACGCACTCAAACCACCCCCATGCACTTCATTAAAGTGGAAAGAAAAAAGAGCAATGCTCCTGGAGCTCACTTAGGTCAAATACAAGGTTTCATTTGCCGGTTTGCCTCATTTTGCCGTCATCTTGAAGGCAAAAATAGGGGGTGGGAAGGCACCAGAAGAGAAAAGCATCATAAATCATTCAGTGTATTAGCAGGAGGCTGGATCGGCAAGCCCTGCTCATTTAGCTACCTTAAACTTCATCCAACCTGCTTATCCCCCAGCTGCAGGAATAACAGACCACTTGAAAGGTAATATTTTTGCTATTAGTGAAGAAAGGAAAAAATGTGATCTTTGCTGTAGCATGGGAATAATTTTTCCAGAGCTACATAGAATGAGCCTGAGTGAATACTGCTATTTTTGGCAATAACCCTCCTGCTTAGCTCACATCAATAATTTTAATGCTTTATTTGTGGTTTGGGCTATAAGCAATGGTGAAAGCCTGCTGAGAAAAAAAAAGTGGCAAAATTTGCTAAATAATTTTGAGTTCATGACATTCATAAAAATACACGAATGTTTTCAGAATTCTTAGAGTCCATACATGCTCATAAAGCTGAGCTATGAAAGCATTTTGTTTTACATATGCAAACATCACTGAATTACTCTTTATGAGGTTTTAATTGGACCTTTAAGATTTCAGTAGTTACAATGACAGACTGTCAAACACATTCTTAGATTCCTCTGTCTTGCAATCTCATTAATACAGAGAATCTCATGTTTTGTCCCAATAGAGTTTTTCTCAGTATTTTTCACTTTTTATATCACAGCAGCACCCAGAAGCCCCACTCAGAGGTCAGGGCTCTGGTGTTTCAGGTGCTGCATAAACAAAGACCTAAACCAGACTTTCTAGGTCTCAAAGTGCTTTACATTTTATGGGGAGATATTTCATGACAATAATTACAGCTTATGGTGTATCGTCTTCCTTGCACTCCTACAGCGGTTTTGACCCCTATGTAGGTGGCCTGCTTTTCAGAGCTGCAGAGATCCCAGTGCTCCCTCTGAACATCACTTCTCCTCCTACGTGCCACTGCTTCCTTTCTCTTTTTCCAAATCTGCTTTGAGAAAGAAAAAAAAAACAAAAACCAGCAGTACCACTGGCCTATATTTGGAAAAAGATGTACCAGAGGTGGGGATTTGGCCTGCCAAAAAGTATGTTGTCTCCCAAAGCTCACTGTAGACCGGTCACAGGGCTTAAACCACTATTTATTTCAGGGAAAAAAGGTTGATACTTAACTGGAGTAAATACACTGATCAACCCTGCAATTGTCTCAAGTCACAGTAATATGCAATAAGCAAAACTATTTCATCACAGAAAACCAGATAAAACTGCAGGCACATCTGAACACTTAGGAATAGGCAGAAAAGTCTTCCCTTCCTCTATTTACAGAGCTGATTCAAAGTGTCTTTAATTTGTCAAAAATACACCCAAAAAGTATACAGTTGACCATCCCCATTAAATCCACATTAAAGCATGAACTGGCACATAACAGTCCCAACCCACCCAAGTATTCACTGTCTCTTAAGTACAAGAGGAATCATGCTCTAGTTAGTCATACTCCTCAGGTTAAGCATATACTTAACTAGTCTGGATCAGGCAAGGAAAAGTGTTAGCTGGGAAAAAAATTGTCTCCAGGAAAATCAAGCAATGAAGACCCTATTAACATCTATTGAAGAATAAAGATATTCTTATATTTTTTTAACAGGCAAACAACTACACAGAAGCACCAGTTCGGGCTCAGCAGACACAGTTCAGGACTGTTGCTAAGAGAGTAACTTAGACTAGAGGAGGAATAATCATTTTTACTACTGCACAGTTACTCTGTTTTTTCCCTTAAAATTACATGTTTAAGTCCTGTGAATTGTGCAACCAACATCTAATTCAGAATGCTCACATTAACAGAAAGAAGAGCAAAAGTACAAGAAGGGAAATTCTACTGCCTTTCTCCAGTCAACAAACACACATTAATGATGTCAGGCTGAGACTTACACGTACAGGTTAAGTGACCAGTAAATTTTATTTTATTTATTTTTAATTGGAAGCTAAAAGGGTAGCAAGGCCATCTGCATCATGTTTACAACACCATGTACTGGTTGCAATTAGAAGTTGTGGATTTGATCATTAGTTCATTGGTTTAAAGACAAATGCATTGGCTGAAATACAGTCATGCTGGGTTTAATAACAGCAATTGCAGAGTGCATTATTTTAGTTCATGTTAGTTCTGTGAAGACTTGGGGGAAAACCGCTTGGCAGAAAAACCCGTCTTTTAAATTCTGTGGAGCAAAAACTGACACGTTGGCTCCTTGCCCTTTAATCAACATATACCCAGAAAGTACATCTGGACCAGTTTCCCAACTGGGCAGTACAGCATATTCTGGGCTACAGCCCCGATAAGCCCCTTCTATTTGTACTCCTCCTTTGTTTGAAGAACCTCAAAAAGCATCAAGCCAGACAGTGAGAATGAAAACGTCCTATAAATCAGCAGCCCTGTGGACTTGACATGCACCTCGAGGGCAAGAGACCAGTTCCAGTGAGTGATCCAGAAAACATAATGTTCTCTTTTAAAAATGAAAACCCAATCCTAAGACATAGTGATTAAGACCATTCCTGGAAACTGGAGATAGAGGTTCAAATCCCTCTAGAGAAAAGAGACTAGAACTCAGCTTTCCTACAGCCTGGGTAAGAATTCTCTTTATTAGACTCACTACTACTTCATTCTTTAAGTCTAATTAGTAGTATTTGATAAAATATTGATGCATTCACAACAAAGAAAATATTATAAATTATTAGATAAATTAAAGATGAAACTAACTGGGAGCGTAACAACTACATTTTCTAGCAAAATTACAGTTCTGAAAAGTAAGCTATAATTATAAAATATTAATGCATAGTCACCTTGGTCAGTTGTGTGTACCTCCTCAAACATTCATAACTGCTAACTCTGCAATTGCAATCACTTAGGAGAAGATATGAGTTTTCACAACATCTCTCTCCAAGATGATGGGTTGTTCGAATTGTGTAGACCCATCCTCAGCCTCTCCCTTTTCACGCATCTCTTTAAAACCAAATCTGATATGTGGAAGTACTGTAGCTTTGCTGTATAACCTTCTGCTCAAGCCACTGCCTCAGGCAGTTACTGTGAATCATTATGTAGAAAAATATTAGCCAGCATAAGGCAGCAAAAGGACATTAGAAAGAAGAATATCAATATGTATATACCTGGAGCCTGACACACTAGAGAGTTACTCCAGTATATCCTGATGAGAACGAGCAAATTTCCAATAGCATAAAGCTGGAATAACAGTGGTTGAAAGGAACTAAATAGGAATCGGCCCCAAACTGATTAGGGGCCATAAGGGAACATGTGGCCTCAATCATGACAACGCCGGGTTTGGAGAACAAAAGCTACTTCTCCCTTTCATAGTGACACTTCTTGAATTACATATTCCTTTGAGACAGGAGACATAGGCCGTGATACACAGATAACCACTAGCTTAGGCAAAAGACTTCCTTCTGCTCTACACTACTGTAATTATCTTAAGCAGGATTTTACAAATAAAAAGCACAATTTCCTAGCCCCTCGTTTCAGTATATCCGACCCGTCACGATATATTCCGGGGGCCACAACCACATGCCCAATATGCCCTTGGCCTGCAGTTCAAATAGCACATGGCCAGGGGGCTCTGAGTTACTATTTGATAATACTGAAAGGTATGAGGGTGTGTGGTCCATCAAAGGCATCTGAACGGTTCATTCACCCGACAGCAAAGGAAGGTTTTCTCATGCTGGTATATTTTAGCCTGCCTGTAATTTGAAAAGGATGATTTTTAGAGCTGGATACAATTTAAACCTTCCAAATTTGAGCAGGTTTTGGACAATAATGTCAATGTTCATTAGGGGAGGGAAATATGAGAAAAATTCCATTAAAATTTAAAAAGTTTTAGACAACTGTATTTGTTTCACTTCACACTTGGAGGGCTTCAGCATCCTTGTACATTAGACTGAGTAAATGCAGCAAAATGAACTTTAGTGCAGAAGGGAAGCACAGTCAAATTTGGCATCATGTCTCCTCACACATCAGAAATGTGCATTTTACCCTAATGTGCAAAAACATTATTCATAACATTCTTCATAACTTTCAAACCAAGTAGCAGACTGCGAAGACATTTAACAGAGCAGGAGAGATTTCTAAGATATTAAACTTCTATGAACTGTGTGAAAATAGGTATGTGGGCAGACAAGAAAAAGGTGATTAGTGCTTTCAGCAAGGGAAAGGTTGCAAAATGGGCTTGAACTTAATGAGACGTTGCTGACTATATTCCACACTGGAAATGTGTGTATGATGAAGTATGATGCTTTTCCCAGTGGTGAGATATTTAATTACAGTTTTGAGCTTATATTCACTAAAAGAAAATCCAACGTAGAAAAATGAAGTCTTGATTGGGCTAAACTCCTTGGTTAGAAATCAAGGTAACAAGAAAGTTTTCTGGTTAAGAAAGTTAAAATGGGAAGTGTGCAAAGAAAAGACAATAGCAGCATTTTAATTTAAAATTAAAACTAAAAGGAGCACCTGCTAAGTTTGATGAGATTTCCTCCTCTCACCCCAACCTGCAAAATATAAACAGATGGGGTGCCTCAGGTAAAAGATTCCTGGCAGCCTGGAGAGATCTCTTCCCACTGGTAGTGAGTATATAGTTCATATTATCTTAGTAAAGTAAATACGAATTTTAGCCAAAACGTCATTTGTATTTCATAGGGTTTTTTCCTTCCATTTTTGAACAGATCATGCTGGGTTCAAGGTGAAATCATTCAGCATGTTGCTAGGATCAATCTGTAGAAAATTACTGATTAAAACAACCCACCCAAACCAATAGCAAATGACCAAATACCGCTGCTGTCACACGTTTCATTTGGGTCATTGCTGCAGCCTCAAACTTATCATTTGTCCTGGGCATAGATGCAATTAATTCCTTTTAAAGAAGTGTAAAGACAAGTAATGTTGATGAGGTTGAGTGCAGAGTTTCACCTTGTGGCCGGCGCAGGAGTCCCAGAAGGCTGCACAAAGCAGTCATTCAGAGAACAGGAGGGTTCTCATTGACAGAAACACTTTCCAAAACATTCTGAACTGGAATTTTGGTGGAAGGTGTTACACAGCTCCAAATATTTGTTTCTTTGTTTCCATGGGAACAACAGCACAGCGGTTTAATAATAAAACAACATTGATCCTCTCGGTTTGAGAGTGTTCCTTGATTTCTGTTTTGAGTTAAAGATTTATTTTTCCACGGGTTTCCCCTCTCCCCAACAAACAACAAGTTGCAGAGTTTAATGCCCTTTCAGTACTTTGCAGAGGGATCCAAAACGTTAAAGACAAGTCTTGAAAAACTTGTAGTCTCCTGCAGCATATTGTAAGCCAAGCACTGCATTAAACACATTCTAAGATGTCCGTATTTTGTAGATTTAGGTTATTCCATATCAGATCCTGAACATACACAATTCTTCAGTCTCTCTCTCTCTGTATTATGGAGACTTCACATAATGTCATTGGAGGGAACGGAGTCCAGAAGTTGGGGTCTAAAATGTTGTCAGCGCTCGGACTCGTAATCCTAGTTGCAAAAAGATGGGAGGAAGTAAAAAAATGGTTATTCACACGGCTTTATTTTTAAATTCAGACTTCTTCCCCAGTCCATAGGAAGAGGAAAACTCTTCCAGAAGGTGAGCTTCTGCAAAAGGCAGTTTAGAGTCATCTGTTTGTTAACTACAGAGAGAACCCAGGGACATGCCCTAGATGAATATTTGGCTGCATTTACATTCTGCAGGGATTGTGTGTAGTTTTGCTCGTTACTGTTCCTAAGAGTGGTTTGTTGTATTAAAAACTGGAATTAACACTCTTTTCATCCGTGGTTTTGAGAGCAAAGGATTTTTTTCCCAATGTGACAGCAATGTATGCTCATGCCTTATTCCCAAACCTGATGTACATAATTGAGTATGTACAATTCTTACTAAAATATCTGATGCTCATGGGCCATCAGCTGGAAGTTGAGATTCTCAAAATACCCAAAGGATGTTCTTGCCTCTCAGTTAGATGTAGATGTTCAGGTACATTCTCTGCCTTTCCTTCTCCTAAGCATTAGTATCACTAATAGTATTAAAAATAAACCCATGGAAATTGTGGCCCAGGTAGCTGCTCTGCTAGAAGTGAATCTTGTCTGATAGACTACGGAAGAGTACAAGGGGAATCTCAGCACTAGTAAATACTAACCATGCCACTGGAAAATAAATAGAGACTGACAAATTATTGTTGACGTAATCCCTGTGAGAGTGTCTAGACTAAGGGAGTCAAACCTACTGTCCGTAGGCTGAAGCTGGCTCCCTGGAGTCTTTCCACCAGCCTACAGTTTCTTGTGCAATATCCACTGCAATTCAGGCGACAGGCACCTGCTTGCTCGTCGGCCGAGAAGGCCAGAGAGTGTAGACAGAGAGACGGGGAATGAATTCTGTTCCCCCTCTCCAGCTGTCTTGTCTTTCATTTCTGCTCCTCCAGCTCAGAAGCAATGCAGGAATCCCCAAAACATCTATCTCTTCATCTCTACACCAGGCACAGCATCTCCAGATCTGGAGAGCATCTGAGTCTCTCAGCCTCACTTTGTGTTCACAGGTCTGAAAGTGGTTACTTTTCCACTAGCAGTGCCTCCCTTTTGTCTCCTGCCAAGGGAAAAGAGAGTCAAGATGCAAAAGAAAGATCTTTATGTATTTTTTTCAAGTGGAGATGAAGAGAAGGGTATTGGAAGAAACTCAAGCAAGAGCCAGAAATTACTACCATGGACAGAAAGGCCCAAAACAATCAGAAGTTGAAGAAAAAGCTGGGACAGACATTCCTTGAGGAAGCAGCTCCTGAGAAGAAACATAAGATACACAGAAATGTTTCATTAAGACATTTTCTTCTTTAGGCAAAAAGCGCCTTTTTTTACTTCAAATGAAATCTGTAACATCCATAAATAAATAAATCTCTCAGCAGTGTGACAGGAGTGCAAAGTGTGTCTCTTCACTCATCACCCACAGACTTGAACTGAAATAGTAATTTGGCCCTTGCCAAGGTGTACAACCACTTAAATAGCAGTGCTGTAAATCAAAAGGTCCCCAGTCTCCACACAAGCAAGAGTTTGAAGGTCATCAAGCATGATGCAAGAGTCAGACACGAAGTCTCTAACTGGACCCTATCATCAATACTAAGGAAAAATAAAAATATCTGTGATCCATCTGCACTCCTTCACATCTGTCAGGATGAGGTGAGATAAGGCAAGCAGAAGCTAACAAATTGGTTCAGGTAGACAATACCCTACAGCCACCATGCTAAAACATAACAAAAACAGCTTTCCCAAGCAGGGTGGAAATGAGAACTTCCCTGAGATTTGGCAGATCAAACAGTTGTGGGCAGTTTTGACATTTCCCTAATGTTTTAATCTCTCATCAGGCAGGTGACTTCATTCTTTATGCCAAATAAACAATCCAGTGCTTGCTTGCAGTAAGGAGGCTTTTGTAGTTATCTCCGTGCCATCACATCACCAACATCAAAGAACACCCCCTTCCCAGTGATGAAAACACCCCAGAACCTGTGGTAATTCAAGGCCTGATTTTGTGAGAAGTGGCACAACATGAAAATTGACTCATTGGTGAGCTGCTAGAGACGGTGAGTCCCAGCAGAATCCACTTTGCTCCCAGTGACTGCCCATGGCTTTGGCCAGCTGTGTACACCATCACCAGGTAATGAAATGTCTTGTTGTTTTTCAGGCCCGTGACTATCGCTGCCAGTTTGCTTAAACTTCAGATGCTGTGAGAGACTAATTACCAAAATGAGCACAGCAATGAAAACTATCAAACATAAGAAATCACTAGTTGTCCTTCAGCTCAGGAGGGAAGAGGCTCCACAGCTACTTTGAGTCTTGGGAGAAAAGCACTCGACTACTTAGGGAGAGAATCCAAATAAATCCCATTTCCTTGGGGAACTTACGTCTCGCTCCCAGCCCGCCTTTCAGATAAGTCACTATTTAAGCTCTTTCACTGTACTTTTGGCTGAAGCCCACCACCTATGTGTTGTTTTCCCAACAGAGAAAAAGCAGCTGCTTTCCCAAGACCTGAGAAGACCCGTCTGACACGTTGTACTCGGGGCAGAACAAGCAGGGAACCCTCCTGACTTTGGTGATATTACAACCAATCTACACAAATAGAGCTAATCTTTTGGTTTTCTTCCAGCCAAACAATGCTTTTATTTTTTTTTAGTTGCTTCCAGCATCTCTGTGTTATCAATGACTAAGACCAAGAGAAAAATAAAGCACAGAGAAAGAAAATTAATTAAAAAAAAGAAAACCCTGCATAAAAAAAAAACAACATTGCCCTTGCCAGAAGTATTAGTTAACAAGTCTGATTACTGGAAGGCAGTCTAAAGCCCTGCTTAAGTAGAAAAAAAAACCAAACCAAAACCAAATCAAACTTAACAATAATATATGAGTTAACTCCTCCCCAAGCTTTACTGGGGGATGTAACCTTTCTGCAGAGGGAACTGTCCTCTCAGCTAATGCATCCCCGTTTCACACTGTGTGTATCTTCCCCGGCACCACGAAGGACTAACCGTGCTCTGGGGCACGGAGAGAAGACCCATGAGATTGCCAAGGTAAAGGTGGTTCTAGTTTGTTTAAATAGGTATCACTCAATATGGAAATTCAGACCTTTTGAGCCATTCTGAGATTTTGACTCCTGTTCACCTACATCTGAAACAGCTCCAAAAACCTCTTAAATTCTCCAAATTCCTAGGAGACACAGTGAGACTCCACCTTTTTGCTTTGAGATCTCCATATGAAAGGCAATAGTCAAGTGCCAAATACCACAGGTTTCTAGTGGTCTCCAATATCCTGAAAATGTGTTATTTTTAGTATGTGGCTGGCAGAGAAAGGAAGTGTTAAATCTTGGACCAGCATCAAATCTGACTGAAAATTAGCAGCTAGGAACATCCTCTTTGATTATTTATTCCACTTTCCCATATCCGAATAGCCCCAGAAGGGTAGTAAGGATGACAATCACTAGGAAAACACCTGATGACAGCAGGTTAGTACAGAGAAGTTACTGGCTCTCCCCAGGAAAACATCCTAGAGTTTGTTTCCTCCTTTTTGATGAGCAGACTCCTGGGGCAGGTGGGACGGGCTGTCAGAAAAGGGCCCCTTGTGCTTCTCTGCAGTTCCTCCACTGCAAGACTTGTAAAAAAAGCAGGAGACAAGATGAAAATCCCAGACAATCCACTTCCAGATGCCTTTCTTATTTTCTCAGAGGTCCTCACGGTGAGAGAACAGCCTGCAGAGTGCAAGGCAAGTTGCTTGTATTTACAAACACAGTACAAGAAGCACATTACGAGTTGTCGGTGCTTGTAAAGGCTTCAAGGCCTTTTCTCCCCATATCTGCTAGCTGCTTTCTAAATTAAGAAACATGATCTGCTGCAGTTTTAGCAGCATTTTGATCTCAATTACATTTGGCATGACACTGGGCCAGCCCTGTTTAAATCACTGGAGTGTCTATGGGCACCAGTCAGCATAAAATGGGAATTCACGCCACTTGCCCGCAGGGTGGACACGGTCTAAGAGAGGGACAGTTGAGCAGGACACAGTTCTAGCATCATATTTCTCATTTATTCAATGCTAAATCAAAATTCAGATGTCAACACCATTCTTGCAGCACTCTGGGTTTGCCCACGCTGTCAGACAGTAGCTGAGTCCATGGCTGTGAGCTCTTTGGCACCATCCTCAACAACCAGCTCATCTCCTGCACCACAGGATGGTCTCTCTCATCTGCTTCCTGCCCGTTGTGTCCAAATCTCACCCCCAAACCAGTGCTGTGCTGGGGTCTCTCTCTCCATCACGCTCCCTGCTTGATAAAGGCAGCAGGTCAACTTGATCAGTGAGACATCAAGCAGCTGCATCTGCACAGGGAGGCACAGAGCAGGAGGGGATCCATGGTGGAGCACAGCACCTGGTCCAGGGAGGTGATTCTGCCCCTCTACTCTGCTTTGTTGAGACCCCAGCTAGAGTACTGCATCCAACTCTGAGTCTTCAGCACAAGAAGGACATGGACCTGTTAGAACAGTTCCAGAGAAGGACCATGAAGAGGGGTGAAGCACCTCTCCTATGAAGACAGGCTGAAAGAGTTGGGGTTGTTCAGCCCCAACAAAAGAGAAAGCTCTGGGGAGAAGTTAAGTGGCCTTCCAGGATCTACAGGGTGCTACAGGAGAGATGGGGAGGGACTCTTGATCAGGGAGTGGAGCAATAGGATGAAGGGTAATGGTTTTAAACTGAAAGAGGGGAGATTTAGATTAGATGCTAGAAAGAAATTCTTTCCTGTGAGGGTGGTGAGACCCTG
>BJBW01000910.1:308227-349810 GCA_004320125.1 Scolopax mira
GCTTGGAGCAACCTGGTCTGGTGGGAGATGTCCCTGCCCAGTGCAGGGGGGTTAGAACTCGATGATCTTTGAGGTCCTTCCCAACCCAAACCATTCTATGATTCTATGATTGGCTGCCATCTTCTTTTACCTACTGAACCAGCCAGGCTTATCATCACCATCAACCTCCTCCTCAAGCAGCAAAGGTTTGGGGTTTCATTCCAATTTTTGGCTGCCTTGCTGTAGCTGAGATGAAGACTTAGTTCCAATATTCACAGAATGGGCTTTACTAAGCTACAAAGCAGCATTCTTACACTGCTCCTCATCCCCCCAGCTCCTGGCATGACCCCAACGAGGCCTCAGAAGGGTAAAGGCACCAGGGCAGGGCATTTCCTCCAGTCAAGGACACCACAGCCAGCTATCAGCCATGCACCACACCAGAGGCGGTATGCGAATAGCTATAGAAGGCCAGGGGAAGCCTGCAGTGTCACTAACTAATAAGGTCAATACAAACGACATCAACTCCTTGAGGTCAGAACGAATGACAACCAGGACGCGCCACAGAAAGCTGCACGGAGAATTCACAGATGGACAGGCAATCTCAATTAAACTGTCCTCCCCTCCCATTCTCCTCTGAATTACTGCTCTAAAACCCCTTAATTATCTAAACTCAATTAGTCTTAGAATATTTGAAGCTTCCTGTTCAGACTAATTTCTCTCTCCTTCCTCATTTAGAGTGCTTGACTTGCATTAAAGAACACTTAGTGCCTGTGGTAAGGAGAGCTTTACAAAGGCAGGTCAAGACTTTGGGGTATTCACAACCTCCCCTCCATCCTCCCAGTGCCTGAGATCGGGCACTCAGTCTACGTGTGTATTTATCCAGATGAAATTTCAGCATCTCTGACATGGTTTGTTGTTTTTTTTTTAATACCTTAAGCCAAACATTTTCATTGCTAGTAGCAACTATCATCCACTGCAGCTATTTTCACTCCTAAAGATTTCCGTGTGTACTTCCCAAAATTATTTGCAAAGCAGTAATTTTTTATTATTGCTATTATTATTCCCAGGAACAGAAAAACATGGTGTTAATTCCAACAAAAAAAGAACATCGGTGGCAAAGCAGATAGTAAGACAAGACAATAGAAGGAAGCAGTTAAAAGATTCCCTTTCGTTTCAATGATGCCACTTCTCTGTGCAGACTGAACCTGCACATTTTCGTTCAAAGGGCAGCAATAAAATGATTGGGTTTGCAGCTCAGTCATTTTTTAGCCCCTGCAATGATGGAGACCAACATCAAGACTTCTCTCACCGTATTTCCTTCACTTTCTATTACAGCCTTGTAAGAAACCTCGATCCTAAGGTTTTGTGCCCCTCTCACAATGAGGTCTCAGTACCTTATTCTCCCTACAAAACATGGATGAATAGAGTGGGTTTTTAAGTGGGGGGGCCCACAGGATAAGGGCCCCCAATAATAGGGTAGATTCAAACCTCCAGGGTTGCCTAGAAATTATTTCATCATTTGTGTGAGGAGCCACACAAAAGGTAGTTTCTCCAGACAAGTTTTAGAGAAAAAAAAAATTGTTTTAGCTGCAAGCACATCTGTGCATGGACCTGTCAGGTTCATTACCTTGAGTCAATCAGATTTTTAGATGCATCTGTCCAAAACATTGTTGAAAACTGGCTACTTTAGTTTAGCTTAAACCTCTTCCAATACTAACCTGAAAATGGTTAGCTTGCTGAACAGGTTGCACTGAATTAATATCACATCTGCACTTAAAGCAGTTCACTGATGCCTCATGCAGGCAAACTCGCACGGATAGGAAACTGAAGCCCAGACAGATTAAAGGCATTGCTCAAGATTAAATAAGAAATCTCTGGGCAAGCCAGAACTGAACCCAGTCTGAGTCCCGATTCAGCACATTAACCACAAAGCTGACTCCATTAGTGTCTCACTGCCTCTGCTATGGCTGCCGGGTGGGATCGAATGCAAA
This sequence comes from Scolopax mira, assembly GCA_004320125.1. Lineage (NCBI taxonomy): Eukaryota > Metazoa > Chordata > Aves > Charadriiformes > Scolopacidae > Scolopax > Scolopax mira. The sequence continues at coordinate 310,198 of BJBW01000910.1, forward strand.
CTGCATCACGGCGAGCTCTAGCAGGGAACCAGACATCTCCTCTGACTAAGGTGCAGCAGCAGGATGACACTTTTCTGTTTAAGAGGAAACCTCTCTCTCCAGCCCTCCAAAAACATAGAATTGTTCTGCCCCAGAACTGGTTGGAAAACAAAAATTCCATTTTGCATCCATTTTTGAGGTTTTAGTTTTATTGCTGCACTGGGATAATACTGAAATTAAAAAGTAGACTTTTTTTTTTCTTCCTCCACCAAAGCCAGAGAAAAGTCAGGTTAATTAAAAAAAAAAAAAAAAAGATCAGAGATGCAAATCTTTCTCTCCCACATCCCTTAGAAGTGCTGGTACTGAGAACACCACCCATCCCCTGCACTCTCAGATCCTCATATCCTGAACTCTCTTCCCTCTGCAAGTTCTATCTCTGAGCGAAGAAGGTTTCAAAGACACCAGTTTCTTTGAAATTAATGCCTTTCTGCCCAGAGTTCTGTTATTAGCAAGGTATTTTTTCCCAGCATTAGAGTGACATTTCTTTAGGCATGTAACTACAGGAGGAGGAGGAGGCTGTGTGCTACACTAATCCTGGGCCTCAACATGCAGATTATAACGCAAAGAATCATTTTGTGCTGTTGACAATTGAAAATGCCTTGGAGGTTTGCTATTGTGGAATGGCCCATTTATGTTTTCTGGTCACATTTTGGGCTTGGTTTTTTGTTGTTTTTTAATTCCTCCCCCGCTCTTTATAGCTGTTGATACACAAGGAAATGATGAAGCTTTTAATTTGTTTTGTAGGATTTTTTAGGTTTCAATCTAAAATACGCTCTTCATATGAACCAGGCAATAGTGTAACTCCTCTTTCAGGTGAGCATCAGGTCATTGTGGGGCCTCTTTCACCTTTTACAGGGAATCCTTGTACAGAGTTTGGAAGAACATAACTGAGGTTCACAGCACAGGTATGTTCCCAGCTTCCAGAAGCCCAGTTGGGCTCAAACAGCTCTTGCTGAAAATGCCAGGCTGTCATTTTATCAGAAAAATTTCTGCAGTATTAAATTCATATAAATTTAAAAGCCCTACAAGTATGAGATACACTCACTTTAGCTAAAATACTATCATTTATGCAAATTAGAAAAACCAATGAATACCGATTTATTTCAGCACCCAGCCAGGGATAAGAAACCTTTCAGCTTTTATCTGGGCAAAAGCCTCCTCCTTTCACCAATAAAACGTGGTGGAAAAAACAAAAGTAAAGCTAAAACTATATAAACCAAAGTTATTCTAACAGTTTGTAAAGACAGATGAGAGTCATTACATTATTTATGCACACGAGGGTACTGGGATAGACAGGATTAGATGATTTACCCCAGATCAAACAATGAGTCAGTGACACAGTTTTCTGCTGTCCAGTGAAAACACGGATGTACAGTAAGCTGAAAAGAATTCATTTATTCCCCATATCAAAAGGATAAAGGAGAGAGCATTCCCTCTGCTCTCTGAGCTCGTGGTTCCAATAAGTGTTGATAGAACCGAATTTGGCAAGCAGGAAATTAACTGCACTAGTCACATATGCAAAGCATTTGCTGAAAACTAAAGTCTTGAGTTACTCAATTAACAGCAGTTTTCACTTGCTGAGGCCACAGGCCTCGCTATCGCAGCACCAATTTACTCCTTTGCTGCTTTCTTGAGAAGTTAGAAAGGACAGAACTCACTCGGGGTCCTTGGCCCAGAGTAATCAGTGGGGACGTTGTGCAATGGCCAAGTCCTGCCTCACATCTGCCTTCAAACTGCACGGACTGACTTGGTTTCGGTCAACACCAACTCAGATGGTGGGATTTTTGAATCGTTCACGGCTCAGATTTTCGTGGGCTGATAGGATCAACATAGAGAAGGAACAATTCAGCTGAAGGCTTGTCAACCCTCAGAATGCCCTGAAGTGGGCCATATCCTGCCATAAATATTTGCACAAAAATCCTGCTGACCTCAGTGGTGGTTCTCAGTACAAAATGATGGCAGGATGTGGTCACAGTGATCTTTCTAATAATAGGTTTTCTATTGAGATCAATGGACATTGGGCCCCATTTCATCGCCAAAGCTTGGTTCTGAGCTCTAAAGAGAGACATTGTTTTCCTGCAGCAGGGAGCACACAATTGCCAAATTTACTTCTGGCAAAGGCAGGGGTTTATTTTTAATGCTGAATAACACCAAAAAAGTCTGATATTAATTAAAAGAGTGTCTTCCTTCTGCATATCTCAGAGAAAAAAAATCTTCTAATGTTGCTGTTGGAAAGACACACTGAAAACATGAATATATCCATATTTCAAGCCAGACATAAAGTAAGTGAAAACTGCTTTTCCGTTACCTGAATGCAATTCTAAGGTGAGTTTCCAATGCATGGAAGGAGCAGGTGCTCAGCTCTTCAGAAGAGTTAAGTCAACTTAATAGAGGTGTTGAAGACTCAGGCCCCCAAATAAGTTCCTCACAGGCACATTCCTAAGTCTGTAGGCAGCACCTTCACTCCTTGTTCCCTGAGCCCATCCCTCCCTTGGTGTTCATTACAGCTTTGATGCCTCTATGTAGAAATCCTTATCTCCAGGATGCTAAAGGATGACTAAATGTTTTCCAGTGTTTTAATTCATTATCTCAGTTCAACTTTTAACTGATTTTCATCTTGTGGTTCTGCTATAAAGATAAGAAGCAGCCTGCCAGGGAAATAAGCATTTCACAGGTTAACAGCACAACGCTTCTAAAGAGGAAGCAGGTTTGTTTTCTGCCTTATTTTCTGGAAAATGTTAAAACAATCAAATGAATGAGAAGCAGTGGAGAACAAGTTGTAAAGGAGCTAATTTCCTGCTCGCAGCAGCTCTGATAAATTTCAATCTTGGCTGACAGGGGCTGTGGAGAGCGAGGGGAGGGCCGGCTCTCTTCCTGGAAAGCCAGACAGGATAGGATTGATTTGAGACATCTTCATTGCCAGAACAGCCAGTATTGGCTAATCATCAGAAAACAGAGACTTCAACCTACAGGAAGCGGAGAGAAGGAAGACGTCTGAATCAAGCCTTCAGGTTCCAAATGTGTAAATGAACAAAATAATAACAAAACAAAAAAAAAAAAAAAAGGGCCCTACTCACACACAAGCCTTCCTGGAGGCTGACAAATGCCAAAGGAAGTGCCAGTGCCCTGACTAACAAAAGAATCCTGAAGTGCTGCAGGCTCCGGTGCCAGCAGCGGCAGAGCCGGCACCCAGAGAGCAGTGGGTGGCTCCTGACACGGCTCTGCCGGATGGAGCAGACAACTCAGCATGAATCACGGGGCAAAGGATTCCTTCAGTCCGGGAGGAATCGGTACAATACTCAGACTGCCTGATGCTTTTTTTTTTTTTTTCTTAAATACTCCTAACTTTGAGAGACCAGCCGTTTCCTTCCTGATGTGCTCTGTGGGCGTGCAGCCGGCAGATGACTCCTCATGGATGGCACTGTGTGGATGTGAGCGAGTGCATGAACGCAGCAGTGAGAGGTCTCACAATGAACACCCCCCCCCCCTTCCAGGGACTGAACGCCCCCCCCCCCAGGTAGCCCACACAACCACTGCTCTGCCTGGCTACTAACAGGGCAGATCTCCCACCACTGCTCCCTCCAGGGGACCCCTTCACTTTAGACACACACATATACTCACATGAGATTACTACGAGTCAATCCTACAGCAGATTTAAAACTCTTGGAAATCCTTCCCGGAAGGAGGAATGTCTCCATCTCCCTGGCCACAAGGCTGGAAGTAGGGCAGAGGGTAACAGAGTATTCTTACACCTACAGGAACTCCTTAATTAGGGTTACAGGCAAAGATGTCTTTGGTTTACTGACTCCTCTTGCCCCAGAATGGGGAGGGGAAATGCTCCTATGAGGTTGACCATGTATCTCTGTATGTCTGGGAACTATCGGAACCAGACTATCTTGAGTCTGGGAAGGCACGTGAAATTATTCCCACTGGCCGTTTTTGGTCTCTCTGTGCAGCCCAGGTCTGTTTTCAGAGGTAAGGCTAACATAGTAACAAGCTGATCTTCTCTAGATACTTGGAAAGGTAGGACATTGATGACAGTCTCAAGATATGAAACCACCACTTGGTGGTGGAAGTTAAGTCCAAAAGACTCACTCAACATTTCAACTCTGTTCACTGCTATTACCTCTTGATTATTCCTTTAGATACATTTTGATTTGTGCTTTTTGTAGAATGATAAAGAGAGATTAAAAACACAGCCAAAGGAAAAATGATTTTTAATCAGATATATACTGATCCAATACTACTGACATCAGTTTGGAGTCTTCACATTTATTTCAGAGGTCTCTATGTCAGCTCTACCACCAACTCAGAGGCTACTCTGAGAAGAAACCACTTTAAAAGATAGACTCTCCTGTGTGTTACAGGACTGCCTATATGGAGAGAAAAAAAACATAGAATGGTTCGGGTTGGAAGGGACCTTAAAGATCATCCATGGGCAGGGACACCTCCCACCAGAGCAGGTTGCTCCAAGCCCCATCCAGCCTGGCCTTGAACCCCTCCAGGGATGGGGCAGCCACAGCTTCTCTGGGCAACCTGTTCCAGTGTCTCACCACCCTCACAGGAGATAGTTTCTTCCTGAAATATCTCATCTAAATCTCACCTCTTTCAGTTTAAAACCATTACCCCTCATCCTATTGCTTCACTGCCTGATCAAGAGTCTCTCCCCATCTCTCCTGTAGCCCCCTTTAGGCATTGGAAGGGGCTATAAGATGTCCCCAAAATGAGACTCAACCTCTCCTAACAGCCAACTGAAGAGACCCAGCCAATGCTGGGTCTGTTGGCACCCAGCATTCAACGAGCAGCAAGGACACACTTCAGGCAGACCCTGTGGCTTGACAAAGGTGACAGTGACATCCACTTCTGCCCACATCAGAGGGAAGCAGCTGAAGCAGCACTCTGACACCCCAGCCTGACTTCACGGAAACCTTTTGTGCCTTCTACTGCTGAGCTTCCAAGCTCAGTCATTGCCCAAGTCCCTTCCAGCCTTGCTTGTCAGTGATCTTATATCTGCTCTTTCCCATTAGTGTTAGCAACATGTTGTCCAGCTTCAATCTTTCCCCTTTCTTCTGCTCTTTCTTCTACCAAACTTGATTCTCTTCGTGTTTCATCCTTCTCCATTAATCCTTTTATTTCTTTTCCCATACATGCCTCCTCTGCATTTGCAGCAAAAATTTCCTGGTGAAAGCGTACCCTTGAAGACTGATTTCCATCCCTTTCTATCTTGCCATCTTTCTATCCCTAGAAATTCACCTCAGATTTAGCTATAACCCACATTCATGATCTTAGCAGTCTTTTCAGCTCCTTTGACAAACACTCAAACTGTTGCTGCCCAAATACTCCCTTTCCTCTGTCCTCATTTCTCTCTCTGCATCAGACCTTACTTATCACTTCCAAGAGATAAACTGATAATGAACAATGTGTTCTTTTTCTTTCCTGCCAGTAAGGCCCTCTCACATCCCATAAAGAAACCACTTATCTGCTTTCCCTCCAGCCTCTCCACTGATCCACAAATCAACCTTGGGTTTTTTTGTTCATCCTTACATCTTTTCTTCTGCTCCAGCTCTTATTTTCTTTCTCTCTACAGCACACGCTTGTGCTCATTTAAATTTCTGTTAAATTAAAAGAACCCAAATCCATTCTTTGCTCAGCGTTACCTTTTTCAATACTGCCCACTCTACGTCCCTCATCTCCCACCCTCTCCTTTTATTTCTAAGATCACTGAGCTCACCACTTGCAACAACATCTGGACGTCTCCTCCTCCAGATTCTGTTCAGTCCACCTCCTGCTCCTTCATTCCACCAAAATTATTCTTCTCTCAGTTTCAAAAGACACTTGCCAAAATTTCAAATCAATACTCTGTCTTTTCTCTCCATGGTTTGTCAGCCAACTTCAGCACTTCTAATCAAGCTCTTCTTGAAGTCCTGTCATCCCTTGGCTTAGAGGAGTCTTTTCTCTAATGATTCCCCTTCTCTCATTCCCATCACTGTGCACATGTTCTAATGAGGATCATCCACTGACTTTCTGTAACCCATCTTCTTTGGACTTCTCAGTTTCCTTCTCCTCTACCCAGAGAGCACAAGCAGCAAAGAAGAAATCTCATCCACAGCCATGAAAAAAGCACAGCATCTTTATGCAAAAGGAGTCCTTCTGCACACCAGACCTTTAACCCAAGTTCAAGTTCCATTAAATAGATGCAAACAGCACCAGGAGGTTAGAGTTTGGCTTTAAAAATAACAGGAAGGAATACGATGTTCAAAGAAGAGAACATATCACCAGCTTGAAAACAACTATAAACATGCCTAGTGCATATTATTGGCCATATTTCTAACTGATTAAATCTTTATCAGGTGAGAAATGCTTCAGAAGTACCCAGTATCCTAAGAGTGGCCACAGAAGCAATGTCCTTTTCTGCTCTCACCTTTTTCCACTCATTTAATGAAACAGATTGCAACTCGCACTGCTCTTTGTAGTTGCATTTATCATGACAATCAAGGCCAGCAAGAGCAGCAAGTTAATATATTTACTTTGGGAAAGGGTGAAAGGAGCAAGTTCAGGTTATGGCATCCCACATTTGGTCAGGATCCTGCTTGTCCAGGGGGGGTGTGCATGCTGATAAAGATCCTGGTCATGCCTATTTAGCCATGCTCTGCCATGGCTCCTGAATCAACCCAGCGTGGGTGAGCTGTGGGTAGGGGAAGTTCACAGGGAATTGCTCATTACCAACAGAAAAATGGTTTGCAAATGAGTTGCTCTATTCCCGGAGAAGGGTGTTCTCCAGTGCCTACAATCTGTAATGGTTCCATTGTACTCTTTTAACAGGTGTTTTGTTCCCACTAAGTAGTTCTGATTCTGTTGACAGCGGAATACACTGCATCTTTGTGGAGTGACAATCCATCATTCTTTCTACCCATATTATTTTTCCTTCTGCCCAAATCATACCAAGATATTGATTGATCAAGGATCCATCAGACACTTATCAATTAGGAAAACCTGGAATGGCAAGTTAAATGCAACAGACTAAACAAATCAAAGTAAAAAGTAAATTCTTCCCATCTGTATTTCCCTTATGTCTGAAAATTCACCGATTTTGACCTGCCACAGGAGAGAAGTCCTTATATAACAACATCATATAAACAATTCTCATCCCATTTCTGTGGTTTCAAGAGCATAATAATCATATCCTCAAAAGTATCACTTAACTTTATCTCCACATCCTAAACTGATTCAGTCTTTGAAAATGGCTTCTGATCTGAGTTCATCTGACATTTCCAAATCTCATACGAGAGGCTGAAATAGAATATTGGCATTTACAGCAAAACCACAGCATGGTTGTTCCATAAACCATTCCTTCGGCTTCTAAGACCCCAGTGCCTTCAGTGGACCACCACTTCAAACCTGAACTTTGCTGACTGGCTTAACAATTTGTTCCTGGTATCATGTGACGAGTTTTTGAAGCTCACATGTGTAATGGGGCAGTCGCTGCTAGTACAAAAAGGAAAAAAAAAATTAAAAATATAGTACAACATGAGGTTCCAATTGTCTGAAAACCTGAAACATCTGTTGGAGTCATGAGCAGTTGATTAGTGGAGTTCATTTCTAGGGTAAGGCTTCAGTAGATCAGCTCTTCTATCTAAGTATATCATTGTAGTCGCTGGAAGCATTACAAAGAGATACAAAGAATAAGCAGGAGAGATATAAACCATTTCTTTGGGTGCTAGTATCCTTAAAAGCCAGCTATAATGCATCGGTCTTCAGCACTGCTTTACGTGATAGCAGCATGTGAAATTAATAGCTGTACTTAAAGCTTGCTTTTATCCACCACAGCTAAACATCTGCCAGTCTTGAAGTTATAAACCTATACTATTTTTGAAGCTCGGAACTAGAGACTGTAAAAGTTCTTTTGGAAGATACAACACAACGTACAAGCTGTCAGTCTGAGCACATTTCTTACTTGCAAACTAATCCCACCGAGTTGGGTTCGGTCTGCCAGTCAAGACAATGACAAAAACATTTGTTGTTTTTTTAAGATGCTGCTTGGATTCCAACCGAAGGCTCTTCCAGTTCATGACACTAACACAAGGATTAATGCCTTGGAATATTTGCATAAAAAGCAGAGGTTAATTAGAAATGCTAATTCAGCCTGTGTGTACTCTACAGCTCCAGTGATATTGGGTAGGTATCTGACCTGTATATACTACTGCCATTAAGGCTGCTGTTGCAGATCTGTGATCATAGGACCAAAAGCCTTGGCACTCAGGAACACAAGAAACCACCAGGAAGAGGATGTCTTTAAGGTTAAGCCTCTAGCTCATTAGCTTGAATATCTAATTGAAGGTTTGCTAGGAATCCTAGCCCTAGCTCTTGTTCAATTCCTGGTGCCGGTGGCCTGACCTAACCTCCCGGTTTCCTAGTGCTCCATCTGCATCCACCTGTCACCTCACGCGTATTCCCCATCCAGGAATGGGGTACTGTTACATTAAAAATAACAACTAGTACTTGGTAGTAAGCAATTTCACTTCCCCTCCTGACTTTACTATTTTTTTCTTTAACAAAAACCATAAAATAACAAACACAAAGTAACTTGTAAGATTGGTGGGGTTCACATTCAGGTACATAGTTTGGTTCAACACACTGTGCAACCCTACCATGAATTTGGGAAGACTGTTTAATTATACAAAAATTAAAAGGTGTCTCCCTTTTATCACGAAGGGCCAACTTCTAAGAAGCTGTAACTAAGAAAATGGCAGTGACTGAGGGAGACTCAATGTTCTGAGTTGCTTTCGGCCTACCCTAAAGCAGAAGAAACTCTACACTTTTTAAAGTAAAAAGCATGTTTGACTGGGAAAACTATTACAAGAGGTTCCTAAAAGAAACTGTTTCCATCTGAACAGATCCAATTTTTGCAAGTATTCTATCATTCAGAAGATACTGCATTCCCAACCTTGAAATCCTTTCCAGGCTTTCCAGTTCTCTTAATAATAGGAAGTTTAAAAGAAGAATCTTAAAGACCCTGCTATAACACTGTTTTCTCTTACCCAAACTTACACCCTGAAGCACTGTTCTGGAGATGCTACTGAAAGCAGAGATGACCACTATCCCTACACAACAGCTGATTGTCCTTCCCAATTTAACATGGAATTGACTTCCAAACCCATATGTGTGGTGGAGTGAATGGATTCCAAGCATCAGCCTAATTTGGCTTTTCTAAGCACAAAACGTGGGCCCTCTTTCCAGTGTTCCTTCCTGAGAAGCCCAATTGTTTAATCCAGGAGCCTTCTGTTGACCATGATGGTTCCTCTGTAACTTGCACACACTCTTCCCTGTAACCCCAGGTGGATAAGGAGCCCAGCTCTCTATGTAAAAGCAGACCAGCTCACAGCAAAGCAGACCAAATGTGAATTCAGAACTATGTGCAAAGATTCCCTTGAAAACCCAGAAATCAATTGTGTGCAGATTACCTTGTCTCAGCTTCATTATAGCTCCTCTGTGAGGGTACAGGATCCAGGCAGTGGAAAGACTTTCTTCTGAACTACACAGCTTCTCCAGACCACCTTACTCCCTAGGAATTAGACTGGCCCTTCAACCAAACCTAACTTCTGTGGAAAAGACACATTCTTTTCTTTTCCTCTCCCACATACCCTGAGACTTCCAATGTGAGGTTTCCTGCTTTGTTCCTCCAACAAATCTTTTTACAATCCCTTCATGGCATACATGAACTGTCCTTTGCAAACTAAACTGAACTCACTGGATGGAAGTCAGATGGAACATGAAATTCAAAGGCCTACTCAGGTACAGCTGCATACCAAATTAGCTAATTATTGACCTAATAAACCCAGGCCCTTAGCGGGGCCGTTGTTTCAGGCAAGAAGCTACTTTAGCATAAGCACTTAAGTTCTCTAACAGAAATAGTTTACACCTGGCTATGAGGAGACCTTGGCATATGAGCAGACCAAACTGAAATCCACCCACAAAAGACTAATAGACCTGCCCTAGGTCACTCCCATCAGGGCTGGAGAGTTTCACTCCCTTGTTAACTTTACTAGATAAGTGCCACCTTTTGTCCAAAATGGCAAGCACTTTCCTGGATTGCCATTAGGATTTAATGGCAGACTTTGCTGTTGCAAAGACATCTCATGATACAAAAAATCCATTGCATCAGCTTCCTAATATCATAAATTTAACATAAATTTATATCAAAGAGCTACGTTCCCAAAATTATTGGTGCTGCTGCACCTCTAGCTCCATGATTAAGATGACAAGTTCTTAGCAAGAAATAAGGGCTGAGATGAAAGGGCTCTTTGGTGAGCCACAACATTACCAGAAGCCTTAGGGACTCAGATTCTGGCTTTCTCTCTGCCTTGATTTATGAACAATAGAAACCTCTAAATGATCTGCTCATCGGTGAGTGAGCTGTGGTATGGCTCTGTGCACCTCTGCATCAGAGATGGAAGAAGCTCTGCTTCATGAGTGTAGAAAGATACAGAAGTGGGAGATGTAGCTCTGTCCCTTCTCCACATCATCCCTTGCGCCCACTCACTGTCTCTCAAACTGCAAATAGTGGAGTTGTGCTACCAACGTAGAGTCACTGCTAATACTCTACACACACAAGCCTTGGATGAAGAGCAATGTGGGGATTTATCTCATTAGTGGGTTTAGGAAGGATAAATAACAGCAACACTCAACTGCCAGGTTCTCTTTCATTTCTGTGTTCTTCTCCTGAGAACAGATGGAAACAGCTCCTGTGGGAGCTTTTGGACTAAACAGAACAAAGTGAAGGGGCATGTTCCTTCCAGCACTGAAAAAGCCTCGAGGAGGCACAAAGCAGAGGAGGGACTGCCTGGTTTTGATGTCTGTAACCGTTATGAGTAAGCCAGCAGTGCCCTGACAAGAAGGCCTGAAGAAACTGGGGTGTGGCAGCGTTTCGGCACAGCAAGAGAGAGCCCAGAAACCAACACCAAGGGTTTCTCTAGGATAGGCTGGAGTACGAGCCAGGGCAGGAGGTTCCAGTGCCACTGTGAGATGGGCTCCAAGCTCTGCCAGAGCCATGTGACTCACAGAGGCGGAGGAAAGAACAGGACTTGGCAACCTGGGCTGTCTCACACAGTAGAAGGTTTTGTTCTCCACAGGATAACCCAAGGCCTCTGTGGTCAAACTCTTCAGTAAAGGAGTGCAGTTCTTGCCACTCTCTGGTCACCTTCTTCATAGCAGTGGACCGTATCACATAATTCATGTGGTGTAACAGGGCTTGATGGGTCCTGATTCTCCTCTGCTCCAGCTGCCCAAATGAGGAGAGCAGGCTGTGGAGAAGTGATGCTGGTGGGACTGTGTCTCCTGCTCCTTTTCCCCCTGCAGCAGCCAGACCTGCCAGGCCCCAGAAGTTGGGAATATCCGCCTGGAACAGGACGCCACTCCCACGCAGCACGGCGAAACCAGGACTGTGATTCACAAGTGGAACCACTTCCCTTGGGACAGCTGTAATGGCTCCCATTTCCTGCTCTCTACCCTACCCAATTTTTAAGGTTCCCATCCTCACCACAAGAATCAAACAGCTTGCACAACAGACACTGGTCTGCTGTAGTTTACAGCCCAGCACTTCAAGGTGTTTCTGGTTAGTACCTGTAAAAGGTGGGCTGTACCCACTTGTGATAAGAGCCCTGGAAAATGCCACCATGCTTTTGGTAAACTCCTTGAGACAACCTGGACTCCTACAACCTGGAGAATAAGACATCTCACATGCCTGGAGAAGAAATATTATATTTTCCCTCCCAGCCCAAATGAATCCTGAAGCCATGATATTTAAAAAAGCCTAATGATATGTTGCTAAGTTTTTGGCATGCCAGATCAAATATTCTTAATGGAACGTTTTCAAACTGTGGATAATATAATGTGGTCTAGCTCTTGCGACACCTGAACACCCGGAGCCGTGGCTAGCACTGCCTTGTGTTGCATACTCGGTTGAGTAACCATCTTTAAAGGATAACATGACATCTCTCACCATTCCACTTCAGTGGGACTGACTGTGGGATTACAGTTAGGCAGCTGACAGCGTGACAGACTTTTCTGAGAAGCAACCATCCCAAAAAGGTGTATGTATACTCCAAAGTATGATACCCCAAAGTATGATACCCCAAAAGGAGATTCAAAAATAGCCTTGTTTTTACAAATCACAAGATCATAGGATAAATCATGTTGAAAGGGACCTCAGAAGGCCATCTAGTGCAGTGTCCTGCTCGAAGCAGGGGCAGCTACAAGGTCAGACCAGGTTACTGAGGGCTTTGACTAGTCCATTTGCCTTTCAGAATGTCTATTGCAAGCATTGAAGAGTTTGGGTTTTATATTCAAACAATTTACAATTGGTGAAAAAGAAATTATAACAGCCTTAGAAGTATCAGTGAACATGATCCACTGGCTACTAGGGGTCAGTTAACAGTAATTTTTCCCCCAGAAATACCCTCCTCTGTTCTGATTTCCAACATATTACTTTAAAGCAGCAATGAGTAAGCTGAGCTGTGATGATTTATTCTCTGTAAGTATGATTTTCACAAGTGGCAATGACATTGACAGCTTAGAACACATGAGCTTGTAGTATTTACATCGAAATACACTTACTGTGAAAGTGTATTTGCTTACTGACCAAATACACACTAACACTAAAATGTTAGCATTATATAAACTACCTACAAAGCCCATCCCTGGAAGTAATAAGCTATTTGTTAAGGATTCCTTAGATTCTTAGTGACGTTTCCTGATAAAGGTCCCATTTATAAGCACAGATGACATTTAATATGCACAGTTTTAACATTAGCTTGTTAAACCCATTTGTTATAAAGTGTGCTTTAACCCACGTTATCAGAATTGCAATTGAATTCCTCACATGGTTAAAGGGCAAATTCAGATACCTTTAGTCACCTTTTTTCCATAACAAGTCTCCCTGAACTAACTGGAGATTGATGATTAGAGAACGAACAAAGGGCTGAGACTGCACACAGGGCTAACACCAGGGTTACCAAGAGATAGTGGAAGTTCTAAATTTTACCTTGAAAACCTTCACAAGCTTTGACTGTTCTATCAGTATGGTTAAAGCAGTGAAACTTTCTGAAGTCAGCAGGTTTATATTTTCTGAAATGTGATTCCACAAGCCAACTTAAATCACATACTGGAAAGAGAATATGTCCTTGATTTCACCATAACTGTCCTCAGACACAGGAACGCAGTTGGAATAGTCTATAAAAAAATCTTAACATCACTAACGCTGACGAAGTCGCTCTGCTACAAATTTGTCCATAAACAAGGACTAGTGAGAGCCCCATGCAGAGTTGCTACATTTTGGACTAAGAAAAGCAACACAATCACAGGTTGAGAATGGCACTACTGAGCACGAGATGGGGGGTGTTAATTCAGATCGACTGTAGTTTGGGTGCGTTCAAGTGTTTTGTGTATAAAAAGAACTTTTCTACCAGTCAAAAAAATTCTAAATTTTTCTAAAATTTCTAAAAGACCTTTAATCTACTTTAATGACACAGAACGGAAGACAGGACAGCCTGCAGAAAAGTTGTTTTTCACTTTAAAAAGTGAACTTTCTGAATTCAGAGTAACTACTGTGCTTCTGGCAGTCCTCCCACTGTCACTTTGTGTGTTTGTCTTCCCAACAACATCCATCCTCCAAAGCTCTGGATCACAAAACGTGACACACGATGCACATTGGGAGCCCTACCAGCAGCCAGCCAAAACTGCTAAGGGGAAGAAGTTATTCAGTGAGTATTTCCCATATTCCCCCGCAACCTTCTCTGACTACCCTCTACCTTTTTTGGCAGAGCCAAACCTTTGCCAACCAGGATTTTGTTAAACCTTCCTCTGCTATATTTAGTGTCCGAAACCTATAGCTGTAAATAGGTTTTCCTCCTAAATTATCAAATTCCATAGCTGTTGGTCAGACATACCATCTCCTGCCTCATACCAGAGCTGCTATCACCCTCTTCCTTATTGCCTGATCAACGTTTCTCTCTAATTACCCTCTTCCTTATTGTCTGATCTCTGTTTCTTCAGAAATATCTCCTTTAGCACCATTCAAACCTGAATTACTTGAGTTTTAACATCTTTTACATGACGGGCATATTTAAGGAACCAGCAGTATACAAACAACATTAGAAAATATACAACAGAACTCAGCTAACAACGTACATTTAATGAGGGCATAGCATTTTCTCTTCTGTTTTATTTTTTTAAATCTACACCATCAGTACTGTTAACTCCACCTACTAAATCCACAGGCACACACCTAGCACTGGTACAAATGAAAAATGAGCTAGAAAACACCTTATGCTCTCAGAAAAAGGGAAGATGGGGAGGGCATGATAGATTCATAAAGAAAAGCAGTATTTCATCCTTGTAACTGTGGAATCCGTTTTTGTAATAATAATTGTTTGTGCCGCTGACTTCCTTCAACACCTGTGACCCTGCTTGTCATGGCCTCATTGCCTGCTGGAAACTTGGCAAAAGACAAGAGAAGAGATATTAGGGAACCAGTGTTACATCCTGCGAGAGGCCATAAAGTCCAAAGGTTGAAGAGGATTGCCAGGAGCAGCCCGATAAACGAAGGAAGCACGTGGCTCTGAGGAGACAAACTGCTGTGCCTGAGAACAACGTGTTCAAACTCCACGAGCTGCACCCCAATGTCTCACACGCCTCAAAGACCACGCTCACTATCCGGGGACCTTTCCCAAATAGGCCCCTTGGAAAAGAAGTCTTTTAAGCCCCTTTATGAAACGGGTACATGACCACTCAGTGCACTGCACGTTGCCAGAATTTCACAGATCTTAAATTCGAAAAGCACTCCTCTTTAATTTTTCAAATTAAGCGAGGATGATTTGTTGATTTAATAAAAAGAAAAAAATCCCGTCTAAAACCCCTTGTGAATTAGCATATTCAAGCCTTTCCAAAATCTGTCTCCAGTAAAGAACTTGTCCTTAAAAATCTATCAGACTGTAACTAAGCTTGTAACTTGGCATGTGAAATAAATAAGCCAATAAGCAGATCCTTCAGAAATTTTCAATTAAACCTGTAAAAATATCTATAAAATATTCAGCATTTGAAGAGTTTTTATTCAGGAGGGGAGTACACCAGCTTTGGTTTCTTGTTAGGGAAAGCATGGGGTATTAATAACTAAGTAATTATCCCTATCCACCACTCACTCGGTTCCACTAGCACAACTTTTTGTGAAGCCACACTGTAAATCTGAGCAGAAAACTGTTCTGGCTTTCAGAACAAATCAAACCAAGAACCCAGCATGGCCCCCACAAAGCACTGAGCAAGCAGAGGCAAAGAGGCAGCGCAGGAACAGCAGCCAGGGGAGGGAGGAAAAAGGATGTGAATTGCTTTGAGCTCATATTGCTGCCGAGTACTTTCTATTATAAAACCATAACCTAATATGCTTTTAAGACTCCAGCTCTGAACTTCTTCACACGGTGCAGCTCCTTCCCTACGCAGGGACCCTATAGGGATCTAGACCATGGCAGAAATGTGCCTGTGTGGAGCTTGCA
The DNA here is from genome assembly GCA_004320125.1 of Scolopax mira. Taxonomy (NCBI): domain Eukaryota; kingdom Metazoa; phylum Chordata; class Aves; order Charadriiformes; family Scolopacidae; genus Scolopax; species Scolopax mira. Next base: position 325,779 of record BJBW01000910.1, read on the forward strand.
GGCTCAGACACTGCGCTCTATTATACTGCTCATTATTCACTGCTTATTCACTAAAACGAGAGGATAACCCCAGCACTGCTTGTAAACACAAGGGCTTCCTTGAGAAGCAACGGCAAAATCCCTAAGTCCGGCTCTCCTTGTAAGTAAAATGCCTGAGCTGGGGAGGGCTGTTCTCCCTGGGGAGCTCAGCTGTGGGAAGCAGGAGCAAGGAACTGCCTTTTTAGGACTGTGGCTGAGCAGAGCCGGGAAGCGCTGGGGCAGGAACGGGGCTCCCGCAGCAGCTCCCTGGCCTTATAAGGAGAAAGCCAGGTATTTCCCCAGCTCCCTACTGGGAGCTGCACGGCCAGCCCAGTAAGGTTAGGCTAGGCAGGGCTACCCGAGAACCTTGGCTCACCTCTGGTGGTGGGGGGAGACCCTTGGCCACAGCCCCACTCCTGCTCAGTGCAGACCTACAGCCCCGCCGTCTTCAGCCTGCAAGCATTTCAAATAGGCCTTATTAGGAAGCAGAGAGGCTTAATTAATTAGAAAGATGGTTTTCAGATCTGTAAAGGCAGATGGCTTGTGGGTGAACCGTACTTGATTTTGAATGTGACATTTTTAAGGCATTCAAGGCAACGTTTTGGAGCCCCAGTCTCTAATGTCAGGTATCTTTTTAGCCACCTACATACGAGGGCAGGTTTCCAGAGGTGACGAGCAGCTGGATTTCCTGAAGACTCCAACAGAAGGGGCAGGACACCTAAGCCTCAGACACCCAGCAATTCAATTAAGCAATCTTTAGGAACACATGATTAAAACTCCTCCCCAGCTGCCTAAAAATTAAGGCCTCTTGACAGAAAAGCACAATGATCTTAAAGTATAATTTTTTTCCCCACAATATCCATTTTTAAATTGGATTTCTAAGTCTTTTTCAGAAAATGGCAACAAAAGCAGATTGTCCTTCTATATTCCAAAAAAAAAAAAAAAAAAGAAGTCATTTTCCTTTAGATATGCTTTTTTTAAAAAAACTTACACTGTAACGTTAAAATGAAACACTACCCATCCAGGAATAATACAGCATCCCAGTCATGAAATGGCATATTGAAATTCAAGGAATTACCCATATGGTTTATTTTGCCATCTTTGTGTTTTGAGGTTAAATGCTGAATAGTACGAGTTTAATTGAAAGCGGCAACTTTTAACCTAGAGGTATGAGAATTGCTTGATAGTTTTGCTCTGTACCACTTTTTAAATCCACAGACAAGCATCCTCACTACATCACAAACTACTGCCATCATTAGTGCCTTCAGGTAACATTCGCAGCAGGAAGACCAAAATTTGGATGCATCTTGCCACATCCCACTTGCAACATATTGTCAAGAAAACATGGGAGAAGTACTAATTACCCATGGATAATAACAGGGCATATGACTCTAGGATTCCTTCTGAGAGGCCCATTGGAGAAACAAGGCCATAGACAACATGAAAAAATACATGAAACAACTAAAAAATATCTACACGTGATAAACTTATCCAGTAAGAGCTCAGACATTGAGTAGGGTTTTCTCCAATTGTTGATTGGGTTGAGATTACATTTCTGTAGGGTAATACCACTTTCATAAAAGGAATAACATTTTTGATACCAGGTTTCATATTGTAAATTTCTCCTTTAAAAGATCTTGCTTGCCAAAGCAGCACAGCTGCCAGCAGGGAAGAAAAGCAGGCAAACTATTCCCTTAAAAGCAATGACTGTGCTGCGCTGCTCAGGTACACGAGGCATCGCTCCAGAACTAGGGAACATTGGCTCATTAGGAGCAATTAAAAAAACTCTGAGGGGATTTTAAAAACAACAACTTCCAAAAACAAAACATGCATATGTGCCACATGCATTTGTTTATGCAGCTGTAATGAGTGATGAAATCCATTTATGAGCTGAAGTCACAAGATTCTAAGCAGGTCTTTGTTTAATCTCAGTAAGTCGTGACATTTCCCTACTACTTAGAATAATGTGATTTGGATCAACATTTTCAAACTTATGCACCTGGTTTTTAACAGCATTTACCAACTGCACTTCTCATCTGCTTCGCTGGAGACTGAACAGCCTACTTCTAAGTCACCACTTTGATTAAGCATCCTCCAGACAGATACAGAAACCTTTGTTTTAGTTTAAACTACGCCTGTAATTCCTGAATTCAGCATACATTCTGAAATTCTTACTCAAACTGAGACTGTGCAACCTGCAAAGAGTGTAAATAAAAATCAATGAGACCACTAAGTGGAACGAATACTTACAGCATCAGCCCTTCTATAACCACAAAGTCTATCCAGATGGCTGCCCTTAAAAGACTTTAGGAGGTTTGCTATAGACAATGGCTTTCGGTCCAGCGTGTTGCTGTGACTTGGAAGAATAAAATGAAGATAAATGCAGCAGTTTGCTGCTTACATTAATGCAGCATTACTGCCCTCAGTAACAAAGTGAAAAAAAGATTCAGCATAAATAGCTATTGTTATATATGTTTTCTGTGTTTAGAAACTGTGCTAGGCCTTAGATGTATTCTTGTATAGCTTTAACACTATACGAATCAGGAACGCTGCACAGAAATCAAGACCACATTTTTAGCTTTGCTATTAAGGAGGAAAAAAAATAGGAAAAAAAAAGATATTTGTTTTGCAAACAGATCTGATGCTTTGTGAGGATCAGATCAAAACTAAATGAATCTAGGTCCACTGTAAATATAAACAGAGTGAGTTTTTTATATTTTTCTTAAGAAGGGAAAAAAGATTATAGACTCCTGATCTGGAGACATCCCAGATATAGACAAAAATTCTCTTAGTCTTTAAGGTCCAAAGGAAAGTGTTGTTGTCTACACTTATTCTCTATTCTCTCCCTTGTGTTTGGCTCATTCATCTGCTGCTCTCCAGAGTCCCAAATGAGTCAGGAAAGTTTGTGGATTTTACAGCGTGCTACCAAAACAAGATGGCAGAAGGATATTAAGAAAATGCAAGTATTTCTCACCTATAACATTCTGTTCCAAGCAACCTCTTGTTTATAGGCAAAAGCATAAAGTACAAGGTAATTTCTTAAGCAGCTTGGACCCAAACTCTAAAAGGCCAAAGCTAAATATGCACAATCAGCAAAGTCAATGTATCACCTAATCAGCACAGAGGATGTTCCTATACCTTGCATTTTTTACAATCTATTATTGTTGTTGAAGGAAAATAACATGAACTATTGCCAGTGTCTCTCTTGAGGTGAAAAAAAATCCTAAAAGGATCATCAGTATAAGGCAGCCAGGGAAACACCACAACTGCTGAGATGGACAGTGACACTTTTCCTGGCATTTCAGATAAAAACACAGCCCATAGGTGCATGTATGTTACACACAAGCACCAGATGGACTTGGGAAGAGAGATGATATTCTGACTAGGACTCTATAAAGGTTTTGTTGACTTCCATTTTCTTAGGATTTTCAGGTAAAAGTCACACAACACATACAAGCCATCATTTATATATGCTTGATATTTTGAGGGGAAAATCTTCCTACCTAAATTCTAAGTCTGTAGGGATTTTATTTTATATTCTTCCATTTACAAAGTCCGGTTCATTTATCTTCCTTTAGCTTTTTGGGATCTACTATACCACTGTGCCAGATGATAGAAAACGACTGTGACAACTGAAGTCAGAGTAACAACTGAAAAATACGTATCAGTAGAAAACACTATTTGATCTGCTACTCCACATGAACTAAACTCAGCTGAAAAGCTCTGAAAAGGCACATTAAAAAAATAACTGTGAGAGCGTTAAGTAAACAGTTCCCTTACTGGATTTGCTGTAACTGACTAAAACCTTTCTTCCCCTTTCCACATTAAAGGAGAGCCCTAAAACCACATTTTGCATATTTTATTAGTTCAAAACTTTTCTGCCATGGTTCCCAGGACCAAGTCTAACAAAGTTTAAAAAATGAATCTAAAATAACAGTCTTAGAATCTGGTGGAGTGTGAACAACAGGACTATCAATAAATGTCTCCTCTTATTCCCAGACCCAGAATGGAATTCTAAACAATTTTTAGCCCCTAAGATTCACAATTTATTGAACCTGAACTTGTGCACCAGCTTTAGTAATCAATGTTACCTGTTTCATGCCTCCGACCGCTTTCATTGGAGAGAAGAATTGCACATTTGGGGAAAGAAAAACATTTTTGTGACTTTTCAAAATCCCAGTTGAAAGTTTCTTAAAAGGTCAGAAAGCTGGGAGTTATCCTGCTAGAAACAGATTAGCAGGCAGAGGGTAGGCAAAGTGCTCAGGGGTGTATGGGAAGTATAATCTATCAGATTGATAGCACCACTATGTATATGGTACAATTATATCTTATCTTCCCAGCCCTGCAACCAAAATAAACCACACCGAAGTCTTGGAGTCGGATTCTGTTGTCTTTAAGCACACACCCCTTAGGGGTGGCGACCCAGGACACACCACACATCTTTTACTTCATGTAAGACAAAATCAAAACAAACATAATCAGTATTTTTCCTTTTAGGACTCTCACTGAGATTCTTTGATGTGTTTTCCCTAATTGTTTTCTCATATAATCATCACACTCAGGGGTTTCTCTGAGCTTGCAATGGTCTAGTTTTTATGTAACCTCTTCCATGCGGGCACCTTCCCAAGCTCCCAACACAGCAACTGCTGTAACAGTACACAGCAACACTACACCAAAGAATACCTTGTCCAAATGAAACCAAAAGGGAAATTTAGATGAGTACATTCTGCTTAGGTTGGAATTTTGGCTCAGACACAAGAGTTATCACTCCTGGTCTTGCAAAAAAAAAAAAAAGAAGTCTAATGGAGATACTGAAAATGAAAGTATCTCTTCTACTTCAAAGCTGAAAACCTGGCCACTTCTATAACATGTTTTTCTGCTCTGGGAAATTTTACTTATCTGTACCTATTCATGAAGGGGAAGTCCTCGGTTCTACAAGTTGGCAGTGGGTTTGCCATTCACTTGACTAGACCTGAGACTCCACCAGTATGATTTAGTACCCATGGTATAAAACTAGTTACATTTCTAATTTCTACCCGGCTACTTGCCAATTTTATTTTGTCTTAGGAGCAATTATTCACATTTACATCTTATCTCAATTCTCTTTAGCAATATCCCTATTTACATCCTTAAGCAGATTACCACATTCTTTTCAGCGTTACCCAAGAGATGCATTGCTGTACTACAGTCCTAAAATTTTCCAGATCCACTATTAATAAAATGCCTAAACTTAAAATAGACACTGTGCAAAACTCGTGTAACTGGAACACCTATAAAATACCCTGTAAACAGCTGCCCTACATCTAAGTTGCCAGCAGATTCATGAGGTTCTAGAGTTAATTTCTATTTATCAGCTCAGATTTACTGATACCACCGATACTGATGTCTGTTTTCTCTGCTGTGTCTTGTCAAGACACTGCACATGGAGGAAGCAAGAGCCAAGACAAGAACTGGAAACGTTTCCTTCACGTGGGAAGGTGCCCTGCTAAGAAACTGCTTATTGAACCTGACAGCGAGCGTATAAACAACATTAGAGGGAGTGCTCACACATGTACTCCCAATAAAGGGGAGGACAAGGCGGTGAAAGTCAGAGCTATTACAAGACAAATACAAATTAAAGGCACTGTTTTTAATCTCCAGGATATTAAAATATTTTTGAGAGCTCCCAGTGTTTCGGGAGGAGGGACGGAGAGAAGGGGGTAGGGGGAGCGGTAAACTCTACTGAGACTTGTCTTATGGGTTGTATCACCTTTTGTGGGAAAACCACTCTAGAAAAAAAAGCAACAGAGGATTTTGAAAGTAACAGAAAAGTACTTGCTAAAAGGTAGCTTACTCTTTGTAAAACTTCCCATGAGGCCTGAAAAAGCACCCTGGGCATGCACTTTACCAGACAGCTTTGCATATGAAATGCTGTGTCTTTCAAAAATAGTTGTATATTTTTACCATCGGGGTTATTCCTGTCAATTGTCCCTTGATTACTGATCTGTGAGAACTAAAAAAAAAAAAGAAAAAAGTCAAAGCTCCTACAAAGATGTAAGTTCATGGGATTTTTGACATTCCCCCTCCTTACCCTGAAACTTTAACCCTTGAGCGAATCCTGCCATATATATTTCCTTTGCTTGGCAGTCTGGTGGGCCACCTGGAAAGCATCAGCACTCTAAGAAGAAAACTGCTATTGTTTATTTGGAATTTCCTTAAAACAAAAACCTGGCTGTCCATTACCATTTCCCAGAAAGGTATATTGTTCTATCACGGCCCCTATCAAATTCAAGTGCAGAGACATGTTTAGGGTACGTGCAGTGGCTCAGATAGGCTGGGCTGTTGCAATCCTGTTGCAATCCTGTGCAGAAAACAGAACGTTAAGGCCTGCGTGCTGCTCCCACGCCCTCCCCTTTTCAGGCTTTACATTAACTCAGTGACACCCCGCCAGGCACAAGGTTTATTTACACAACACAAAGTCTTGAGACCAGCCTTTGTTCGACTGCAATGCTGACAGGCTTATGAAGCACCACTGGCTATAGTAAAGGTGTATTAAGAATCAACTGAGGACCACGTATGAATGAAATGTTTTGAAACTCACTTGATGGAGTTCCCAGCCGACGCGCAATTCTCTTTTAGCCAGAAGCTGTTGGGACAAACTAGGGACACTCCTGGCTTTCACAGAGATCAGTCAATTGCACTAACACGGTGGTTCCATGAGGACTTTAATCCAGGATGTGCCGGTGACACCCTACAAAGTAGGAAATTTTGCAAAGTAGCTCCCCAGCCATTCAGTTTTTTTGCTGGGATAGGTTTGAACGGGGATGAATTTCCCAACACTCTTCACCTCCTGGCTGTGTCAGCGCAAGGGAGGGGGCAGCGTGGGAGCAGGAAGAGGGCAGGACTGCCTCCTTTGTCAGCAGCCCCGGCCAAAAGCACTGGGGGAACTAGCCACATCCTAAATTGTACTGATTTACATCTGCTAAAAAGCACTCCTTAGTTTTCCTTAAAAATGACTGCTATACAGATAGCATTTTAAAAGGTAACACCCGTGTAAAAACAGGCAAGAAAGCTTAGGTGCAGACTTATTGGGTGGAAGCATCCAAGGGGGCTGTAACCTTCACCTCCCCACGGGTAGTGATACCCACTCCTGCGAGGGGGGAGGGTTGTGGCACTCACCCTCTTCCCCGAGGGGTGTAGAATGCAGAATAGTTCACGTTTTTCACGTGATTTTCTTCTTGTCAAAGTTTTGGACTAAGTGTCAAGGCTTTTTCTTCAAAGAAATTTTCTGTGTGATTCTGGAGAGGTGGTGATGGCTGTGCCTCAGCTTCCCCCTTCTGGGAATCCAACATGTAATACTTCCTCCTACACAGCATTTTTGACATTAACAGCTCCAAACCACTGTCAGAGCCACTCGCAAGACAGACTCTGAATGTAAAGAAAAAAAAAAAAGAAAAAAAAACAAACCACAAACCAACAACAAAGCCCCTCCAAAAAAAGCAGACCCATAGCAACTGGAAGATATTTGGTGAAAATGTCAGAGTGTGAAAATGGTGTAAATCTAGGTGCCAGTACATGCTCTACACAGTCCTGGGTCAGATTCAAAATACATTAAAAGGCTGATGAACCAATAAAAATGTCAATGGCTGATATCCTAAAAGCAAATGGGGCCAGTAACAAATATTTTATACCAATAAATCCTAGATCCTCTTCCAGATGAAATTCCATTCCTTTTCTGATCCTTTTTTCTTAATGCATTTTTTTATGCATTATATATATTTTTTATTTATAAAAATAGTTCATACCACTTGTACAGCATTTATTCTCCATAGATCTGCATGCTTTACCAGAACTTCCATCTCATTGTGCACATTTTACAGGCAGGGAAACCAAGCCACAGAGATGCAAAAACTGATTAAGGGTCATTCAGCAGAGAGGTAAAACCAGGGAAGACTGCAGTTCTATCCCATTTGAGTTTATTCTGTTCTGTTCTTCTCTGCTTGTACACAAAAAATAAGATTATTTCTCATTAAACTCCTGAGGTTACATTAAGGAAGCTAACAAATTTTTGCTTCACTTCATACATTCTCTTGGTTGTCTTGAAGGGATATACATTCCCCACCACTACTGCTACAGGGTAAGGTAGACACTTTGCAGAGCAGAAACATAAATGTGAAATACACCACCGTTCTTATTAATATTTATGTAATCATCTCGGGCTGAAATTGGCTATCATTGAATTGACCTCAGATCTTTGACATAAATGCCTATTTGAAGCACCTGGCAATAGGCTGTGAGCATCCACACCCAGAACTGCCTTGTCTGGGCTTGCAGATTTGCCAGCCACACACCTTTTCCTATACTCACTGTAAGGAACGCAATAACTGGAAAACATCAGCACAAAACATGCTTATATAGAACAAGGCTACGTCGTACCATTAGCTCTTACAACACACGTGCTTAACCTCTCTCACAGGACCTACCTCAGTCCACAGCCTGTCCTTAGCTCAACAGAAGCCTCTGCGAGTACGCGCACACTGCAGCTGGTACCCAGATTTCTAAACACCATACAGCCTTTTTTGGAATGTCGTTCTAGTTGCGCTCCCTAAAAATAAAACATAAAATTTTTAAGAAAAGTAAAATTTAGAATTTCAATTAGCAGCCATCGCAGCCCTTAGGCCTTTGCTTTATTATTGTCCTTTTATCCAAAAAAAAATTTTCCTTGATCTCATAAGCTTGTTTCTAATATATTCAAATGTTATGGCTTTTTTATATGTTTCATATGTTCTCAACAGACTGTGTAAACAGTCCTGCGAGCTGACCAACGCGTCTGCCAAACGCGCTGCTGGCTGTTGGGGCAGCACCTCCTCCAGCACCGTGTGAGTGAGGGAGCTGTGCTCCTCAACCCACTGTGGAAAAAACAAGATCTCAGGCAGGGATCAGTACCGATTCTGGACTAAATTTTCCATCTCTGCTTCCTCAGGAACATACAGACACTGCAGTGTTGACACCTGCGTAGAATGTCTACTGAAGAAACGAGGAAAGAAGAGCAATTTTGAGGGTTTCAAGTATCTTGGTTCTTCTATGAAAGGCTTAAGGAGCTACTGTGGACAAGACCAGGATATTCCCATCCTGGGAGGGAACAGGGCTGGCCAGATCAGAGGGGAGCAGCTACACAATCACTGTGTGACATGTTCGCTGTGATCAGAGATCAGATTGTTTATTATTAGTCAGATGGGATTGAGGAAGAGTAGCAGTTTAGTAACGTGTTCTCCAAAACTGAAATCTTTAACTCTGGTTGTGCTTTCAGGTATTGCCCTACCCAGGCCGTGCCCTTTCCTTCCTACAATGCCTTCCTGGGCTATTTGGCAACCGTCACTGCTCCCACACCATGACTCCGACACAAATGACTGTCATCCAGAGTGAATGATTCTATTTGAATGACGTGAGTAGGCACTCTGTAAACTTCCCCACAGGCTCCATCACTATAATCCCTGGGAAGGAACAACCTGCAGAACCTACTTTCACTGTTCAGTGCTTTCCCTGTTTGTCGTTACTAGTGTCAGAAACATTACTCCAGTTTGGACAGGTGTCCTTATGTCTGTCAGCCACCAGCCACCGGTGACATTCAGTAAGAGAGTCACTGACCATGTCCAAGCCTGAGCCCACAGCACAGCGAAGGAAAGGTTGATTGCTCATGGAAATCCCTAAGCTCCGTGGTGCTTTACACAAGGCATTTTTGGTTTCATGCAGACTCGCTTCCTTTCCTTCCCCTGTTGCAAGTGCCACTTTATCCCAGGTTGCCAGGAGCCTACTGCTCCAACAGCTGCTAAGACAGAGTGAGGTGTCAACTTTGACAGGATGCCAGATTGTTTATTAATTAAAAATACAAGCATTTTGTATCCATTCTGAGACCCTAATCAAAACTGAGCTATTTTACCAAAGGCTCTAAATGGTTAAATCCGGTTATTCTGAGACTTTGGTTCATAATTGTCAATCATAAATCAACGCATTTTGTTGCCACTACTTCTTTTAATACGTGTTTAGTGAAAAATCCAAATGCCAGAAGGATAACTTCAGTTCGACCCAGTGAAACCTCACCTCAGTAATGTCTGAACCAATGCCTGCTTCCAATGGCACCTTTGTCCCAAAAATTAGTAAATATCTTTTCAAAGGTGTTCATCTGCCTCCCCAACGCTCAGCATTAGCGGGCTTCTATGTGCATGGTAAATTTTTTCATGCTGCCAGCTCACAAGGCTGAGCACAGCCGTCTGCTTCCCATATGGCACCCGTTCTCCAGGGCCTCCTCGACTGCTTACCTTCACTCTTTGGGCTCCTGCTGTGGATCAACTGCTCTTCTGCCAGCCTTGTTTCTCTGCAGAGGATTTTTCCAACTGTAAGCTCCACAGGACAGGAACTTTGCCCAACTCTCTCTTTCTCGGAGCACCGGTTATTCTATGGTATAGAGATAATGAACACAGAGACATTAATGGTGTGACATTTTGATTTGTAACGCCCAAAAAAGCATGGGGAGCAAGGGCCCAGGGTTCCTTTCAGACTCATCTCTAGACAATGTAGCTAACTTCTGTTTGGTCATTTTTTTGATCAAAAATTATACAATACATACAGTTTTAATAAAGAAATATATAGCGCATAAGTTATTTGAAATGATATGTCTCAACACTTGTGGTGACCACTGAAATCCTCTATAAAGCTACCTGGGAATGGGAAAATAATAGTGAGAAATCTAGTATAGTATCAGGTAAAGAGAAGATCAACCTATCTGCTTTAGAGACAATCATACCGTATAATTGATTCAGATGTTGATGCACATAAACATCCAGTGTTTGAATCTCTCAGACAGAATTCTTAAGAAAATGGAAAATGCTTTTAGTGGTTCCTCCCCTACTTCTGCAGTCTTTCTCTGTGTTTATAGTGTTGCTGTCCTGCCCCAGAGGTAACCCAACAGGTCTTGCAAAGTCTCCACAAATTGCCCCACCTCCATCATTCACAATCTTGTCTCTCTAACCTACTCATTTTCCTCCATTCCACAAACTAGTAGTTTCAAAGAAATTCAGAGATTAATTAAAATGATTGGTGGGGTGAGTAGGTGAGGGGGACAGGCTAAAGGGCTTGACAAGAAGAAAGATGAAAAGGACTAAACGCGTATAGCTTGGTTATGCGATGACTAATTGAGGGTGGAGGAGATGGACATGATATTCATTTACAACTGCCTGTAGTTCTGAGGAGCGTTTTTCATGTGGAAGCTGAAGACTAGCTGAAGACTAGCTTTTGGTCTTCTACAGATCTGGTTCCAGGGTCCTTCACTTCAAGCTGTGAGTCCCACTCTTCCCCCGGCCTCTGCATTCCCAACCCCCCTTTGTATCCTCAAATTTGTATTATTTTTTTTGTTTTAATTTCAGCCAAATTCAGTTCCTGGATCTCTACCTGGCCACATGAACCCTACTGGGGGCAAAGAGCAAAAGGAGAGGCCATGGAAGCTGAGGTGGACGAGGTGGTACCTCTTTGCCACACCTCTGCCACGGCGCAGACTTAGGTGGACTTGAACCGACCACGAAAACACACCTTGAGGAACCAGGAAGGAATTGGGATCAGAAGCATCTGTGAATTATTTTCCTTCCATTTAGCCTGAGGAAATTCTGCTCCTTGTGCCCTCTCACTCCCAGCTTCTTTTACTATACCCCAGTATAGTAAATAAAAGAAAAATACTTGCTCCTTCTGACTCTTCAAACTCATGTCCTTTAGTTGGGGAAACCTGCTCTATAGTAATTCCTTAAGCAAGTGGAAAGCAGCATGAGAAAATCCAGTAATTCCCACTCTTATTTACTTCATGCAGAGGTGAAGCAGGATATCACATTTGAAAGCAGGAAGTGAGTAAAAACAAACAAAAAGAAAAATATTCTATACAGTAAAATAACTCCCTACATAGTAAAAATGCTGTGGAAACATCTCTGATGAGGGTAAAAAGTGAGATTGTATAATAGGTCTAAGTTTAAAGAAAAAATGCATGGAAACAAGCATTTTCTTTCTGTGAGTACTATTTCCAATATAAAAGAGCAGAAACTGTCATTTATTATTCTTTTTTTTTTTCCCAAATGATCTAGAAACAAGCCAAAAACATTTGTGATACAGGAATGAAACCAAACAACAAACCCATTTATTCCTGGACACCAAATATAATTTAGACGGATGTGGCACATATAAGAAATTTTAATTTGTCCCTGAAAGGCCATTTAATTATTCAGATTATCTGATTGCCTCAGTCAGTCTTGTATTGATTGATTAGAGAACTTTATAAATCAAAATCTGCATTACTGCTGCTGCTCAAAGCATCTGCCTCTCCCAGTTAATTTCCAATCCCTACCCACAAGTTAGTTTATTGAGACATGTAAATGGCTATGGTTTATAAATGGGTCAGTAAGTGTTCTTTCATACTACTAAAGGAATATTTACTTAAGGACATCAGGAAAGGGGGGGGGGGGGGGGGGGGGGAAGCTCTGAAGTAATAGCTGTTTAATAAATCAGGGCATGGTCACCAAAATTCCCAGCTCCTTGGCTAATGGCCACGACAGATCACTGTCTCTCTATTCCCAGGGCCCACTTCTGATCCGAGGCTCCCAGCGAGGCTCAGGTGCTGAGGGGGGGCACCCAGCTGAAATCTAAGCCGAGACCTCCGTAAGCACCCGCTCACCAGGCGGTCCCGAATTAGGCAGAAAATCCCCTCAGAGAAGCAAAGAGCATTTGTCTTTGATTTCAGAGCTCTCCTGCTATGCACAACCTTTATGACCAGCTTGACTGTCTATTGCCAGCCTCGACCAAATAACCTCTAAGTGAGTAGCAATTAACATAATGAGTGGACTGATGGGTGTCCCCCATAGCTACAGGCCTCAGTAGCAACACGTCTTTGGCAAACTGGAATGTCTAGTCCTGAAACTCCACCTCTGTAAAAGGAAGGAAGTAGAAAACTAAAATGGGTAGGGGATTAAAAAAAAAAAAAAAAGAAATTAAATGACTTTAAGTTAATATCTCAGCCTGATCCACCACTCACTGAAACCAATGAAAAACTTGCATTGATATCAGTGGAAAGACTAGAAAGGCTGAGTTTTTAGGTTATACAAATATGTATTAAACAGAGTTAAAGCTACCCTGACTATATTCCTTGTAGTCTGAACTTCACTCTCTAGGACAAAAGAAATATGCAGAAAAAAGCCCCAAAAAGAGAAAACAAACTAACAAAATTATAATAAATTAAATGTCAACAATTATCAGAACAAACGTAATTAGTATTATTTGTCTATGTAGAAAACTGAGTAAAGCAAATTATTTGCATGGCTTCCTATGCAATAGAAACCAGGAAAAACCCCCTTTTTTGGCAGAATTTTAAAACCATTCTTATTTCACAATAAAAACCTCCACACAGCAATCTACTTAAAATTTATATCTTACATTTCTCCAGAATTTCTTCCTTACATAGACAAGCCCTTTATAAACATCAAAACTGCACGCTGACACAACAGACAGATCAGTTATGGACTATCTCAGGGGAGTTTTAACTCAGCCAGGACCGCCACATCAGGTCTGACTGGATACCCTACCTCTGAGAGGAGCTGAGAGTGGATGCCTGGAGAAGCACAGAAAACCAGGGCGCAGCAGTTCTGCCTCGGGACGCTCTCCCAGGCATAAGCCATCAGCAGCTTTGGGATCTCCAGAGCCAGAGATGCACTGCATTCGATAGGCCCTTAAATGATTGCTCTTCTGTGAATTCATCTAATCACTTTAAACCCCCCCAGTCCACACAGCATTCTTGCCAAGGAGTTCCATGGCTTAACTACAATTCCATGAAGACATTTCTCTCATTTGTTCCAAACCTTCCAGTTTCATTTGCTGCCCTTGGTTCATGTGCCAGAAGAGTTGGTCATTGGCCCTTATTTACCTTATGCACAAAGATTAAAAAGGAGTTAAACAGCTGCTTGTAGCATTCACTGCATTAATGGGCTTCGGAGATTTTCTTATGTGTATGTGATAACTTACTGCTGTTTGACAAAACTATTTGCAGCTGAAGCTACAGCAGCAGTAAGTAGTCTGAGGTATCTGCAACACAGAAAGATGCTGTGAAGGTTGTGAATATACCAACAGCACACAGCAAGCCCCCACTCCCAGGCCAAAACTTTTGTGCCACAGACTGTTCACACGAGCATACAAAGAAGTACATGTATTATTTGCATAATTCCAGTGAGCATACAAAGTAACAGCAGTGCCCACCATGTGGTCAAATGAATATAGTGGCTGAAGTCAGGTGGGAACACCAGGGGACAAAATCAACAACTTCAAACAGGGGAGCTAGACCTTCACTTTTCTTTCTCAGCTGCTTCTTTTTGTTTGCTTCATTGTTGCTTCCCATACTGTAACTGGTAATTATGTCATTACATCTGGGAAAAAATATCACTGGAGAATTTGAAAGTATATTTTCAAACCTAGACATAAGTTTGTCAGCTTCACATATCGTAAAAAAAAAGTAATTTAACCTGATAGACCAAATTCTTCACTGAGTAAGAAGCTGGACCACCCTACAACAGCAGGTAACAGCTTTATGTTGCAAGCATTGAGGAGCACTTGTTGCACTGTGGGCAACCCCCTGTATTGTCACCCTCTGTCCTTAAATAGCTGCTGCACTTTACTCCAGAGGCACTGCCTGTCCGAATTCACAAATTCACACCTCCCAGAGAGAAGGGCCGGGGGGAGGAAGGGAAGGTGAGGAGGAGCAGGGTAAGAAAGAAGAATCCAAGCAATAGGGCACACGGGTTTATTAGAGCTCTGCACCCTGTGCCACGTTCAGCACAGGGCAGTTACAGCGACCCAGAGATCACAGATCTGTTGCTCTGAGGTGAACCTGCCAGCACACTTTTCTCCTCGACTACAGTCTTTCAACTCCAGCCTTTATTTTCCCTCCCGACTAACCTGTACTTCCACAGTAATAGTAGGGCACTCTTTCTAAAATTAGGCCGTCGCTGTCCCCTCCCCTTGGAGAACGAGTTTAGAGAAGCCCATCTGAAACCAGGCTTTTTCCCATCAGGTTTTATTTCCCCCTGCTGTTACTCTGGCGCGTTTCTGAGACCGGGAACTGACATCCCCGACCGCCCTAACGCCAGAGCCGTGCCCTCGCCTACACCCCCACAGCTGCCGAGAGGTACCGCACGAAACCCGCATCACCGGCGGAGCCGGGCGGGGAGGAGGAGGAGGAGGCGGCCCACGGGGGACCCGCCGGAGACCGGCTGAGCGCTCCGGGAGCCGGGCCGCCCTTCCCACCCGGCGGGGCTCCCCCCGAGAGCCCGCTGTGAAGGCGGGCGAGGCCCCGGCGGCCGCCAGCCCCAGGCACGCCCGGTCGGCGGGGAGGGGAAGGGAGGGAGGGAGGAGAGGCGCTGGGCCCCTCGGCGGGGCGGGGGCCGCCCCGCGGCGGTTGGTGGCCGCCCGAGCCCTGCCTGGAAGCCGTACAGGCGGCGGGACGGCGGCGAGGACGGGAAATCACGTGAGGCCTCCCCCGGAGCGCCACCTGAAGGGCCGTACCAACGGCGGGGGAGGAAAAGGGGAGGGAGGAGGAACACGAGACACACCGCAGGCCGGAGCGCGGCTCCGCCTCCTGTACCGGCCGAGAAAGACGCAAACGGAGGCGAAAACGAACGGGGAGAGGGCGACGGCTGTGCGTGGGAGGGCGGCGGCGGGAGGGGGCCGAGCGGCGGCGCCCCCGCCCCTTCGGTGGGCGGTTGGTACGTGGCCGTTGAGGAGGAGGAGGAGGAGGAGGAGCCGGCGGCGGCCAACCCCGCGCGCGCTCGGGACGCGGTAACCAGATATTCAAAAACAATACGTCAGCCCACAATGCCCCGAGCCGCCGCCAGCATTACCTCATCCCACAAGGCCCTGCGCCCGCCCTGAGAAGCTTCTAGGGGCGGGGTGGCCATGGCGACCGGCTGATATGCACCGGGCCGGGCTAGCGGCCCGCCTCCCCCGGGAGAGGCGGAGGCAGCCAATGGGGAGCCCGCGGGGTGACATCATGGGCTATTTTTAGCGGGCTCCCGGTCGCTGATAAGTGAAGGGCTCCACGCCGGGAGCGGGCTCAGAGCGCGGGACGAACGGGAGGGCAGGCGGGCGGCAAGGCGATCTGTGGCCGCCGAGTGGAAGCGGGCGCAGCGAGCCGGGGAGGGGAAAGGAAAAGTATTGGTGGCGGCGGAGCCAGCGTCCCGGCCCCGCGGCGGCGGCAGCAGCAGCAACAGGAGGAGAAGGGCGGCAAGGCGCCCCGCCGCCCCGCCAGGCCAGGCGGACTCGCAGCGCGGCGGTAGCAGCGGCGGCGGCGGCAGCACGGCCCGCGGGCCCGGCCCGCGCCGGGAGGAGTCTCCGCGCCCCGGCGAGAAGAAGTAAGGCTCTGCTTTCTCCTTCCCCCCTCCCTGCGCGGCCGGGAGGGTTGGGGTGGCCGGGCGGAGCGGGGCGCTAAGCGGCGGCCGGGCAACTTTCTCCGCGCTGCCGCAGCTCCCGGCGCCACTCCGCGGAACTCTGTTCTATGAGTGCAAAGATGGAGCCTACTTTCTACGAGGATGCCCTGAACGCCAGCTTCGTGCCGCCGGAGAGCGGCGGGTATGGATATAATAACGCCAAAGTGCTGAAGCAGAACATGACGCTGAACCTGTCCGACCCCTCCAGCAACCTGAAGCCGCACCTGAGGAACAAGAACGCCGACATCCTCACCTCCCCCGACGTGGGACTCCTGAAACTGGCCTCGCCTGAGCTGGAGAGGCTCATCATCCAGTCCAGCAACGGGTTAATCACCACCACGCCGACCCCGACGCAGTTCCTCTGCCCCAAAAATGTCACCGACGAGCAAGAGGGGTTCGCGGAAGGCTTTGTGAGAGCCCTGGCGGAACTGCACAACCAGAACACCATGCCCAGCGTTACCTCCGCCGCTCAACCTGTTAACAGCGGCATGGCACCTGTGTCCTCCATGGCCGGCAACAGTACCTTCAATACCAATTTGCACAGCGAGCCCCCGGTGTACGCCAATCTCAGCAACTTCAACCCCAACGCGCTCAACTCCGCACCCAACTACAACGCCAACAACATGGGCTACGCGCCTCAGCATCACATAAACCCCCAGATGCCCGTGCAGCATCCGCGGCTTCAGGCTCTGAAAGAAGAGCCCCAGACTGTACCTGAAATGCCAGGGGAAACTCCTCCCCTCTCCCCTATCGACATGGAGTCGCAGGAGAGAATCAAAGCCGAGAGAAAACGCATGAGAAACAGAATCGCGGCATCCAAATGCCGGAAAAGGAAGTTGGAAAGGATTGCCAGGTTGGAAGAAAAAGTGAAAACTTTGAAAGCCCAGAACTCAGAGCTGGCATCCACTGCCAACATGCTCAGAGAACAGGTTGCACAGCTTAAGCAGAAGGTCATGAACCATGTCAACAGCGGGTGCCAGCTCATGCTAACACAACAGTTGCAAACGTTTTGAAGAGACTGTCTTCAATGAGAACTGTGATATTGTGGTATAACTGAAACAACAACAACAACAACAAAAAAAACCAACCCCTGAAGTGGCAGATGCATAAAGCTCACGGTAAAAAGCTGAAAGGCTGAGTCCTGCCTGTGCTCTGCAAAGCGCATGTGTGGAAAGACTGCCGAGCCTTCAGCTCGAGTTCGTAGCCAAGGGGCCAGCACCGCTCCGAGAAGTGCTGTTCCTGCCCAGATGAGACGTCAGATCTTCGTTTAACATTGACCAAGACCTGCATGGACCTAACATTCGATGATCATTCAGTATTAAAGGTTAAAACTGCAATAGAAACTGTAGATTGCTTTATGTAGTATTCCTTAAGAAAAAAAAAAAAAAAGTGGGAGGGAGGTTTGTGGGAGGCTGATAAACAAAAAAAAGAACTATTCTGCCTGCCTTCAAGTAAATTGTGTATGTACATATCTTTTTTTATTTTATTTTATGAAAGTTGATTAATGTCAATAAACTACTTCATGACTTTGTAAGTTATTTTTATGTTGTTTATTTGGGCACTGCCCAGTATTGTTTGTAAATAAGAGGCTTTTTTTTAGCACTCTGAGTTTACCATTTGTAATAAAGTATAATTTTTTAATGTTTCTGTTTCTGGAAAAATTCTAGAAGGTTCTATTATATTTAAGAAAAATAAAATAATTAAAATGCATTTCCCCCCCTCACACTTTTTTTTTGGGCTAGTACCTGAGTTGGGAAAATGCTCTTTGTGCTGAACTCTGAAGGGTAGGGATTATGTCAGACTTACTCTGTGACTACAGGCATGTCCTGGAGAATGTGAGGAGAGGGAGAAGTTGGATCCTAATCACCGAGCTAATACAACTTTTTTATTTTTCCTGAAGTTGTAGTTCCCAGTTGTAACCTGTCCAGCTTGCCTGGCATATCCTAGTGGCCCAGTTTAGACGGGTAACCTCAAGCAGGTTGTAGAGGGGTAGAAAGCCAGTGTATGAAATTGCTCCATAACTGGAGCAACTGACTGCTTGATCTGACATGCTTTTTATTAAATTAATGGCCTCAAGAAGATAAGGCAAGTGATTATATTTTAAAAAGACAAGATATGCTGTAGACTTTGAAAACAGAAATATTTACCTTTATTCCTGCGTCCCTTCCTCGGTAGGAGGTGATCCTTGTTTGTTGGTATTTATGACAATGCTGACAATAATTTTATAATCCTTTCCTTATCTTGAAATCCTTTCCCTTGTGGGTGTCACTGTGGGTTCTTAACTCTTTAGCAGTAGAAAAGCTGGGAAAACTGAACCTGTAAAAAATGAAAAGGGCAACTTATTGAAAACCAGTAACTCCTGTTGCTTGTTTTCAGCAACTTGCTGAAAATAGCAACTTCTCTGGTACTTCCCATCTATTTTTTATTAAAGAATCTTGGATTTTAGTATAATGACAATACAAATATATGCCTGAGAAACATGCTGCTTAATTCATTGGAGGGGGAATTACTATACTAGGATTTTCAACGCTCTACCTGGTTAATTTCAGTTCATAAATGTATATTTGAAGGGAGACCAGATATTTTCCTGCTTGCTGTTTACAGCCAATCAACTAAGAGGAAATAGATGCTACCAGAAGACTAATGTTTTAGAGTGAATGCTAATGTTTTAGAGCATGTCTTAAAAAATGCCTTTTTTCCTTTAAAGTAAGAATAAGCATAACTTTAATTGGAGTGACAGTCTTGTTATAGGTCGCTTCACAAGATGACTGGATAAGTGGATATATACACCTTAACAAAATGATTCCCTGAAACTTACAAGTGACAGGAAGCACAGAATTATCTTTCCTCTACTCCCCCCCAACTGTATGCATTTTATCATATGAAGGGTCGTTTTAATGTTTAAAATATGACAATATGGTGATCTCCTGCCATCACCATAATCCAAGTGTCAAGGTGGGCACTATTTAGGTGGTGTTTGCTGCTGTCAGAAGAATACAATTGTAATAACACCAACCAAACAAAGGGTTACTAGGAGGATACTGTAGTTTGCCAAGAGTACATTTTGCTGATGTCAGCAACCCGGAAGGTAAGTTGATTTTGACCATATGTAGGAATAGACAGCAGAGGGATAATACACAGCACTGCTGGGTGTGGTTTTACAGGGATTTAGCAAGTGCCAACTAGCAAAATAAGCAGGGCAAGGAGATTAATTACATGCAAAGGTGCATGTTTAACTCTCAACAGCGCTGGGTTGTGGAATAGATGTTACTAGCAAGCATTTTGCTTAATCACCTAATTACGTAAAAAATAAATACATTATATAAAGTACTATGTTAATTAAATACAGCTGAGTGACAGTCTGCTCCACCCTATCCTAATATGCACACACAGACATTTAGCATTGCACTTTTGTGTTTTCTTTCTCAAGTACGATTTTTCTGTAGCACAGGCAAAAAAAGTTACTGAGTAACAGCACTGCTGGTTCCGTGGGCATCATCGGACAGGTTGGCTTCTTTGACACCAGTTACTCGACTGGATCCAGCTCAGGAGGTACTGGTGTCCAGTCAGGGAATCTACCATCAAGCAAGGTGTTTTTTAGTGCCAGTTATGCAGCTTCGCAAGGAGAAGGGGGGTGATTCAGATGAACCTTTTCTTTGGTCCCACATTTGGATAAGGATCAGGCCTAAAACCAGGGCAAAGCAAGTTTATATTCCCTCCACCTGTTTTGTAAACGGTGTGGTGGGCTGTGAGCCTGTTGCTATCTGGTTTCCTTCAGCATAGATTAAAATTCAGCACTCTTAGTATATTACTAGATCACTCGATCCACATGCACAACAGTAATGAAAGACGTGCGTGCATGTGTATGTGGTGAAATGCAAAGTTTTAACACTAACTTAACTGCCAAGACTAAAATTGCCTAATATGCTATGTGCCTGACTTCTATAAGGAATAGTCAGTTCTCTCTGAGATTCAGAGAGAAACTCTTTTTGTTGCCCCAGCTGTACTCACAAGGGAATATTTTGCAAATAACAGCATTGTGAACATGTATTTTGTTTGGCTGTGAGTGTTGTCAACGGATTCAGGAAGTGAAGTCAGAAAAAGGCAGGGTTTCAAACAGGGCAGGCTACACAGAAATGCCTAGGCAAAGAGCCTCTAATCAGAACAACATGTTTGGGACACAGAAATATTAATTAGAATTTGGGTCCATACTAAAACCAACAAAACCCTCACACTTCTAACCCATGAACAAAATTAAGCTACAAGGAGGGGGGGGTTGACCATGATTACTCACTGAATAATCTTAAATCCAAAATACATGTCATTACAGAAATAACAGTAACAGTCTAACTTATTCTTCAGTGGGGAAGAGTAACGTATCAGCCAGTTTCAACCTCAGAACACAGTGGAGTCCCCATCCTTGAATTGCCTACATCTCTGTAGGTCTAAAAAACACTCAAAACATGGCTCTTTAATACCAGCCTAAGGCAGCACATACCCATTTAACAATGACGTCTAGCGACCAAGAGATATCTTAGCTATTTTTCCATTTTATAGGAAGTTGTCAAGAAATACAGATAATCTCTCTGCAAACCTATGTGAAAAATGACTGACAGTTTTGTCCCAAGCAGAAGAAGCCCTAAGAAATCAATTATAATAATTACCTTCTGAAAAAGTAAACAAGTACATTGCTGCGTATGCATTAACGATCTTATCCCCACAACTCTGCAGGAAGCAAAGAATCTAACTTAGGGACACCCAGGTTACTGCCCAGCAGGCTGACATCACCTATCTAGCATCCCACAGCACGGATGGACACTGCACGGTGGAGTATGGAGCCTGAACCAGCAACAAAATTAGAAGTTCTGGATGTGGGTCAGCAGAGAGCTCTGAGTGAATAACCCTGACCCAGGCTCCAGGGCTATTAGCCCAGGCAGTGTTACTGAATAGAGTGTGGAGGCAGATGGACCAGCTCAGGCTGGAACAAGCTTGGAGCACACCACAGAGTGTGGTGTGTCGTGTCCATGAGAAGTACAAGGCAGAACTGAAAAAAATGAACATTTATCTTTAATATCAAGCCTCGCGCTTTCTCTGTTCTCCATCTCTCTACCCCTGTTCCCAAGACTTGGGTATAACAGCCTAGAGTTACCCACATCAAGAAACTAAAACCAGTTCAGGCAAAGTTTGCTGTGTAGAAAAAACCATTGCAAACATCGTAAGTGAACACAAAATATTGCTAAGAGGCAGATGGACAGCAAGGGAATAATATTTGAAATTACCATATACACAAACCCATTTTGAAAGAGAATATACCTTAGTAACACTGAGCATTAGCTTAGGGACAGAGAGAAGGAAGCCAGTGTTAGCTCTCTAACTAAAGAGAAGGAAAATTCAAAATGTAGGTGGTTTGTTCTTTAGGAAGGTAATTCTTCCAGAGAAGTGCTAGAATTACACACTGGTGTCTGCACCCAAGGATTGGTGGCAATCCTAACACACATATACATTATTGTTGACATGAACATTACAATATATCCTCTGAACAGAGAATGGTGTTTCTTACAACAAAACCTGTAGAAAGTCATTGTATAATTTACCGTGAAAGCCTCTGACTACTTAAAACAGTTTCAGAGTAGTTTTGCACAGCAGGGCCTCCTTTTCCAATTTTACACGTTATTCTTTGCAGTACACTTTTGTTAAGGAACAATGGAACTACAAAAATCAAATTAGATGTTCATCATAGTCCCTTCTGTCCTTAAACATTCTGAAATACTAGAAACACAGTTACAATGGGGAAGAATGGCTTTTTTAGAAGTTAATTAAATACTGAAAACTGCTAATTTTACTATTATGGAGTAACAACAGACATTAGGGGGAAAACAAACCAAAAACAGAATTCAGAAAAAATGGGTAAAGTAACTTCTTTTTGAAATTTCATCCAGAAGTTGATAGGTTACGACTGACCTGATTAATCCAAATCTCTATAAAATACCTAGAAACTGACTCTGGCAAAAAAAAAAGTGGAGGAAGAACTAATATTTCTTCTCCTCTGGCTCACAACTATTTTGTGTTTCAAGCCTTATGTTCTCCAAGCAATCATCTGGTCTATTCCTTAAACAAAAGGACTAGCGACTTGCTAGAAATTCCTCGGAATTCCTCAGAACTTTGTTCCTTATTTTCTTTTAAATTAAAACGAATTCCTGTAAAACCTGGCAGCATAATGACACCAAAGATGTGGGAAACAGGACACAATTCCAGCAGATGGAGCTCAAAAGCAAACAGTCCTGGAATAAGCTGCACAGATGCCTGCAACAGGAGCCTTTGCTCAGATGGTGTAGTAGCCAGAAATGTCTTCAGACAAAACCCGCTATCATGCAAGTGTACTAAAAAAAGATTAATTTTAATAGCTTCCCCGAATTCTTAAAATAATCACTGCAATGAGTAGGGAGATTCTGCATCACTTCAATCATAGAATAACCGCAGTTATTTCAGAGGATTCTAAGGGTTCAAACCTGAGCACCCGTGGGTATTTTTCTGAATTCTCATCGGCGATGATGAATTAGTGGCGGTGACTTTTAGATGCCTGCTGTTATCATGCCTTTCATGCTTTTAGTCTCTTCTAACTAGTCATGAAAACATGCAGATACAGGCATAGTCCAGGGAATACTGCTATTTAAACTCACAAAGCCATTCACGTAACTCTCATATTGCAGAGCGATGTGCCCAGTTTTGGGCCCCTTACCACAAAAAAGACATTGAGGTGCTGGAGCGGGTCCAGAGAAGGGCAACGGAGCTGGTGAGGGGTCTGGAGCACAAGTCTTGTGAGCTGGGGGTGTTCAGCCTGGAGAAAAGGAGACTGAAGGGAGACCTTCTCACTCTCTACAACTCCCTGAAAGGAGGCTGTAGTGAGGTGGGGACTGGTCACAGGCAATAGGACAAGAGGAAATGGCCTCAAGTTGCACCAGGGCAGGTTCAGTGAATGTTAGTTTTACACTGAAAGGGTTATTAAGCCTGGCAATGGGCTGCCCAGGAAAGTGGTTGAGGCATCACCTCTGGAGGTATTTAAAAGACAGGTTGTCACAGTGCTTAGAGACACGGTTTAGTGATGGGCTTTTTTTATCAGAGTTAGGCTGAAGGTTGGACTAGATGATCTTAAAGGTCTCTTCCAACCTAGACAATTCTGTGATTTTATGAGATAACTTAAGTTTAGAATCTTCCCTGAATGGATTACTGGTAGGTTTAAAAGCATGGCCTAGCACTACCAAAATTGAAGCCTACCTATTTGAAGTGATGCAATTCTCAAAGCTGCTGACTTCTGTGAGACCAGAAATCAAAGCAGCTTGACAACAATGAAAAGTTCATTTTCATTTGCGTCCAAAAGTACTTTTAGAACTTTTAGCAGTAGTAAAATTTGTGAGTTGCTGCACCCAACTTGCAGACTCTGGTGGTTGTTTTATTTTCATTGAGAAGTTGAACACAAAAAGTTTCTTTTTAAATCAAGCCGTAACACTTTAAAGATAGAGCTCTGGATAT
>BJBW01000910.1:349832-370903 GCA_004320125.1 Scolopax mira
ATGCAAAATAATCACCAAGTGTCTGACCCAAACATCTGAAAGGGAGAAAAAGAACCCAAATTATCAAGGCAAAATCCATCTCTAGATTTCTTGTTAGATTTGCTATCACACAGATTGTCTCTTCTCCCTGCTTCCTGACAAAGTGCTTTTATAAGCAAAATTACATAAACCCCATAAAAAACTATACAGTCAATAGAGCTGACTTCAGGAGTGGCAGCACAAGAGCTTACAGTTTATCTACAGCAAGGTTACAGACCAAAGCTAGCCCTTGAAAAGTTAACAGCAAAGTTTCCTTCTTTAAATGATGGAATGTAAACAGAATTTAGTGATTTTTGTCCAGGCCCCTTTTTCTTGAACCAGAGGTTTCTAACCAGTATCTTTCCACTGTGGCACTGCAGGTAGCAGCACATTTTTGTCTGATTTCCCACTATGTGAGTTTTCAGGACTGTGACCTGTGAAAAGGCAAGAAGCTTTCCTCTGTGCAGATTAATCAATGCTTTTAGTACAGTAGCTTGATTAGAGATTTCTAATCTCTAATTTAGTTAGAGATTAGAAAGTGTTATTTCCCACTCCTGCACCCAAAAAACCACCTAAGCTTAGTATATTTATGGAAGTGCCTCTGACTCAGCGTCACAACTAGTGACAGCTTTTGCTTCTGTGCAATTCTGCAAAAGTAACAGTAAGTTAACCCATATGATTCTTTCTCAAAATACTGACTAAAAGGTAGCTCAAGTCTTAAACATATAGTCCTGGATATACCAGCATTGAAAATCAGGCCACTGATAGACATTGAGAAGAAAAGATGTTTAAGAATCATTGTATCTTGTTATGCTGGGAAACAGCAATGTCAGAATTTCCAGAGAAGAAAGAAAGAAAATGAGCAAGGGCAAAGCATTTTGTCCCAAGAGACTTTTTTTCTTGTCAGGAATTTACTTAGCTTCAGACCGAACTTCTGTTTTCATAAGAAAATTACATGGCTGTAGCTTTTAAAAACTGATATTGTTTCAAACTGGTACACAATATGCACAGTCTTACTTCACTGATTTTATATGGGGCCTTGCTGGGGGTGTTTTAAGAAGCTACCAAGAAAGCAGTTCAGGTTTACGTGCCAGTCTGTGGGCTGCAGTAGCTGAAGAGTTGGCCACTACTGCTCCAAGGGCTGGTGCTGCCAGGCGAGCACTGACAGATCCACCTCCTGGCCTGAGGCAGCTCAGCTTTGATGTGTGTAAGCAGGTTTTTCAAATTGGTGCCAGCTTGAGCAGCCACCTTTTCCCTCCTCCTTTGCCTCTGCTTTTCCACTCCCTCATTTGTGCTGTAGTACTTTTGGGAATATTGCAGGACACTTATTTTAATCTGCATCGCTTCCCTTATTCAGTTAACCACACAGCTCTACAAACACCTGAAATAATGGGGGGCAATAGAGAAGGTGGAACATAAATGCAGGTACAAACAGGAGCGAATGTGGCATCTTCTAAAAGAAATGCTCCCCAGCAATCTTCAAATTACCAGAGATTGAGTCAGAACACTTAAATTCATTCTTCCCAATTTAAAATACACTACAAAAATGCCCAGGCAGATTTTGCACCAGTTTTACTAACTTAATTTGAATTCACACTTTTGGTTAAACAAGCTCAACGTCCCATATGGACAAACCTATAAAACTTGGTTTGACTTTCACGGTGAACGTTTTTTGTGCAGCCATTAACTTGAACAAGAACTGTGAGTCCTTAGTATACCTGCTTATGAAACTGTTTTTGTTAGATGGCTAACTTTATGCATATATATTTCAAATTATTTAAGAGGGCAGTGAGCTTATTATTCAAAATCTTATAAATGGAATTTCTTGCACATGTTCCCGATACTGGCTTCTATGTCTGTTTTGAATTTACTTACAAAACCCACCAGCACACCCAAAATTAGTTTCAAGCTGTTTCCTTGGCCCCCTCTGTTCACTGTGTTATCATTCTTATGTGCAGAACTTGCTCCTGTGTTTTTCAGGGGACAGGAAATGCCACACTGGCAATATAAGAAAGGCTTGGGGTTTAACTTAATGTTAACTGTTGTTGCTTTCATGCTTATGACCCTGCGGGTTGAATGTGGCAACTTTGTTAACAGAATGCTCTCCCAGTTAGTACCAGCAATATCTATTTGCTATTAGCAAAGCCAGTTATATTTCCAAACAAACACCAAAGGTAACAATGATAAAGTATGGTGACAAAAGCAACAAATTAATGAGCGCGGGGAATGAAACATGGCATGAAGTTACTCCTTTTCTGTTAGAAACAGCTCATTGCCCAAATCTGTTGCAAATTAGAAACACCAGCAGTTAAGAGGAAGACTAGTGATGCCTGCTTTTCTGTAGCCTTTCTAATGGTATTCTCTCCTGAAATTTAGTTCTAGGTGTTTTGACACATTCACCTCGGATCAAAGAAGGAAAAGCTAATGTTAACCCCTTTGGGAACACAGTGCCCACCACAGGCCCATCGGTCTGTGACAGCACACTAGTAACCATCTCACCACCTCCCTGCCTCTGCCAGGAGACTCTAAATTCCCTGGTGGCATGTTCTGAGGGCACTAAGAAGAAATAAAACTCCTTGTCTTGTACAACTGTATAAAAACAGGAACAGGCAAGACCTAGCAATTAACATACAGAAATAAAATCAGATTCCTTGGTGTTTCTGGGGTTCAGCAGACACCACATCAGGCAATAGCACAATAAGTAATGAATCTGAGTTCAAATTCCACCTACAGCTTTACAAGGGGAGCTGTTTTGTAGTCCCACACCCTACTCTCTGTAACTCCGGGTTGTGTGAGGCACAAGGGAGATCTATTTCGCAGAAGGGAAGTGCTGAACTTAATTCTCCTTTTTCCAGGCAGTCCAGGTCTTGGCTTAAGAAATAAAATCAAAAAGCCCCAAATGAAATAACTATGTTTTGGTCTAAATCCTACACACACCCCCCTTCCTCCCTCATCCGCTTCTTTTAGATCTTCAGAATAATACTGACTCCACAGAGATCTACACTCTGATTTCAATGACTCTATGACTCCATGAGTCTGTAAGATAAAGAAGTTTTAAAAGTATAAGTTGAAAACAAACAGAAACTCCCTGTGTAACCAGTAAAAATTATCACTGTTGCCGACACAACCAAAAATGATTATTTATAATGATGAACAATGATATATTAAAATGTATTTTAATTCATTTATTAAACTGTACTATACTATATTTAAACATTGATGTATTTTGATCTAAAACTGGAGTACTGTGATTCACAGCATTACAAACCCCCTATGATTCTTTAAGTTTACTTCCCTGATATATGCCTGCCATGCCTAACATCATAAGCCTTATCCTAATCTTGAACTTAGCTATTATTTGATACTTTATGCTCTGGGATTCCTTCCTTAAGTCTGAAACCTTAATTTAAGACAGCTGTTCCAGAGTAAGTCAACATGTGTGGGATCTTCCCACTAAATGAAAATGATAACTAGGATTTTGGGGTTTTTAAAGAGCTACCATGTCTGATGTGGGATGGCTCCTTTTAAAGAAAGACAAAGAAACTATCAAAGTTGGTTCATCCATGTAATCTGAAAATGATCCTACGCAACACAGCTGTATGTGTTGTTTTCATGCCTTGACCATGTTATGGTTTAATTTACAAAGCTATACTGGCTTTTTTAGTTTTCCGTTTTTACTGAGCTATACAGGTTCTTTTATGCTGATAATTAACGTGAATTTTAATATATTTGCCCTTTCAGCATCATAGTACAGGTCTGTTCTTTAAGGCAGTAACACATGTCCAGTAAATCCTTGTCTGAGCAGAGCAGTCCCACTGCCGTTCAGAGACTATACCATAGTGCCTGAAGTACATGGGAATTGCTGTCTGTGGTGGTAACTTGCTATTTTGCCCCACTTTTATCCAAGACAGTGTGTCTATCAAGAACAGAGAATGAATATAGATTGATACACTTACATTTTTGCCTCTGCCAATTGCTTATTAGGTTACTTGAGAGCTGCAGAAGGGGATGGGTGACAGGTCTCTGCTGTCCCTTCCATAAGGTCACACTTTGGTGGCAGTTCCTGTGCCAGAACACTGTGCCATGCATCAGCTACTGTCCCATCTCTGGGAGCAGTAGGGGTAGAAGGGTGGGAAGGTAATGGGTTAAGCAGCACAATATTTTTTCTTCTGATTAATTCTGTTCTGAATAGCATACACTGAACATTGTTGGTGGTCATGGGGGAGGGTGTATACACATATGTACCTATAGAATGCTACTGGTATATTATTAAAATACAGAAAATTTTAGCATTGAAATATATAGTTTTTCAATAGCATGTCGATCACAAGAAAATGTGAAACAGGCTCTAGAAAAGAGCACCACCATATCAGATGCAATGGCATGTAAAGGGTTAAAAATCAACGCGTATTTAAGAGTAACACAATGTTTTCCTGTAAACTCCTTCTATGGTATGATCTAGGGGAAGGTCCAACTTAAGTGCTGGATGTTCATACAGGATTTCCTATGACTAATGCTGTTAGCATTCAAAACTTTTAATTTAAAATGTGGGCGTTATAAACAGATAGGAAATTTACCATTTAAAATTTCTTATTTGAAAATGAATGGAAATGACTCTGATTTTCAGATTCGTTTGCTGTATGTAGAATGATAGGGTAAAATAAGGAAGTCACTAAGTGGCATATGCCGGGATTGCCTGCCAAGCTTTTACACAAGTCTTTTATATCTGGATAGGATTCACAGGAAGCTTGTACAGGAAGGCCTTTTCCTTCCTTATTTTTGAAAAAGCTTTGTTGGATGGAAAGTATGCCAGTGAGTAAAAGAGGGGAAGAGGGAACAAATGACCATCCTGGTGGTTTTGATGCGGATCCATGCAAAACTGAAAGTCACATCTAGATAACATTAATGCAACCTGTTGTAAAATAAACTAACCAAAAGCAAGCCTAGAGAGTGCAAAAGACATTTAAGGTTTTTTTATTTTAAAGATTCAAGAAGAACATCATACAAGTACCAAACAAAAACAGTATGAAAGTGCAAATCTGAGATGTAATCTGCTACTATTTAGCCAAATTTGCCAGTATTTCTAGCAAGCATGCTACAGCCATCTATACTCTTCAGACGTTTGCTCTGAATTCTATTGCAAGCTCTGGCTGCTTCAGATGCATTTTAAATAGTGATATTTTATTGAATTAAACATGAAGGTGCTAATAAAGCTTGAGCTGTCACTACAATATCCCTTCTTTCATTTCTTAATGTCATGTTGATCCCATTTTCATGATGTTATATTAACTTGTAGCTGAAGTTAAGCTTCCTGTATGTCTTGTGACACAAGGGAAAAAAGAGGTTGATTCTATACTACATCTCTTCACTTACTGTAGCTAATGCACTGCTCAAGTACTTGCTAAAAACTGCTATTCTTTCATTAATCTGGATCTCCTAAAATCCCTAGTGAGCATATATATTACTATTCTGTGTACTACTATGCTATACATATTGAGCCAAAGAGTATGCTTCACTGGGAACAACAACAGCAGAAAATATACCTACAGGTAGAGTACACCAGGTCCAGATGCCTCTTCAGCATCTTCTATGTCACCTGGCAGCAGTCCCAGAAGTCTCAGAGAATACAATTTAATCCTGAGAGTCTTGTAAACCTGGAACTGCTTTTTAGGCCAGGGTGAAAAAAAAAAAAAAAACCCAACAAAAAACAAAACACAAAACAAAACAAGAACCAAAAGCAAAACCAAAGCACAAAACAAACAAAAAGCCCCAAACCTTAAAATCTATCTCAAATAGGGAACGCTCCTACTGCACAATAAAGCTGTAAAAGAGTGGGTTTGATGATAGAGGAATAGTGGTGGACTCAAACAGGCATCAGGTAGTAATATTCAGAGGATGAAGAGGAAAGGAGTATAGGGGACAATGGAAGATGTCAAAAGCATTAGAAAGAATGGCTGAAGAGCCTGCAGCTTTTCTAAAGACTGTTGGTGGAGGTGTGCAATTCTCTCCAGCTGGACATCACAGTATGAAAGCTATTATTAAAAAAAAAAAAAAAAGGATGCTGATATAATGAGTCAAGCTTGTGCTTTGTTCACAGAGTAGCTACAACACAGGTAACAACCACATGTATACATCTGCTGTGAGAAAAGGCATTCCTAAGGGAAAGAAAATCCATGCTGATGTGTTTTCATTGCTCCTGCAACCAAAGCTACTTTTTTTTAAAAAAAGAGCCTCTTTATGCAGCAAACACGTCTCTCCTCACAGTGCAGACTGAAAAAGTAAGGAATAAAAGAGTTAGTTCCAGGAATGGGAATAGAGAAGTCTGAAATGAAAGCTCTGGTTCAGCTGAGACTGTACATGATTTGCAAAGCGATGGAAACTGAGGGGGCAGCTAGGTCATGCCTTTCCCCTGCTGCATGAATCACTCTTTGAATGGAAATTTGAGTAGGAAGACATAATGGCTTGGGAACAAAGAGAGCTGCTGGAATATCACAGGTGCAGCTGAACAGAGAAGGATGTTTTGGGACATGCCAAGGAAAGCAAACACCATGAATCTGGAGGAGTTGTCAGGACTGTGTGATTTAGGGAGCTATCCAAATCAACAAGGGTACTTCTCATGCAGTCAAAGAGACAGGAAAATAGCCAAGGTCCCGATCCAGTGCTTCAATTAACCAATTCCTTAATGCTAAAGTATAACTCAGAAAAAGATAGGAAGTGTTAACGTCCTACTCCATTTCTGGAGTCAAACTTACGCTCCACCAAGGCACCTCTCTATAGGTACATGTATAATTACATAGTTTGCTGAAGGAACTAACATGAGGTATAAGAATCCAGATCCTGACAAAGAAGAGGACACAAACATTCTGGGGGAACCAAAAGAGCCAGTGAAAGCCAGAGGACTCAAACAGACAGGGGAAGTTGTCAGAACTGGAAAGAGGAGATAACATAAAACAATCAACTCTATCTGCCTCAGAAGACCTTCTGAGGTCTTCTAGCAGTGAGAAATACTGTGACATTCAACAAAAAGTACTCACCAAATTACAGAATTGTGAACAGATTAAAACATGAATAATAAATAACTAATTACCTGCCTATGATTTTCTAGCATTGCTATGCTAGGAAAATGAATTCATTTTGATGTACAGCAAACATAAACTGAATGCAATTGAAAATACAGGAGGATTTTAACTAGTTGATCAGGATGGAGTACAACTGAATGATAATAAAGGTAACCAGGATAAAAAAACCAAACCAAACACACTAAATGCTATCTTTTTCCAGAAGAGGGAACAAAGAAATACCAATTTTTAATTTTTTTTTAAATGTGGTTACAGGCAAGCCTCTTGAGCAATTTGAATTATCTAAAGACTAGGGAAGTGCTTTAGATAGAGAGATTTAAATAGAATAGTGAAGATGAACTGGTGATAGATATCTGAATAGCAAGACAAACAGAATTTAAGTGAAAGACATATTGTAGCCATTTAATATGCAATAAATGAAATCAACTTACTATTTCCCTAAATATAGAATTCTAGACAAAGAAAAAGTGATGAAGATAAGCTAAACCAGCATGCCAAGCAGTCTCTCTCCCTCTCCAAGAGCAGGGAATACAGGAACCATTTTCAAGGTAAACAGAGAGACAAACAAGAAACAAAGCTAGAATATTAAGGAAAAAAAATAAATAAGGCTTGTGGAGGCCTGAAATGACAGCTGTGGAAAAGGCAAAAGATGCAGGGAATCTTCTCTGATGTATTATAAGAAGTCTATCAGGAAGATCAATTAGACTCAGCCAGGCCCAACTGCTTCAATTGCTCTCCAACAGGTCTAAAGAGGGAATTAACTGAGCCCCTATTCACTACTGTCTGCTCTCCTACTTCTAAGACCACAGTCCCGTTTTGCTGCTGGTGATGTTACTGGAAACTAAAGCTTACCATTGCTAACTCAGCAGACCTACTGCATATAATCACGGAGTAATTATAACATAGTTTTTCTTACCAGAATAAAAAAAATATTGATACTGTTTTCAACATTGAATTGAAATAAGCTTTAGATTTCTTCAAGTTCAGAAAAAAAAACCAGCTATGGAACAGAAATAAATGGATTGGAAAATTATTTTGACATAATAAATAAAATTTATATACATTTTATTGTAAATGGATTCCTCAGAGAGGGCAAAATTTCAAAGTGCATGTGTGGAGACTTCATTAGCAAGACATTGTTTAGGTAAATGTCTGTGCTATGTCTGATGTTTGACATCTAACTGTAATAACTCAATAAATAATAGCAATTAAAACTGTTTTATGATGTGGCAAAACATTATTTCCTTTCAAAGTCACTTTAGTCTCTAGTCGTATCTACAGCATTTTATAATCAGTAAGAACAAAATTCAGACTAGTTTTTCACAAATTACTCTACATCTGCAAAGCAAATTTGGCCAAGAGGCTTCTGTGGGAGACCCAGTGGCCCCACCACCTTCACCTTCTGGGAGTAATGCTGCCAGTGAGGTTACCCCGCTGAGTGCAGGGGATGTAAGGAGGATCTTGGTCTTCAATAGTTAAAAAAAGTGTAGATAGTATTTCCTTCTGTAAGATTTCACTGACACAGTGTATGTTCCTGACTCAAACCCACAAGGGCTTGTTTGGTTTAAAATGAAAAAAAAAAATAAATCTGCCCATTTTGGAAAAAAACCCTGGCCCTCTCTCCATTTGGTTTTGCTGATCCTTGAAGCTGCCTCAGCAGCTAGTAACTTAATACTTTTACATCATTTACATTTTATGCTAATGCTATATAAGCTAGCATTTTGCTATAACTGCTTTCTATTAGCGTTGTCCGAAAGGACACATTTAAACCTCTTAAATTATAAGACAATAATCATGACACTGATACAACGTTAAGCCAATAAACTGGAAAATGGTATCTCCTCATTAGTAAAACCAATATTAGTGTCCAGGTTTACTCAATAGATTAACAGGTGAAGTAATCATTAAATTCAAAATAAACTTGTGACAGTAAAGGCTTCTACAGAATAAATAATTATAGAAACAAATAACTAGTAATACTTATTACTTAGACACAAAAATTGCAGTATTTCCTTTTTTTACGAAAATTTAAGTAACTAAATATATATATAAATAGAATATATAAATATAATATTTAAAATAAATATATGTCTCATCATAACACCACTGACATTTTTTCTGTTTGCTTCAATCCAACTTTTATTTTCTTATGTTCTGAAACAAGAACATCCCTTGTCCTTAGCTCTGTGAAACTAAATTAGGATCCTTTTATCCCTTCTACCTCCACTGTGTAGCTTCTCAGAAACTATCTGGCAAGTAAGTTCATGCAAAACCTCAGTTGCAAAAAAAAAAAATTGGTTTCTAAGTAGTTTTGTCACTCTTCTTAAACTTCACTAATATGTGTAAAACAATCCTAATCTTCACTTTGGCTGAGTTATGTACATTAAGCCTCGTTCCTACAGTTCCAGCCAGCCAGCCAGCCTGCTCTATCAGCATTTACAGACATCAGGGGCACTCTGCAGATAATACAGATAAGTATTATCCACTTATAATTACCCCAAGTTGGGAACCTCATAAAAGTCCACACTAATCTTCAGAAAAAAGAACATTTTGCATTGCATGGGTGCAGTGCTTAACACAACCTTATTTTTTATACTTAAGTAAATAGTACTATAGTGTTGGGATAACATTGTGACTAGTATTGGAAATAGAATAAAATACCTGAATTATTGTGTCAGCTGTTGTATTAGTTAGTATTTTGAAAGCATCCATGAAGAGGGGACAAGGCTAGGAGCTGTGTCTCCTGCAAGCATAGGGCCTGGCACAGGACTCTGGGGAGGGGAAGAGGGGAGCCCCCTGTGCTGGTCTGAGATGCAGAAGGTGAGACTGGACCCATCAGCTTTCCCCTCCCTCCAGCAGCCCCCGCTCAGGCCCCTGATGGTACAGGTTCTGTGTGTGCCGGTGCCACTCAGAGGATGGCACTACTCTACGGAACACCTCAGATTTAAATACCAGCCAGGGTAAAGATTTCTCAGCACCAGGAAGGCCCCAAGCCTACAATCTACAGAACTATGACTAACACAAAGATCACTCAGTGCCAAAGCTCCCCTTTTGACTTCCCTAATTTACTACAGTTAATCTTTAGGCAGAACTAAGCACTACATTTTGTCTCTCTTGCAGACATTCTGACTAGTCAGATTCTCTTCCAGTCTTATAATAAGTCAAGTACACTCTAATCATCTTCATGAACACTTCTAACACTGCTGTTTCTCAATCAAGCTACACCCAAATATAGTTCAACCTCAGCCAGTGAGGCCACACTGAGATTTCTGGTTATCCAAAGCAAAGCTTTATTCCTGAGCCATGTTTATTAATGAGAATGCCTTGATTACCCAGATACATTTCTCCATCCCTCATGATGTTTAGATAATGATGTTGGCTTTATTATCTCTTGCAGACTAGTTATTCTACAGTGAGATATGTTCCCAATAACCAGTTGGCATTATTGCAAACGATTGTCTTAAATGAAAATTTAAGTACATATTAGAACACATAAAAATATCACGGTGAGTGAAACCGTGTTACTAATGTTTGGCTTTCCATCAATTTTATCAAGAAAATGCCCTAGAGAACCTAAGCAGTTACTGGAAGTCATTCAGTTGCATTACATGCCGTTTCAGCAGAAGCCAGTAAGCCCAGCTGCAGGCTGACTGGGAAAGCCTCAGTGGAGAAATGGTGACCTCTGCAGGTTCCTCACTCCCACGGCCACAGCACCTCACGTGTTCCTTTGACAACGTGCAAGGTGCAGTTTGGGTTGCTTTCATCTTTGAGAAATTAAAATAGAGAAAATTAAATGTACATTTGATGATGACGTAGCAACATAAAATAAGCTAGAAAACATAGGCACGTGTTAACTTCAGAAATAAAGGATCATCTTTGAAAAGTCAGAAAACAATACTTCAAAGGACAAAAACTTCAAAGCGCTCTCTAACTTCAAAGCACTGCACCAACATTAATAAACACTTAGGACTTGTCTGTGAGGTAGAAAAAAATTTCCTTTTTTAATGCTTGTGTAAACAGGGCTCAGAGATTAAGTGATTTGCCCAAGGACACAAGTTAGTAGCAAAACTGAGATTGCATGGCAGAAATAACTAGCTTAAGAACTCACAGCTACAGCTGGGTTAAACCAGCTCCCTATATGGACACTTATTCTGCAGAGGCCAAAATAGAGATCTTTCCTATCAATAGCATCACCTGCCCTTTTAAAGACCTGCTCTAAACTCACTCATGTTGTTTGCAACTGATAACCTCCCACAAAGCCAGTGCTGAGTATACATAGGTCTAGTGGAATTAAAGTAACCTTAGATATACACAGTCTTACTTCTGCATTTAACAATGACATTAGAGCTTCACGGTCTACGTGAAGATTTTCAGTATCTCCATGTCATGAGAATCTACTCATTACAGGCTTCTTGACAACCCACAATTAAAATACAATTAGCACACCTAATTAGCACACGGCGTGAAGTTTCTCTGATGACACTATTGAAGCTGAACCTGCACTAGTACCGATGAGAATTTTTTACTAAGTACTCGTAGAGGAAAACATAAAATTTCCTTAATGTATATAAACTGATATGCTGTATAGCCATACTGCTCAACACAGAGATCCTTAGGTTTATCTGACAAAGACAGAAGCAAACCCCACCATATTCCTTTATAAATAACCTAATAAGGAACAGTCCTTGGATATGTGGAGCTAAAGAAACCAACAGAAATTAAACAGACCTTAGAAGTACTTAGCAAGAAAAAAAATAATCACTTTATACCCCTTAGACAACAAATAAATGTAAAAGATAACAAAGAAAGGCAAGGATTTGCCTCTTCCTCTCTCCACTTCTTTTCTTTCTTAGATGTTTAGTAATATTAAGTTTTGCTGTTCTTACTTTAAATGGAGAACTTCCTGGTGATCCTACGCGTATGTGGCCTCTTGCACTTAATTAAAGGAGAAGAGGTGTGGAACCTTAATATATTTCCCTTCCATAAAACATTTATACATTGAATAACTAGACTGAATAAGTTAAAATGATACAAACAAAAAGCATGTTTCAAATAGCCAATTATGAATCTCTTTTCTTCTCAACTGTTTGGGTTTTTATTCCTTTTTTTAAAGTCATTGTTGGAACAAAGGCTTAATTCTAAAAGCAGTTTAAAATACTAATTAAAAAATAAAAGCTTTTAAAACATAATTTCTGAAACTGAATCCATAAAACAAGCTTCCAAAATTTTCTTGTCAAACGTGATTCTTGTTTTAAGAGAGAATGTCCTCCTAAGTTACATACATATAATGAAGAACTTTTTTTAAAAAAAATCCATAATTATATTTTGAAGACAATGATTTGCATCTAGTAACAAGTAATTTGCTGCATAGTATTTTCCCAAAACAAAATCCCAGTGGCTCTGCAAGAGATGCTGCCTGCATTTATTGTTCAAATGTTCCTCCTCAAGGCCAGTTAGGAGTACTGCACCCTTTCATTTGCCCTGTTTATGAGCACAATTTCTGTAATCAGCACACTAGGAAATTACTGCCCCACTATTAAGACTCTTAAGGAATATAACAATTTCTGGTTTCAAATTTTAAATTTTTCAGTTCCAAAAAAATCTGTGCTGTCTATGTTAAGGATACTGCTCAGCACTCAAGAAACATTTTCTGTTGCTAGAACACAAAACTTTCCTGGGTGGTTAATCGAGTATTGCTGTCTCTGTTTTGCATGGAAACAAAATAAGGATGACACAAAGGTCTCATTTCACCAAACTTTAAATAAGGACCATTGATTTACTCAAGACACAGACAGATCTTCAGTACTTTGTTAAATTAAATCTGAAGACTAAATCATTTGCAGATCACAGACTGAGTCTTTAGCAGATTTGTGAACACAATTCAGACCTCCTGACTCCTACAATAAACCATGTTTTTCCATGCTGTGTGTTAGCAATCATTAACTAAATGACAAAGGTTTTGCTGTTCTTGGTGTAGTGCCCTTCTTTGCAATTCAGAGGAATTACTGGGCTCTTAAATTGGCTGTCAAATTTGCTGACTTGGTAACTGGCTGGTTCACAATATATATATTAAAAGCCTTGCCTTTCCCAGCTATTTCTTCAATAAATCCTGTTTTTTAATAGAACAGGCTTTGAGATCTTGCTTATAAAAGTAAAGTAAATAGAAAAAAATTAAAAATCTTATCAGTCACATTGTACATACTACTAAAGAAAATACACAGAGAGGCAGCAGGACCCAAAAGAAAGGGCACTGAACTAAGAAACAGATGGCAAAATGTCTCATTTGCTTAAATAAGGTCAAATTTCAGCTTTTCAGCTCATTTTACTTCTAGCTCCTACTGAACTCTGTAATCTCAATTTCTCTCTCAATTGGTTTCAAAATGTGTAGATGATTATTATTTTATTTCCTTCTCTCCATAAGGAATTTTAACACTAATAAGTTAAATTAATTACAGCTAGATTCAAAGGTCCTGCATCCATATTGAAGACTATACATATTCACAGGTTTGAAGCTCTATTTAATTATGCTTTAAATGCTGCATACTGAATCACACGGCTTGATCCACCTCATGTAAAAGAATTAAGTTCCAGACAGACTCCAGGTTACAGCAGGAATTACAAGCTAAATAGCCTTTAAGTAAAATATACCTCATAGACTGAAGCTGTAACTCATATTAGAAAGGTTGGATCACTTTTTATAACTAGCTGCTTACACGGTTTATTTTTATCTAGGTCTTTATGTTGTTATTTCATTACATTATAGGGCTTTCACCTACGTAGCTGGCAATGTGTACTCTTTCATTTAAGATCATACAGGGTATGTAATCACAGCAACAGTAACTATGCTGTGGATTTTCTTTTGTCATGTTTAATAGCCTGGTCATTTAGGTACCTAGAACAAACATCTTGGCCAGAGAAACAAGGGAACTCGATATTAGCTTCACAAAAGCATGTTTTTCTCCCTAAAGAATCTGGAAGAAGTCTTCCAAGTGGAATATCTTGCCATTCACAGATTTTTGTTTTGTTACTAAACTTCACCTGTTGCTAAGGAAGAACAGAGAATATCAAAGGACTTCTAACAACTAGAAAACCAAAGGTGAGGGAGTTTTTTCTCATTCTTTAAAGATTTATCAGTGAATTACAATGGTTGCTGGTTCATAGTTTTATGAAAAGAATGCATGAATGATGTGATCCTGCTTCGCTATTTGATATTTAACCTCAAACATCAAACAATAGCTTGATTCACTTTTGGATTATCAACACAATCATGCATTCAAGTAGCCTGTTTACAAATCCATACGCAATTGAAGTTCTAAGGACTAAAAAACAAGAGCTAGTAGAAGGCATAAAAAACCCAGACCATCTTCTGAACTGGCTGATAGACAATGGTATTTTTACCCCAGAAAAAAAGATGGTCATGAGTTTCTACAGGACAAGAACTGAAAAGAACTCTCGAGTGTTAGACATACTAATTTCACAAGGTGAACGAGCCTGCAGGCTCTTTTTTTACCCATGTCTAAAGCAAGTGGAGCCAAAACTTTACAGCAAGATAAGAAAATATGTCAGTGAAGTAAATGAAAGCATTGGAGATGCTAGAAGACAACTGGTAGGATATTTACTTGAAAAAGACAAGGTTTGGTTTGAAAATAGCAGTGAAAAGCACCAGGAAAAACACAGTCCTAGAAGAAAAAAGCAAGGACGGGCTATTAAGAAGAAAGAAAATCAACTTTCAAGAGCAGTAAAACCTAGAAAAGATCATCCTGATATCAGCATTTTTGATGCAGTCGCTAAAGGCTGTCTTTCTGAGTTAGAGAAAACATTGAAAGATAAGGATATCAATGCACTAAACCCTTTGAGTGAAACACTTCTGCATCTTGCAGCCACTAATGGAGACCGAGCAATTATGGAATATTTGATCAGCAAAGGTGCAAAGATAGATGTGAAGGACAAGAAAGGAAGAACACCACTGCACAGGGCTGCTGAGAACGGCCACGGTGACGCAGTGAAAGTGCTTCTCCGATGTGGTGCTTATATGTACAGTTTAGATACAGAAGGCAAAACACCACTTCACCTGGCTGCACAGAACAACCACAGTCATATATTGAAGATGGTCCTGAAAGAAGAGGAAAGAAGCTACAGGAACCAACACAACTTCTTGCACATGGCAGCTCTTAAAGATGAGAGCGGTCTGGCGAAAATGCTTTTAAAGGCTGGCGCCTCCGTTGATGGAAAGAATGAGAGAGGGCAGACTGCTCTCAGTTATGCTGTTTCTCTGGGTTCTGAAAATACTGCAAAAGTACTGCTAGAAGCTGGAGCCAGTGTTGATTCCAACATGGTCGAAAGAGCCTTCAACAGCAACCACCCATCCATCTGCAAAATACTGCTAGAATACTCTAAAAATTTGTCGTCTGACATAATGGAGTCAGCTCTTTTTAGAGCTGTACAGAAAAATCAGCATGGCGTTGTGGCAGCTTTAATTGACAGAGGTGCAGATACAAATGCCTGCAATGAAATGCAGTACACTCCTTTACTCCTGGCGTGTGAAACAGGCAAAGCTGAATCAGCAGAAGTCCTACTCGAAAAGGGAGCAAACTTGGGAATAAAGACTCCAGCTTCAGACACAGCTTTGCACTTGGCGGTTCAAGCTGGGGCCGTTTCCATCGCAAATCTGCTCCTGCACAAAGGGATGGAAGTTAACCTCATGAACCAAAGCGATGAAACCCCGCTCCATGTTGCTGCCCTTCATAATAAAAGAGCATTAGTTGGTCTTTTAATTAAAGCCGGAGCCAAAATTAATGCTGTCACTAAAGAGTTTGTTACTCCCCTGCATATGGCAAGCCAAAGAGGTAACGCTGATGTGGCCCAAGAGCTGTTGCGCCACAAAGCTGATGTGAACGCTAAGGACAAGCAGTTAAAATCTGCTTTACATTTTGCCACTGAAAGGGGAGACAAAACAGTGGTGGAGATGCTTCTGAAGGCCAATGCTGACCCCAATGCACAGGACAAGGAGAAAAAGACTCCCCTGCACATTGCAGCTGTGAGAGGAGACCTTGGTATCATGAAAGTTCTGTTAGCTAAAAAAGGAAGATTTGGGGCTAAGGACATGGATGGATGTACTCCGATGCACTATGCAGCCATCAAGGGAAACATGGAGATTGTAAAAATCCTTCTGACATCAGGGAATAATAAAAATATTGATGATAGAAACGTTTGGAGAAAGACTGCCCTGCATATTGCAGCAGAACATGGACACAGCGACTTGATAAATCTCTTACTGAGCTCCGGGGCAGCCATTAATGCCTTGGACAGCAGGAAGGATACCCCACTGCACTGTGCCTGCCAGGCTGGCCACTGCGATGCTGCACGGGCCCTCCTAAACTGGGCACAAGGAGAAAAAGCCAATTTGCTAGCTGCTAATAGTCTCCAAAAGACTCCACTGCAAGTAGCTGAGTTTAATAAAACAGAAAATCAGGCTCAAATTGTAACGCTTTTGAAAAAGAAAATGTTAATAGCAAAATGAAGATGTAAAGAAAAAACTTGTAAATTTAAATACGACTTCACTTTTAATGCAATTTGGATAGTGCTATTGCCCAGAATGATTGAGAATTATGTTAGGGCTGGAAGAATTAAGTCAGCAATCAAAGGTAGCCATGGAAAAAAAGGATAATACAGACACTATTAAACTTCTAAGCATTGATTAGTCTTTTGTTTCTCTCATGACTCTCATACTTGGAATCTATTTTAAAATTCCCAATCCTAAACACATTGTGCATGACCTCCTCTAGTATAAATTAAGACTTTAAAAAAAAAAAAAAGATAGAAAATAACCATTTATTGTGAATATTTAATCTGTATGGATCCATTTATTGTGAATATTTAATCTGTATGGATAGCTCAGCTAAGCACTGCTTGGTAAAATCACATTTTTAAAAAGCCATCTA
This sequence comes from Scolopax mira, assembly GCA_004320125.1. NCBI lineage: Eukaryota > Metazoa > Chordata > Aves > Charadriiformes > Scolopacidae > Scolopax > Scolopax mira. The sequence continues at coordinate 366,871 of BJBW01000910.1, forward strand.
TTATGAATAAGGAGACACCCATATCTCGAGGATATAGAGCATAGAGATGTTGGAGTAGATAATGCTAGCTTTGTTTAGCTTAGGTGGACTTAACTGCCAAGTGCTGCCAAAAAAAGATTGATCTGCCCTCCCTTTCAGTGGGGTCATGCCTGCCTGCTCCAGGTTGTATGCGGGAGCTGATCCAACTCATTCCACAGCTATAACTGAACATGGGGGAGCAGCAGGGAAGCAAACAGCTGAACTCTCCTGAGGGTAATGTAATATTAGCTTGGTCTGTGCTGATTACAGTATTGCTCTCTGAGCTAACTGGAGATCAGAAGGTATCTATTGCAAATATACTTTAGAGATATAGAGAGACTCATTCCCCGTGCTAATAAATTGTATCCAGAGGCTTGGTATAAACCAACCAGAGTAGCGTGTGCCCAAAACTTTGCTAACTCAATGATGCCATTTTCAGGACGCTATTATGTGCTACACTGACATTCAGTATTGGACTGGAGCCTCTTTAGACATGTCTATCTTATACCCTATGACATGGCATTGACAGATCCTGAAACTGTAACAATGATTTTTCTTTCTATCTTTCATCATACCATTTTTCTAGATTTTGCAGTTTTAAGTAGCGATCATGAAAACAATCATATTTTCTGTTTATTAATAATTTTACTTTCAAATCAATTCCAGCACAAAGATGAAATGTTCACAGTAAAATGGTTGCAAAAGAGTTTATTGGTTCAAAATATTTTTAGTGTCACCTCTTAAAACAGAAACACTTTCTTGAGTCGACGGAAGATTCTCTGTGGTCATTTTCTATACAACAATAACCAACCTTCATGGTTCCTCACACGCCCCTTCAGTATATGACTAGAAGCCCAATTAACATGAAGGGCCAAGTACTTTTTGTGAAACAAAACACAGGTTTATGAATGTAGGGGAATAAAACTGATTTTTTTATAGCCACATCATTACAACAATTTGACTCTCATAACACCCTGCTGCTGTCATCTTCAGAATGGAAAGACACGACTGCACGCTCGGCAGTACACAGACAGAGGATAGCACAACCGACATCTGCAACACGATGCACCTAAATAGCATCCTTCCTTCCGTCAGCGCATCGCGGGCCTGGCTTCACCCCGGCCAGCTCGCAAAGCGCCATTAGCCCAGCGTGCTTCAGCAGCCACCTTTCAGCAGGAAAGGCGAATCGCCAGGCGGGTTTCCATCCACCCCGAGGCACGGCCTCCCCCTGGGAGCACTCCCATCCCCTCAGCGAGCGGGGGGGCCCGGAGGAGCAGCAGCAGCAGCAGCCGCCGCCGAGACGCGCGGCCTGCGTTCTCCCCCGGCCCGCTCCTTCCCCCTCACAGCGGCGCTTCCCCTCTCCGCGCCCCGCGCTCTCCCGTCTCCCTGCCTGACACTCAGCCCTTTCCCCTTCGCTCGTACCCTGGGAGCTGCCCCTTGGCGGCCGGCTCTGCCCTCAGCTGCCCCTCAGCGCCCCGCCTACCCCAGCGCCATCTCTCCGCCTCCGCCCTGGCTTCTCCTCAGGGCGCGGCTTCTCCTCAGGGCTGCTGCGCGCGCGCGGCACCCCGCGCGTGCCCAGAGGCCGGGCGGCGCACGGGACTTCCGCCGCTTCTCGCGAGATCGGCGGGGGGCCGGTGTCATGGCGGCGGCGGCGGAGGAGCTGGAGGTGGACATCGAAGGCGACCCGGCGGCGGCGCCTGGGGAGACGGTGGCCGTGTGAGTTGGAGGGCTCTGGCAGCTGCGGGGAGCGCGCCCATTCTCCCCCGCCTCGGTGTGAGGGGGCGGCGTGGGACAGGGCGGTCCCGGAGCCCCGCGCGGTGCCGCCCCCGCTAGCTGACGGGGCTGCCCCGGCTGGGCCTTGCTCGCCTGGGGCCTCAGGGGAGAGACCTTGGAGTCTCGTTGCGGGCCCCTTGAGCTGGAGGTGGGGGGAAGCGCTAATGTTGATCATCATCAGGCAGGGCAGTGAGAATGTGCGTGTGAAATCGGTGAGGTGAGGTGAGGTGAATGCAGAGCTGCTGTCAAAGGATCCAACAGTACGTGAACTAGGAACACCCGGTGGTGAGGCTGCTGGGAGGCTTCTTTAAAAAGATACAGTGGAAGGTAACGTGGTGATTAGATATTAGGAAGACACTTTACAGCCCCTCCCAGAGCTTAAAAAGGGTTACAGGAGAGATGGGGACGGACTCGTGATCAGGCAGTGAAGCAATAGGATGAGGGGTAACCGTTTTAAATTGAAAGAGGTGAGATTTATATTAGATATCAGGAAGAAAATATTTCCTGTGAGGGTGGTGAGCCACTGGCTCAGGCTGCCCAGAGAAGCTGTGGACACCACATCCCTGGTATTCCTGGGGCTTTGAGGTCCTGGATGGGGCTTTGAGCAGCCTGGTTTGGTGGGAGGTGTTCCTGACCATGGCAGAGGGGTTGGAACTCAATGATCTTTAAGGTCCCTTTCAACCCGAACCATTCTATGGGTTCAGAAAACAGCGCAGTGAGAGTCAGAAAACTGATTCAATAAATTAATGGGTGATGGTAAGTTAATGGGTAATCAGCATTAAACAGATGCTGAAACGAATAGGAAGCAAGCACTAGAAATTTATCAGCTGCAGATTCTATGAGAGGATGGTGGTGACTCATGTTCTGGAGTAGCATCTGCTGTTGCCACTCTTGGAGACAGTGCTGTGCAAAGGGGACCGTTCATTTGACCCATTCCTTGAATGCTTTAAAAAGAGGCAGGAATTATACTGGTTTCTGGCTGTATGTGAGGATTTATCCTTACCTATAAAGAGATGTTTGAACTGCTGGCAGAAAGCAGTTCAGAACAGTCCGTTAATTTAATTTTAGTAGCATTGCAAGGGATAAATTTGGCTTTAGTAAAGTCTGAGCATTCAGAAGCAAAGAATGACAAAAAAGTTTACTAATTACTAGGAAGATTTTATGTGGCATTAAATAGAATAAAGTTGATCCATGGTGTTAATCAGTGGCAGCTTTCTAAAAGTAAGAAGTAGTTACTTGTATAAAAGATCACAGATAATCTGGATGAAGCCCGTAAGAGCACTAACAACCTTATATTATAGGATTCTATTAAACCTTGTGTAAGGATGAGGTTTCCTCAGGAGGAAAATAGATTTTTCTTTATTAGGGGTGTTTTTACCTTACTGGGGGAAAGATGTAGAAATGTTAAGTGTAGATAATACAACTCAATGATGCTTTTAAAATTAAAAATACATTTTTTTAAATTATCCATAAAATTCTGGCTTCTTTCATTTGTTTATATTTTACACAAAACAACATTCCTGCTTTCAGTCTTTCTGGATGAGAGTTTTTACTCTTCAGGGCCTCACTGGTATCTCATACAGTCTGCAGTGAGGTAGGGGAGGAGTTGCTACTGAGATTACTCTCTTGCAACATGACATTAGAATAAAACCCCCTCACTAAGACATCTTTTTTAGTAATGTTATATCGTAGTCTGCAATGTATGATTTTAATTTTAGTATCTAATTCTGGCATCTTCTGTTAAAGGTTTTGTTACTTACTGCACATTATTTTCACACTGACAGCAGTCAGTTTTTCTGAATGTCAGTTTGCATTGTTTTGAACACTGGAATCTTTTTTAGAGATCATGCAAACACAACTTCAAGCTTGCTGCAGGATCACTATCTCGATTCATCTTGGAGAACTGATAACAGTCTTGTAAGTATGTTTTAAATGAACAGTACTTCTAGCAAGGCTATCAGAACTTCTGTTTTCTCTCTTCTTTTCCCTCCATGCACATGCTTTTTTAAGTTTTTAACCAGTGCTTTTTGCTAATTTTAGAAGTTATTATATATCGATTCTTGAGACTGAAGTATAACAGTGTGACAGAATGAAAATATTAAAGCAAATTTGTATTTTTTTTCAGCCGTGGACATTGGACAGCAGCATCAGTGAAGAGAACAGGGCTGTTATTGAGAAAATGTTGCTGGAAGAAGAGTATCCTTTTGCTGATTTTCTTGTAGATTTGCTTGTTTTTCTGTAG
>BJBW01000911.1:222-58279 GCA_004320125.1 Scolopax mira
GTGTGGACGTGCTGGAGACAAGCTCCGAAGAGAAAGATCGGGGGGTCCTGGTAGTCAGCAAAATGACAATGAGCAAACAGTATGCTCTTGTTGCCAGGAAGGCCAATGGAATCCTGGCACGCACAGGGATGAGAGTGGCTAGTAGGTCAAAGGAAGTCATTCTCCCCCTCTACTCGGCACCAGTGAGACCACAACTGGAATATTGCATCCAGTTCTGGGCTTCCCAGTTCAAGAGGGACAAGGAGCTACTGAAAAGAGTCCAGTGAAGGGCAACAAAGATGATTCAAGGATTGGAGCATCTGCATTATGAGGAAAGGCTGAGAGAGCTGGGACTCTTTAGCCTGGGGAAGAGAAGGTTGAGGGGAGATCTTATTAATGCCTATAAGTATTTAAAGGGTGGTTTGAAGGAGGAGGGAGCCAGACTCTTTTCAGTGGTTGCCAGTGAGAGGATGAGGGGTAACGGGCATAAGTTGGAACATAGGAGGTTCCACTCAAATATGAGAAAAAACTGCTTCACAGTGAGGGTAATGGAGCCCTGGAACAGGCTGCCCAGGGAGGTTGTGGAATTCCCTTCTTTGGAGATTTTCAAGACCCGCCTGGATGCAGTCTTGAGTGACATGCTCTAGCTCTGGGCAATCCCGCTTCAGCAGGGGAGTTGGACTAGATAATCTCTACCGTCCCTTCCAATTCTAAAGATTCAGTGAAATTCAGTGAAATATCAGTTTCCACAGCTGCCAATGAAGGCCAAGCACAGCTGTCCATTCCACTGCCTGAAACTTGTTCCTCACCAGCTTCTTTGCTGCCATAGAAAAACTTTTCAATATGCCTGAAATGGCTGGTATAGAGGACAATAGAACAACGAAGCATTAATCTGAAATGGCCATTGTGAGGGTAGGGGTTCCATCTCTACATCAACAGAGAGGGACAGAAGGAATGAGCTCTGGAAACAATGAAACAATGGAGTAGGTAAAAAGCAGAGAGATTTGAAAAGGGAAATATGTGGGACCAGGGGTCTCTGCTTTAGAGAAAGGCATGTATTCCTTTGTGATCACTAGGCTAAGCTGGGAATGGGCTGTCTGTGCTGGGCAAGGAAGGCAAATGTTTTTTCTTCCAGAGTGTAGTTGACACAAAAATGAACACATAATGCTTCAACGCTGGTCAGCATATCCAATGTGCACACAGTTACACCCTCAGCTTCGTAAACTTATGAAATATTTCCCCTGGTGATTGCAAGTCCTTCATTGCTCAGCAAACTAGATCTCTGTCAAGAGTGACTGTACAGAGAAATTCACAAACTGTAGAAAGAAGGATGAAAAGACCCCAACCTTGCCTCTTGAGAATACCTCAAGAGTCCCTCAGGCTTGCTGAGCAGCCATTCACTGACACAATGTGTGCCACACCACTATTAGTGTGTGTTTGTGCCCTTTCTCACGCCTTTTGTGTTTATGTTAGTCATAAAATCTGGGTAGTCTCTTTGTACCAAGTCAGGGATTTGCAAGTTCCACGGGACTGTGGAATGTCACTCACAATGAACTCTGCATTTGTTCAGCCCTAAGCATTGCTTTCCATGCTGATTACAATTTCTTCTGAACCCTCTCTCAGAGCTACTAGTGGGAGACATGGAGGAAGAGGATTTGCAATATTTTTTTATTTCATTAATTCCTTAAATTACTTATTAATACATAGAAGTCTAAAGGAGTTTTATTCCTTATCTGTTGTGTGTTTTGGTGTTTCTTTTTTAAACAAGTCAAAAATCGTGTCTTCATTGTTTTTCCTGGAGGACCTTTGATCTGGGGAGACTATGATAATTGCAAATGAGTAAAATACTACTCTTATTTCAGAGAACTTCCTAACTTGGAAGAAAAGTTGATGGTGAGATGTTTGATGTTCCATTTCTGATAATGGTTAATTTAACAACCATGCAATAACAGCTGAATCCCTTGAGTGAGGCAAAACTCACAGTAACATATGGTAAGTCACATCTTTTAAATTAATTTCATCTCATCATCCCCAAGAGTCTTTTTGACATACATTCATTGGATATTGTTGACATCTGAGTTGCAAGAGTCCTTAGAGAAGGCTGCCATATGCATCTCACTGGGACATCTCAAAAGGGGTCAGTATCATAATTCTCACAAGGAACTCTGTAGCTCCGGTTTCTTCTCAGGCTGGCAAAATATACTTTATTAACTGGGCAGCGTCCTCTCTTGTGCATTACATGGGGATGGTTCTCCACAGCATATTCTTGTTCATGACTGTAGTGTTCCTGCTGAGGTATCCCTTACAACCTCAGAGAATAGGAGAACTTGTGCAGACTGCCTAGGAAATTTCCACTAAAATGTTCTATTCTCATTTTTCTACCCCTGAATGTAGTGCAAAGCTGTGTTGATCTGACCTAAAACCCCATGAGTAATGGCCATCTGCCAGACCATGTTTTTAACTGTAGTGGATATTTTATTTTCCCTCTCTTTGTCATAGACGATTTAGCTAATTTGGCTCATGGCAATACTAAAAATAGCTGCTGTCCCACACAGGATGAAGGATCTTTTTTTTTAGGTAAAAACAAGAGAACATTTAGAGCTTCCTAATGTTATACTGTAATTCTATGTGAAAAACATCCACATGCCTTGCATCTCATCACTATTTAGTACTGTGAAACACAATTCTATTATTAATCATCTAAATAAGAAGGGCTTTCAATCTGTAATTTGACTGGAACAGTTGGCAATAAATGTGATAGAATTTTTTAAAATGTTACTTAGAAAGAAATAACAATTGTGAGTCTTGTCCCCAAGATAAGTTTCAGCACCAAGACATTTTTTCAGTGATTCTAACTCTATTAAATAATCTACTCATTTGTAAATGCATTCACGCTAAAATGCTCACATTCAGTCTGTGATTTGCCAGTCTTCACAAAAAAAGAGGCTTCTTTGCCACTGAGGGGTGAATATCTCATGATCATCTGTTCAATTGTTCATAAGAAACCTGGAAAAGGGCATAATTTTCAACAGTTTAAAGGCTAGCTGCTAGATATTGGGTTCACATATGCAAAAAAAATCACACCTTCTCAGGCTATGAGATGGCTATCCCATCTCAATTACGTGTGGGCTTCAGGATGATGGTTTACATAACCAATTTTGAAGTGATTGTACACATACTTTGGCTATTTTCAGCAGCAATAGAGTGCAAATTGAAACAGAATGTAAAACCTTAATACCTAGATTCCATTTCAGTAGACATTCTTCCATCTGATACAGACTGGCGTTTGCTTGGGTTTGACTTTGTTGACCAATAGCTGACAAATTGGAATAATGTTCCATTTTGTGTAAATTTTAAATTTTTTAAAAATAAAAATTTTTAGCAGAACTACATTTTCAGTCAGGCAGTTGTTGCTTGCTGTGATTTAAGCCTCTTATAGTCCATCTGAAACGCTCCCCACATAAGCTTACAGTATTTTTCTGACTCAAAACACCCTCAGATGCTGCAGATTGAGCTGGCCAAATACACTACTATATCTGACCCTTTAGTATAAAAACAGGTTTGGTAGGAAAGCAAATCTCAGATGAAAAAATTTTTTCCATCCCACAGCACTAGCAGAATTCTACTTTCTTCTAAATACTGAAGATTCAGGAAAGCATGGGTGCTTGACATCACATGCTCCAGCCATTTATCTTTCTCAGTTGTGCATTCACCACCTTTTTCAAACTATCTGTAAAATCACCAGAGACAAGCTATACCAGAGCTATCATCAACACAGAATGTCCAAATGCAGTTGTAACTTGGTTTATCCTGAAGAGAGGAGGGAAAGTGGGGGAGAGAGCACTGTGGCTATTGATGCTTGCCACAAACCTCCTGGGATGCCAATACACAGGACAGCCACACAATACACATTGTGCCAGCATTGCACAGTAGCCTTCATTCAAGTCACGTTCACTTTCAAAGAGAGTTTTATGAGGCCTAGATTGTCCATTGTACTTCAGGAAGAAAAATAAATGAAACTATTAAAATAGACTTACTCAGGACAACCAAAGGTGAGTATCATTGCCCACAGCTTTTAATTTAGAAGTTTACTATCTACCCCAAGTATGTAGTCTATGTCTTCATTGCGGTCAGTGAAGGTTGAGAACTTGCAATAATCATTGCATCCCAGGACCAGTGTCTCAGAAGTAGATTGCTAATACATCTCTGTAACGGGAGTGATTTTTTGCCAGGGCCACTTATGATGTGCCCACTGATTTTTTGGTCTGTTTTCCTCTGGATAATGTTTTACCTGACAAAGTTTACTTTTAAATTGGGAAAATGTAGATTGCACCAGCTTGACCACTGGAATTATCCTTCTGTATTTTCTCAATGAGAAGGCTGAAGCCATTTCCAAAGAATAATTTGTCTCCATTGCAAAATTCCTAAGAGCAAAACATTTAAAATTTTATAATCACATGTCAATGTCAAACTTCATCAGTGTTTTTGACAAGTGAAAAAAAAAACCCACAATCATTCAAATAATAACTATATTTCTCCTTAATTCTGTTGCCATTCTATTTGTATATGAGAATCCATACTTAGATTTCCAAGTGTAGTCTGGCAGGAATTTCACAGGAAAGCATTGCAAAAAATGTATGAAATCAATGGGGTTTTTTATTGGCTGTGATTCCATTTTAAAAGAACATCATACCATTTACCCACATCATGCAGGAAAAAGTAGCAGGCAAATAACAAATGAGATTCACATTCACAAAGTTTCTACTTTAAATCATCTTCCATTTGCTTAGAGAGTACTGCATGCATCTGAAATAAAGCTGGGGAACATATCTACTAGAAAATGCATGGCTGAGTTGAATTTTGCTTAGTGTAGATGAGAGAGAAAGGGAAAAACAAGCAATTTTTAAATGACAGTATTGAAACATTTCACTAATTCAGTGCAGAAAGAAATTATTATCCTGATAACATATATTCAGAACAGATACAGACAACTCTCAGATACATAAGACATTACGTTGAGGCCACAACAGCTAGATTCTAACAATGCTTATTCTAGCACAATAAGCTTGCCAAAAAGATGTATTTAGCAGCATTGATATGGTCTTTCTTGATGAAGGAAAGTGGGCGGGAAAGACCTAAGACAATGTATGGTATGAAACATAGGCAGACAAGTCCAAAGTGATTTAGCACATGATTTTATAGATTGTTTTATTTATTTTAAACACAAGAGTAGCATTCATATTTCATATTGCAGTCTGGTTTCATATGGCTTTCTCTAAATATAAATGTAAGTTCACAAGGTAAATGGCAAACTAAATCATTACTCTCCAAATGTGGAGGCCCTTGCACTGTTTTTTTTTACTAACCAGTAAGGTCTTGGAGCTGTGAAGGAAAATGGATGCAGTGTCAAGCCACCAAAATTTCTGTGTAAATAAAAACTAATTAAAAAAAAAGACCTCATTTACCTGAGATTAAACAGAGCAGTGATGCAAATAAAACAAAGGCATGTGAAGACACAGAGATATTCAGAATCCAAACAATGAACCATGTTTCTCTTTGGTCTTGTTTAAGTGCTTCAACACGTGCTGAGTGCTGAGGGGGAAATTTTCTGAGACATTACTTCTCACATCCACACATGAGCCAAAGATGTCTGTGTCCCATATTGCCAGTTCAGAGCGGGAAGGGAAATGGATGGGCAGAAGGTAGGGGAGAGTGCCTGCTCTCAAATCTGTTCAGCATGGCTTAGGCACTTAGGGGATAGTGGAATGATTTGAGGAGAGGTCCAGAACTTAGGTGAGGTGCCAAAAGTTATGTGAGGTAAAACCTGTCCAGTACCTGTGGTAGATCTTCTGTCATGTTTCTTTATAGAAAGAAAAGGAAAATTAAAACAGGAGCTACCAGCTCACATATGACTGAACTCTCTGCTGTCCATGGAGGAAGGGCTGCAGTGGGTGTGGAGAAGTGAAGTATAGAAGTGATGGCATGACTGGCCTGAGAGGCTCCCACAATGAAAAAGTCTTGGCAAACATTATTTAATGTTTCCCTTTCCCTCCTGCTCTGTGACCTTGGCATGAGGCCACAAAAAGCTCATCACAAAGTACTTACGGTCCTCTTCAGGATTTGGATACAGATGTTCACACAGCTCAGGAGGCGCTCAGCTCACAAAAAGAGTATTTTTAATGCTCTAAGCCCTGGGATAGCACTACATGCTTATTAAGTTTGAACACAGACCATACAAGATCCTGACTTAGACCAGTTGTTCAGTGACACAGCTGCTGAGGCACAGTTAGAAAAAATAATACCAAACATTCTTCCTTTCTCTCTTCTCTCCCTTTCTTCTCCTTTTTCCTCATCTTCCACACATGTGGGCACGCACATGTACATCAAGCTGCCAAAGAAACTGTGAAAACAAATAAACAATTGGCAGTACCATTCTGCAGGAAGGACATTATGCAAAAAATTCTGATTCTATGTCAGGAACAGTATTTGACTGGATAAGGAATTGTGTCCATGATAGGCACTAGAGAAAGGTCAACAAGCAAGTGTTAAAGAAAAGCCAAAACAAACTTGAATGAGTTCATTCTCTTTGTTTGTTTCTTTGTTAGCAGAATTTTCTAGCACAAGGCCAGAGGGAAATACTAATGGATGTGTTTCTTTTAGCAAAGGCACATTTCTCCTGGTTCTACTTATGTATTAGAGGGCACAAGCCACAGAGATTAGTCAGAGCATTTTAAAACTATGCTGGTATTTCAGTGTGATCTGGGCTAGAAGATTTCGCTAGCAATGAGTGGCTGAAGCAAAGAGCCAGCCTCTGTCTTTTAACTTCCAGGGGTATTGGATTTTGCAGAGCGTGAAAAACAGCTGCTGCCTTTGTGACAGAAGAAAAATTTTCAGTTCTTTGAAGTTCACTTAAGTAGGCACAAATTACTAGCTGCTGAATTTGAATGGCATGAATGGGACAGTCTCCCTAGAAAATGTTAAATTACCCAATACTGCTCTGCTAAACCCAAGCATCGATTCAGAGAGAAAGAGTATTCTGGGTCATTAAAGTCTTAGTGAGGAGACACTCATCTTGCTTTAAATGCAAGTTAGGGCAAAAAACACTGACATTACCTGAAAGAGTAAAACCTGCCTTCTCTTTCCTCTGAGGAGACCTTGGCTGCTTATACTTAAATTAACATGTCTTGTTTGTAGAACCAGCCTGAAATAAATTGCATTTTTATGAGCTGATTCTGACTTGTTGATAAATCAAACTTCCTAAGCCTCCATTTTGGATTTAGTAGAAACTTATGGCTGAAGTTATTTGTGAAGAAGTGCGAACTATCATAGCTGAATAAGATTTGAGTGAGGATGCCAAAATAAATATATTTCTTCTCTTTCATAATATTTTTCCTCTATTATGAGAGATACAAAGTTGCCAAGCTCACTGTCTTAAACATGGTGCAGATTTCTTCTGCTTACCTGAAAAGATGATAAATATCTTTTAAAATTTCTTATTCATGAAAGTGCTGAGATATTTGCCTAAACTCAGTTCCACTGAACAAGTGCATGAAAGAAGTTCCATTGACATAAAATGCTTAGTTTATGTACATTATGTGTCTGAGATTGTTTTCCTTTTTGTTATCAGTGGAAAGCTCATATTTGTTTACAAATCTCTTCCATGTACTTAGGACACTCTCATTCCCGTGACAGGGACAAGCAATAGTAGTTCTTCCAAACAAACCCTGATTCTCTTGAAGTTTGTGAGACTTAGGTGACAAAGACCTAGCCAAATGAAAAAAGTCCAGGATCAGCTCTTCAGATGACAAGCCAAACACCTGATCATGAGAATCTGTGTTCAGAATAAGTCTGTCTATGTATATGAGTCTGTGTATCTACTAACATCTCCAGTAGAAGTTGGCTTACCTTATGCAGTTAGTACCTACAATGCCGTATTGAGAAGCCCTCTGTATCTGTACCTGGGAAGAGCAACAAAGATAATGGCGAGAGATTACCTCCAGACTACCAACATCAAGGGATGCCACACACTGTTATAAAACTAATTAACTCCTGCTCAGCACTGGATAAGCATCCTCACTTTATGCCTATACAGTAGGTAGAGTCTGACACTTGAATTTTACAGCTGGAGAAGCTGAGTGGAGCACAAAAAAGTGACCTTATGCAGACCTTATGCAGTATCATGCAGTAATTTACCATGATACATAGCAGGCATACTCAGAATTTCTGGATCTTCAGGGCTATGGCTAATCACACTCGCCCATACACTGCAGGAAGGGTTAGGCAGGGAACAGCCACAACAATAGAATGGAAACCAAATATCCATCCTGCAAGCACTCTGGGAATGGGACAGTTGAATATGGCATTGGGCAGAAAGAGGAAAGTTAGTTAAACAGAGTGGTCATTGTCCTTGGTTATTGGTTTCAAGGAGATCCTCTACTGGAGCATCATGTACTCTTCCTGTGCTTTCAGCTCTTGTATGGCAGCTATCTGACCAAATCTTCTCTTTCAAGATAAGTGTATGGCTAATTCCCAAAGTAACATGACTCTTGCTTAGATTCTGAGGCATTTAACCTCTACCATCTGAGGGAAGATGACTCACTCCTTCCACAGTTCTGAGTGATGTCAGCTGTGTAAGTCACATATGATTTATCTTCTATGATCTCTTATTTATGCCAGAATGGAATTAAAAAAAAAGCTCTGCTTCCATGGGACAACTGAGATATCCCTTCCAAGGGCAGATGTTCTCACAACAATTGGTTACTGAGAGCCAAGCAACAGCAATATTAATAATAATGACTAATAATTTTTATCAATAATAATAAAAGGAGAATTAAAGAAAATTAAAGACGTCACTGTGTGCACTTAGTGAACACTCCTTCCTGGTTAGAATGGAAATGCATGTGAGGTTGTTCCTTTTCTATGCTTAATGTACAGTTGGCTTATTTAACATACATAGTACTATGGCTTATAATAAAACTTGTGTAGGCTGCAGCTTTTTAATCTTTACATCCATTCAGAGGCATCTACTGGATGTGACTATGTACAAAAAAGGAATGGATGAGTCTTAGGGTGGAGAGAAGGGAAAGAGGCAGTCAGAAGGGAATGGGAAGCGAAAGAACTCCTAGTGAGCAGTAGAGGGCAGAGGTGGAGAGGGCTGCATGATGGATGGCAAGATTGGAAATCCCCATTGGGCAAAAGAAAAATCCTTTGCAGTACTGTTTATGCCCATCCAACAGTCTGCAGCTATTACTTCTTGAACATATCCTGCAGGGGACCTGGTAGGTATTTGATGACTGTGTCTAGAATGCTCTCTTCTTCCTCCTCCTCCTCATCCCCACAGCCAGGAGGGATCGCCTTCTTTGGGCGTGTCAGACTCCCTTCAGCATTAGCTTCCAGTGCGGCCTGGGCCTCTGCTTCCTTTTCTTCCTTCTTCTTTATACCATACTGCAGGGGAGAGATAACATATTGTCAGTCCCCCATTGAACAGGATGACTGATGAAGCCAGACATCACTCATGGTGCCTCATATTCTGCAGTATGAACATCACTGTTGATATTCTGCATTTGCTCTTTTACACAGACATGCAAATTATCAATCCTAACACCTCCCCACTAAGTAGAGCCCAGGAGATGGACAGCTTTTGCAAGAGATGGTCAAATGCTCAGACCCCTCAGAAACAAGCATGACAGAGAATTTGGGATTATACAGCTGTGAGTATAGCTCTATGTTAGTAAAATTTTGGGGTGATGTTGAGTCTCCTCTTTTATGTTAACAAGTCTGCTCGAGTCCATCACCCACAATGATTTTGAAATTTATCTGCAGCATTTTATAGTAAAGGGTTTTGGAAGTGGTAAAACCAGTAAAAATGTAATTATCAGCAAAAGAAAGCAAATAAGGCAGGACAGGCAGGAAGTGAAAATGACAGTTAAAATATTCTCATGCAGGAGATATCCTACACAATCTCATCCCCGTTGTCTTGATATAAGTGGGACAGAAAGACCTCTTTGTGAAATAAACCTCCATAAGAAAGTCTGTCTGTATTTGCACACTCAATTTTGCACTTCTGGGGGCAAAGCTGACTCATACTTTCTGAATAGAAACAAGTTTAAGTCTACGAGTAGAATGGATACCTGATATTTGCTAGTCTAATTCTCAGGTTTTGTTGCTATTTCCACAAGTATTTGTACAGAATTTTTTTAGATTATGGTGACAAGTGATTTAAAAAAATCAACTCAAACTATCACATGCAAATCTACAGGAACAAGGATACCTGCAAGCTACCCTCTTTATTATAGAATCACAGACTCATAGAGAGGTTTGGCTTGGAAGGGACCTTTAAAGATCATCTAGGCCAACCACCCTGCAATGAACAGGGACATCTTGAACTAGGTCAAGCTGCTGAGAGATTTGTTCTATTTATTCAGACTAATTCAAATTTCCTGTACTGTTTACACTTTTTCTGACAATAAACTGAGGTTAAACTTTCTTGGTTTTGTGATGATCAATGCAGTCTCAGGAGCTGTCCTGTTTCTTGGTGCCCAGCTGTGCTCCAATGTGCCCAGCTGCACATTTCAACGAAGCTTCTGGTACACAGGTTCACAGCTCCCAGGTTGGCAGGAACAGTCATATTTCCTTCTGACCAGACACCTTTATGTCTTCTAAGACCTGCCTGCTACTGCCCTATCTGCTCTTCAGCCACCAGTGACCTCACAAGTATCTGTACTTACAATTATCTCACTTCAGCAACATAAAGAAGACATTTGACCTTATGAGGAAGATGAAAAGCATTCAGGTTTGCTGTAGCACCTCTCACATTCAAAATTATTGTTCTGTAAAAGCCATTCCTTTACTTATGCATAAATTTTAATTAAAGTACCAAATGGAATTAAGATTGCTCTCAGTACTTCAGAAACATAAAGTAGCTACCCTAAACACATTGAAAAGACAGAAAAACATTTTTCATGATAAGCTTGAAAACAGCTTTGAAAAGAAAAAATAGATATGATTTCAAAAACATACCTACCAAAGAATTATGTTGGTACAAAGTACTCAGTATTTTCTAGTATCAATAGTATAATACTGCTGAATAGACATGAAGCAGGTACGCTTTTCATTATTTTATCTTTTCATTTTTTCCATTTAGAATAGACCAAATTGTTTGCCAATATATATATTAAAAAAAACATTTTTGCTGACAAGACTTTCAAAGGGCTCTTGGGTTTGACAAGAAACTCTAAATGTTTCTGATCAAAGACAGATATTTTTGCTTCCTTTCTCCATCATCCTCAAGATTTAGGATGACAGCCTGCAAAGTTGAAACCAATGATTTCAAAACCCCATAATTATCTAAGTCAATTTTTTCAAAACAAAATATTCATTTAAGGTCATTTGCCATGAATTTTATACCTGATGGATGCTGGTCACATAGATTTCATGGGAGAGATGTTCAAGGTAAATGGTATCTCCATTCACATCTGAGGCAAAGGAAGCATTTGATCAACTCATAGTTACAGGGAACATCACAAAGAAGATCCAACATAGGACCAGTAACCACTGCAGGGGGAATGACTGCTAGGGTGTGGACAGTCTGTATGGCTGGCTGATACTGACTCTGCCTCTCAAGTCACAGGTAGACATCTCTAGGTGATTCCCAATGTAATTTATAGACAGATTTTACCTTTCTTAGCCAGCTAGAAAAGATGTAGTGCAGACAACACAAATCATAGTAAGACACAGGTTCCCTGTATGCTTTCAAATCCTCCACCTCAAAACAAATATCAGGTAATGGTAGGTTGATGCTCTATCTCATGAACTTGTTGAACATCCAGGCCACAGGGAACCGTGGAACAAAAACAATCACTCAAGCACTACTGTGTGCTAGAACAGAGTGAAGCTCAAAGATCATATGAAGGAATTTGCACCATGCTTGTCATCCTGTGATGACACATTTCCTTAGGAAGCCTCTACTGATTGCCCTCAGAAAATTACTGTGCTATACAGACCTTAGCTCTTATGGCCGGTTTTGTGGAGCAGCTTGAGAATGGGGCAATACATGACATGGAAAGGGACTTTTTTTCATTATGAAAGGGCATTAAGGAAATCCAAATTCTATTGTTTCAGCTTACTGCCACAAATGTCAAATATAGAAATTAATTTTCTTTCATTCCTACCTGTAGTAATGTTATAACATGTAGAAATAAGCAATTTCGCCCTAGACATATGTAACACCCAAATACAGATTTATTTTGGACAAAAGTATTCTTCTCTTGGAGAAAGCTGACATTGCATTAAAACCAATTATTATTAGAAAGGATCAGTTTTGACAATTCAGTGTTACCATTTAAACTTGGTGGCATTTTGTAATGCTTTACATTAATCAAAATATAATGCTATAATGATTTATAGGTGAATACAATGACATTTCTTAGGTTTGAAACTCTTTCAGAGGAAATCAAGTTATAGAAAGGAAATTAATATGAGTACATTTTTTAAAAGATGTCTTAATGTCATGCCATTAAATCTTTTAAGAAATGTCAACAAAAACCAATAGAACCCCCCTAAAAATAGTTAATCTTTTTGGTGTTCTGGCTTTTCTGAGGATGGGAAATATTGCATTATCAAAAAAAAAAAAATTGAAGGATGAGAAAAACTTCATCTATTTTCAAGGTCCAATCCCACAAAATTTAATATCAGAGGCTGTATTGATATCATTATCTGCTTGGCCTTCACTCTTGCCACTCTTGCCAGTTAATAATGTAGAATTATGGACATAATCCAGCAAGATACTGAAACTTTTTAAGTAGGTGAACCACTTTGCTGCTCATCATTGTTTTCACTGAGTCATATGTGTGATGAAATACTGGAGGGCTGGAGTCCTCAGTCATCAGGGGGAAAGAGTAGGGAAAAAATAGCATGGTCCTTGGTTTACCCCACACTCACTGATTGCATGTCAGGAAAAGACCAGATTGACAATGTTTCCATCAGCTTCCTTCCCATGTCTTTGTTTCCTTATTCCTTCTGCTTTCCACAGGAAGCCAAAGTGCATGAACTAGAAACATGGTGAAAATTGAATCTAACTCTAATTGCACTGTGTATCAAGGAATAGGGGGACTACTGAGCCAAGGTGAACCTGCAGCTAAAACATTGACCCATCACAAATATAGTTACCCTTTCCTATGACAAGCTAACCATTTCTTACTAAAAATTACTTAAAGTCTATCTAGCAAATATCTGGGCCACAGAATGAATAAAGCAGTAAAATCACAGCTAAGACACTTGCAGAAGGAACTGCTTATCTCTGGGTCAGTTGTGACCCAGCAAGACAGCTGTAATCAAGATGTAAGTGAGTGGATATATTTGGATCAGATTTGGAACTGACTCCTTGGGAACAAGAAGCGACTTATCTGAGGAAACTAAGGAAATACAGAAGCAGTTTTGTGGGGCATACAAAGACAACTCAAATACTGCACTGCATGGTGGAACCAGAAGAAGATTATCAGTACAGAAGATCCTAGAGTCTGAGAATTTTCGTTATGAAAGGGCATTAAGGAAATCCAAATTCTATTGTTTCAGCTTACTGCCACAAACGTCAAATATAGAAATTAATTCTTCTTCTGCCAAGGTGGACAGCTTTCTCATTGACATGACAGGAAGGTGGCCCTGGTACTCCCAAACTCTCTGGGTTGGGATTCAAAAGATCAACAGAATGGTCTTGCTGACCTTGGCAGTTTGGGTTAACCATAACACAGTAACCATAATATTATGCTATTAATATTTACAATGATTGTATGCTGCTAAGATTATTATAGTTACTCACATAAATGTATCTGCTATTGACATGGTTGAACTATCCTATTTTACAGTCTCTATAAACTATTAAATATCACTATGTACATACTTCGTATAGTCACACCTTCTTTCATCACTCCTAATACTTGGATAAGCTGGGAATGAGGACTGGCACTCACCTGTCCTGCAGCCTAGACTTGCAGCATCAGTTGCTGGGAATGTAAGGAAGGTAAATAAAGGCATGTTTCAGTCCTTGGAGTAGAGAAAGGAACCATGTTCCCTTGCCTAGCTTGACATATTCACAAGTCTAAATAATGCAAGTTTCAGCTGACTTTGGGTGTGCATGTGAAGCCTACAGCAAACAGAGGAGTGCAAATACATGTTGTAGTCCCTAGCTAAGATAAACTCATGAAGGTCTGCATAGCAGCTGGATCTGTCAGGCAAGGGCTTTCCATGGCTGGTAGTCTCCTCCACTGTGGCTGCATCTGGGTGATTGAAATCTGGAGCTATGCATACAGGAAGCCCACAACACAGCTGCGTACCATCCATGGTGGTAGGAATTGTTCATGAATGGTGTTTTCACTGTGGACAACTGGCAACATTGCTCTTCTTTCATTCAAGTGCTCTGAGATTGTGAAATCGGTCTTCAGTTTGCATCCCAAGAAATAATAGTGCATATCAGCTAACACTAAGTTTCAGCTTTTGGGAAAAGATTGGTATATGAATAGAATTGGTTACATCTCTCTTCAGTGATTTTTTTCTCCTCCATGATTTTGTGTAGCTGCAGCTGGTACTGAATCTATGTCTGAACAGATGTGGCAAATACAGCCATTTCTGGAATTCCTATTTTATTTACCAGCTGAGCTTTTAAAAGTTACCAAGAGATTTCAATGCTTGTTCTTTATCTTGCTTCGTACACAAACTAGGGGAGACCTTGTTTCTTCTTACACAGCCCTGTCTATTAAATTTATTTCACATTCCAACCCACAACACAGTAAATCAAGGAAAAAATTATCAGCCAGACTTAAAAGCATATGGTTAGAGAAGACACTGAGAGGGCGACTTGCCCACCCTTCCACTTCAAGGGTTAACTTCACCTGAACTAATCTTTTTCTTAGAAATTTCATCTGGTGAAGAACTCTCATATGCTCTGGAACTTAACTACCATTTGCAATTAAAATATTTCTCCTTATATCTAACCTGATTTATTCTGAAATGCCTTTTAAAAAAATCTGGAAAACATGAATAGACACAGCTATTGCAAGAAGATTTGTCTTTAATCTGTCCTTTTGAGCTTCATTTATTATGTGTGATAAGTTATTTTTTAATCTTCCATTACCAAAGAGAGTGTTAGTCCACTTAATATTTTCCTATCACTACCTCATGGAACCTTCTTCCAGGACTATATGTAGGACTGAAACAAATTGAGAGCAATAAATAGAGTCTAACACTGAACTTCAGTTTCACAACTGTGAGAGTCTGGGGCACAGAAAAAGACTGTGCATTTCATTTACACATTTTGAAATGTTTCTGCGTGATTTCATTGGTCTCTCTGTGGGTGAACAGGCTGTCAAGTGTATCTTTGGCTTTAAGTATCAGGAGAAGATGAGGTAGTTTTCGGTCAGAGGCTTAGGAAAGTATATCCCATTGTGATGCACTATGGTCTGCTTCTGTATTTTACTGGTGCTTCAGTATCATTTGCAGATCTTCCTATAGTGAGAGTGCTGCTGTGCATTTATGTGGCAACAGCATATTTTTCTTCCCCTAAGATCTTCTCTTTCCAAGCCCCTGTGTTGGGATGTTGCAGAAAGAGAGAAAGGTTTTCCTATGGGAATGACAGTGCTGAAACCCAGAGCCCCGAATTCTCTGTTGTTAGCACACAGACCCCATTTTGATACGGACTTTGCCCAGCAATGTGCACCGGATCTTATTCCACCTCAACATTCAGGATCTCTTGATTTCATTTTTGTGTGGACTTTGGCTCTTTTTTGATTGGTTGGTTGGTTTTGTTGGTCTAATTCTCTTTCTGATTTTATCTTCAGCTTGATGTCCAAGTAGTTGCTATGGACAGAGGGAGAGGATTAGTCCCCAGAAAACTTGTGGGGAAGCCTTTTAACACATTTGAAAGGATGACATTTTCTTCGTCCCTCAATTTATCCATCTAACTCTAAGCTCTGCCATACACTGTTGGAATTACCAAGACTGCTTCATGCAGCTCAGCCATGCTCACCCTGGATAGTCTCTGTGCTTTATGAGGAGTCATAAACAAAGAATCACAGCCTGTCACATGGGGAACCATGCAACTTTCCAGCTGCAGTAAAGAATGAAAAGAGACAGAGTCTGCTGGGTGTCTCAGTCCCTGTCACTCCCTAGGGTGAAAGTAGCAGGTGGGGAGGTGTGTGTCTGTGTGTTCTTGATATCACATGCTGCTGCATAGCTCTGCTGACCAGTACCCTGGTGCACTGATGACTACTAGCCTGTACCCACTGTGTTACTGGAAGAGGCCTGATTAATACTGGAAAAGAACAAGGCAACATCAGGGAAATTCCAGTCCTAAATTACATTGTTCAATTATATGTGAGCCAAACAGGAGCACAACTCAGGAGAGAGGTGGCAAAGAGAAAGGAGTACAACAAAACTTTGGGAAGGATACACTTCAGATGCAGAGCTATGGACATACGAGCAGTTTTTGCTTCATGACTCATCTCTCCTGGAACAGATCTTCCCAAGCCATCTTATTGGGGGACATCAGAGATTTTCAGACAGCTTTACTGCAGAGATTATTTGTAGACACAGCTTCTGTCCTTTGAGTCCTTCACCTCATCCAAGGCTCCATCTCTCCACAGTTCCCTGTTCCTGCATGTGCCTTACTCCCCTCTGCTAGCTTAGGCTCTCGGCTCTGTCAAAATCACAGACACATCTTCATTCATCAACTATCTTGGTTCAGCTCTTCCAGCATGCATTTTAGTCTTATCCCCTATTTGTCTCAGGGGGTTCTCATGGCAAGTACACAGAGGCCTGAAGGTTTCCACTTGCAACACAAGCACAGATCAGATTTTAAAGATAAGAATTTTAAAGGTCTCATCTTATCTTCACCTGCCTCCTATCAGCATCTTCTGATGACACTGTGGGAATCTGACAGCCACTTCCTTCTCCCTCACGGCAGCATTGCTGTCTGAGAACCACACACCTGTTTTCAGCTATGATTAACTGCAGGATTGCAACACATTCCTGTGGGAATACCCATTGCCTGCTGCACTGCGGCCCAAATCAATAGATACAGAATTTGCTTTTCTGCTGCCCCAGAGTGGAGACAGTGGAAGACAAAGCTCTGGTCTCCTGAGCAGATCAGATCTGTACTCAACAAGCCTTGCTACTTTACCTTGATTGGAAGCAACATGACATCTGTCCAACGCTTGCTGTTTGCCTAACTGTAAATGCAAAACAGAGCTGCATCTGGTTCCTGGTTGAGAGGAGAGAGTGAATTGCTGCAAACTTAGATCAAGGGCAATCTTCCCAGTGGTCTCAACAGAAGTGGGAGCAGACATATAGAGAAAGAGAGACATGGGAAGAGTGTTTTGGCTTGATCCACTATGGACGCTGACTCTATGCTGAAGCAAATGCCATTCTGCTCACTGTTCAACTGCCTGGACTATGCTGGGCTGTCCCAGTCAAAATGTTTATATCCTCTTAGTAAATTCAGGTGGTGTGAACTACAATTTTTGAGCAAATTTACTCCTCTGGGAAGCATGACTCTACAAGAAAGAACAGACATGGGTATCATATATCATGAATTTTTCAGAATACACAGCAAAAAACATGTTTTCCTTTTCTCTGTGTTTGCAAATATCTTAATATGCTTCATCTTGTGTATGCAGCATCCATATTAAAACAATGCTTTACTGCATGATAGTCATCCTCAACGAGAGGGAATGATGTTTAGAAATTTTCAGGAGTGTAGGTACTGACATTACTGCTGAATAGGAAAAAATTCCATCTTGTAATCAGAGAAGAAATCTCCAGAGTAAGCAGAGAATATCTGACTCATGAAGAAGAGCATAGGATCAGAGGCTTTAAAATACTCATTTTAGGTACCTGCAGGGTTGACTGAAATCACTGACTCATAACCACAGGGCCCAACGTAAGTGCTGTACATATTGTACTTCTAGTCCTGTTAGATCCTTTGGAAAATCTCTGCCCCTTAACCTGACTTACAGCTTCAAATCTGGGTCAGTTCTGTTCTTCAAAGCATCTGAGACAGGATAAAAAGAAAGAAAAGTTACATATTCTGCACAAACAATTACAGTTTAATTGGTTACAGGCTGCAGTGAAAATTCAGTTTTCAGTTTTATCCATGATCACCAGGATGGGGTCAAGCTGCAGAAGCTTCCCACTGGAACAGAGGAATTTTCCAGTGATGCAGGTGTGCTCCTAGCCAAGTGGGATATGATTTCTTGTATTTCCAATGTCTGCATTTAGTTTTTCACACGTAAAACTTCCCAGAAGGCAACGGCAGGGACCTTGGAAATGCACAACTGCAGCTGCTTGTATAAGTTTAGAAGAATTTATGTCATGGCTATGTATCTGTCAGCATATGTGTGCACTTTGCAAGATCAGAATATGGAGTTTAAGCTGCTGCTGCTGTCTTCTGCAATTTTTTGCTTTGCCAAATGAAAGTCTTCCTTTTAGTATAAGGCTGGTAAAATTAATTCTCCAGCGATTTAGATTTGGCATAACTATATTTTTTTCTATAGCCTCTGTCTACCATATGTTAAAAGCTCTTTTTATTTCTCTCTCTCTCTTCTTCTTTTTTTTTTTTTTTTAATTTGCACTATTTAATCTTATTTTGAAAGTCAGTGTAGGACTAAGCTTGCGTTTCTACAAAATCCTAATAAAAGTGCTCCCATAGATGAGGAGAGGTTCACTGCAGGATGAGTTGTCAGATTCATCTTAGAGTGTAAAGCATGGAGAAGGTGCGGGTAACTGACAAAAGAAATACTGTTTGTCCTCTCCAGGGGGGTAGATGAGGCTTAGAAATTATTATCCTGTATTGCTAAGTTTGTCCTTCCAAGGGCTCATCATTTCATTGCCTTACTGAAGCAACTTTGGCAGGCTGGAGGTTGAAGCCAGCTGAAATTCAGAGGCTGAATATCTAAATAGCTGATTCATTTAAAATTCAGCTCTCTGTAGATAAATTATGTGAGCTCTCTGCATCTGATCTCTCTGCAAATCTCTGGGAGGCCACTACAAGTAGATTCTGTAAAAAAGCTTCTGAGTGTCAGTTTCGTTTCTAGTACATTGCATTCATCAGCTCTTGCTACTATGAATTTTAGGTTGTCCTTGGCATTTTATAGTACACTAAAAAGTGCTCTTGAACATGTAGGAGTGTGTTACCAGCATAGAAAAGTGACAGAGCTCATCACAGCAGATCTAGGACAAATTAGAAAGCATTCGGGAAGTGATATTATTGTATATGATTGAAAGTATACTCCAGCTAAATTTATGTTCCCTAGTAGTTCATCACTGTGAGGGACAATTGTATTCAATTGTACTCTTCTATTAAATAGCATATTTGAGGGAAATGAAAAATATGAAATTATATCTAAACACAGACTACAGAAGAAAAACACAGGTTAACTGTTACACAAGAAAAAAAATCCCAGATACATCACAAAATATTAGAAGGGAACCAACTAACAGCCCAGATACAAAAGAAGTACTCACTCACCACTGCTGAGAATCCTGGGGACTAACCTGGAAGAAAAATAGTTCCCTAAACTGACATTTAGGTATGCATCTGCATTTTTCCCAGCTTTCTGTGTGACCCATATGGGAGAGAATTAATTTCTTCTAGGTGGAAAGAGAAATTAAGACTTACTTTTTCAAAGGGGTTTCTGGCTTCTCTGAAATACAGTCACTGCTTATGATGAAGCAGAACATTGAAATATAAGAATTTTCTTCCATGTTATTTGCAGAAAACTATTCTGCCCTCAGTAACTCCCCTGAATTGACAGGATGAGTTTGACAGAACATTAAGCTCCCTCAAAGTTTTCACTTTTTTTTCCTTCAGTAACCTACGCCATTGCTGACTTTGATGACAGCACAAGACAATGTAATTCTGCTATAATATGAGCTCAGGACAGATTAGTTAGGTGATTATCTTTAGTCCTTGCTGTGAAACTATTTAATTTTTGTGATCAACTTATTGGACTTTTTTTTGTGTGGACTATATCTTACCATAACCCATTGTAGTTAGGATCTAATTAGCACACCCACCCTGACAGTACAACTGTGGAGACCAAGGCATTACCACAAGTTCAGAGCCAAGACTCAGTAAAATCAAAGGAAGCTAATCTATTAGTTTCAGACCTTTGACATACACTTTCCTCTGAAGTACAAAAACAATCTCAATCCCATTAACCAGCAACAGAGAGGAGAACTCTGACAATAAAATGCTTTTAAAATTAAAAGAACACTTTTGACATGAAAACACAGCGAGTAAGAAAGCATGAGTGTTTATTCACATGCTCTAGCCCTTTACATGAACAAAAAAAAATGAAGGGCAAGTCACTTATCTTTCTATAACCCTTTTTGATCTGGTACACCAGCCTCTACCTTTTGTAATTCAAGGTAGTTTTTGATCTGGTACACCAGCCTCTCCCTTTTGTAATTCAAGGTAGTTTTCTTGCTCACAAAGAGGCTGTGGAAGTCATGTTTGTAGTGAATGAAAGTTGGGAAGGTGCATCTTAACAATCCAACTGAGTAGCATTAATAGTGCTATAATGCTAGAGGGACCCACTCAGGTTTCATAGTGCTGCAAGATGGGATTGCGATTACCTGTGAGCAGCGACTATGATCTGTGAGCATAATAAAGCTCCCACCACTGCAAGGTCTGCAACTACTTTGGGCTGACAGCTCAAAACCCACACTAGAAATGAGGTGCATGCTTCACATTTCTTCCAGGTGGAATCAGCTGTTGACCTTTTCTCATCTTTTTGTTAACTGGCCATGGTCAGAGAACAGAAGTTTAGCATTGTCAGTGATATATGAGCAGGTACAAATCCCATGAATCTCAAAACCCACATCAATCTAAGAGCTGTACAGCTGAAGGGAGAGACAAACATTGTATAGAACAGTTTGCTGAGTCTACTGTACATTTCCCATAGATACGCCTTTCTTTTATGGCAACAGAGTATGACAAAGGAGTTTCAAGTCAGTCCTACCAGCTTCTTTTTACTAAGGTAAATAAAAGGAGCCTTTTCGAGAGAGAAGAGTTACTATAATATTTTTTTCAAAGGTTTTTGAGCTCTTGCCTGCAGTTTTTCTTACCTACTCCATATATGCAGGACCTTATAGCAACTCACACAGTAGGGAATGGAACAGTTGAAATAGGTTCACTTCCACCCACTCTTGCTGGGGGAGGCACTTATTCTCCACAGCGAGAGTCAGAGCAAGAGTTACAAGCCGTCAAGTTTCTGTCTCTTGATCTGATTGGGTACTTTATTTCTGACACAGCAATGAATGGGATTTTTTGCATTGGCATCTTGGCTTTTGCTGTGTCTATTTCAAAAAGTGGCAGGTCTAAGTACTCACTTACAGGATAAGTGTTACCCAGCCATGCTTATGTTATCCTTCTCAAGTTAGGCAAATGAAGGCTAGCTCCCTTTTATATTGTCTGAGCACTTTGGCATCATTAATGAGACTTGCAGTACTCTTGGGTGGGATGAGGAGGGTTGAGAGAAAAACCTTACAGTCACATCAAAATTCAGTCTTGGATAACATGAAGTGGCAGGGAGTGCTGGAAGGAAACACATCAGTAACTGAGCCTGCACAACCATATGATCACTCACACAGAAACCAAGTTCAAATGGTCATGCTGTTCCATGTTCCCAACCATTTTTTATTTCCTTCCCATAATTTTGCCTTTATAAAATACCTACATGTGCCTAACAGAACCATGAATTTCAGAAGTTTCCATCTCTTCGAGCTATTAATGAACAGTCATTCTTCAAATGTAAAGAGAGTAATTAAAAAGAACAAATAAGAATACACTTCACTGAAACACATGTGAATTTTTTTGGATCAGCTAAATTGGGATTTTTAGCCAAAGACTCAGAACATTTCAGTAAATTATCCAAATTGATGGTAAAAACTGGAATCTTTTCATGTAACAGCTTTTGCTGAGAAGCAGGGAGAAAAGCCCTTACAGATTTCAGTGTTGGCTGCCACAAAAGAAGTTTTGTGTCAGTGGAAGTGTCTCTTTTACTAATAGTAGATTACTTCAAAAATTACTTCAGTGCAAGTACATACACAGAAGAAGCTAGCACAAATGCAGCAAGGAAAACAGAAACTCTGACATTGCCAGAAGCAATATTGTGCCTCTGAGAAGCAGTAGAAAAAAAGGACTGTCTTTGTGCAACCAACTCAGCCAACTTGGAGCAATGACAGGACAAGCAAAAAGGACAAGTAGAAATGATGCTCTGTGTTTCATAGAGCTTCATAGAGCTGAGTTTCACCCAGCTCTCTAGCTGGGTTGCAGGACTGAAAGGAGATGGTGCATACTGATGGGTCTCACTGATAGGCAGCTCCTGGCACCATGCCAACATGGCAAACAGGCATATTACCCTGTGATTACCTTTTAGATTTTGCTAAGCAGATGCTGAAGTGTATGTTTGAGTTCTGGTAATTGTAGGTCTTGATCTGATATGCTTTAAGAGTGGAAATGTCCCATCTGCAGGATTTCTGCCAAAGGGGCTTGTAGAGTGTGGGAGTATAAGAAGTTTTCATGTTGGCAAAAAACTTGTGTGCAGATCTTTAAACTAGGCACACACTTCTAATTTTGGAGCTCTTTTATTTGGAGTGAGAAACATGGTATGCACTTTCTTGCTGATAAAATATTTACGTATTATTTATATATTCATACATTTGGGCATCCTTACTGGTAACAGCTTGCCTGTCGCTTTCCCAATGTGGCAGGTTCCTCAGCCCAAGTTCCTGATCTTGTTTGGCTGGATCTCTCCTTAGAAAGAACCCCCCCCCAGGCACATTTGGAGAAAAAAGCAGGAGTCTTAGGCGCCCCCTAAGGCGCCCCTTAGGCGCCAGACCTGCCCCCCCCAGGCACATTTGGAGAAAAAAGCAGGAGTCTTAGGCGCGCATAATCTCCGATTGCCTGAAGACACAATAACTCACTGGCAGCATGATTGTTGCTTTCCTAAAAGCACCCACTTGCTCTTTAGATCACCCATCAATATTCCATCACTTAGATACTTCCAAACAGAGCACAGCAAGTCACAGCAAGCCACTGTATTATTATTCACCAATGTTGTGTGCAAATGTTATTTGCCTGGCTGTTCAGGCTTGTGTTTAGAAAGTTACTTTTCTGGGGTGCTAACTTCATCAGCCTTTATCAGAGAAGGTGTGGGACTTCCAAGAGAAGAGGGTGCCAGCACATGCTGGAGGAGGGATAGCAATGCAGACCAGTGCAGACAGTGAGCGACATAGGAATCAGGAAGCTGCTTTTTTTTCAATGAATTTAATTAGAAGACATTAACAATATTATTCCCATTTTGCCCTGTAACTTTTCCTGCTAGAATATTGTCTGGAAAGTATATTCAAAACAAAAACTCCAGAGTCATGACAATTCCCTTCTGCACCATGCTTTAAAGATGCAGGACATTTCTACAGCACAAAGGACAAAGTTTAGGAAGCCGCATTGTATTGGATTTTTGTGTCCAGGTGCTGGTGGCAGAGTTCTACAGAGGTGGCCTCTGTGAGAAGAGGCCATGGGCTGCCCTGTGCCAGACACATCCAGTTCCAGCTCCAGAGAGAGACATGGACTGCAAACTGGTAGTTGGCTTAAGGTCATGATTAAGAGGAATTCAGCTGATTATTCAGCAAGATGTTCTCCCATTTCTGGGACTCCTCCCCACAAAGTGTTTGCAATGAATCTGATAGAAGAGGAAGAGGCTCCCCATGAGCACCTTACTCAGTTTGATAACTACAAGTTAAGCATCTGTTCTGAGTTTTTCTAGTCAGTGGGTAGAGACATACATTGTGGGTATCAACAGGCACCTAGGATATCATCCGTTGAGTATGCGTTTCTCCTATTGCGTACTGAGGAAGAATTGACCACTAGTTCAGATGGAGACAATGAACAGTTTGATAGCCAAAGCTCAATAAGGGAAACCCACTTCATGAATCTAGTTGTCCCTGAAATTTTAGCAAAATAGCCAGGGTGCTCTCCTCAACTGAATTTCATTTTCCTCTCACTCTGAACTCTGTAGGTGCCCATTGTGGAGTTCTTTACATTTTTTAAGTAGATACTTTATTACCCATTGGCATTCCGACCCATTCATTAAAAATAGAAAGCAGTAAGTTTCTACTCCCTTTTTCACCCTCTTTCTCTCTCTTAAGCCCACTTCCCTTAGATATAATCAATTGCTTCTGCAGAAATGCAGCCAGCCTGGGTATACCTTTGGGTTCTACTAAATAAAGCTGGCAATAGCTGTGAGATTCACCATAGCATGTCCTAACCATTTCCAATATAGACTATATCACACTCATTTCACAACTGACTAGTGCATTTCACAGCTAGAGCAAAGAAAGAAAAAAAAAGTGTCTTTTAACATGAAGGCCAAACCACCTTCATTTAAACTGACTGAATATAATCCTTGGCTTACTCACATGTGGATTCAATTTACATATAGTTTCAGAGTAGTCTTCCTGCAATTCTCATTTCCTTAGAACAAGACCTTTTATTGCATGACAGATCTTAGCTCTTTTGAAGTGTGGGGCCTACCCATTTGAGGGACCAAAGTTCATCTCCACTACATCCTATTCTTGCCCTGTTTGTGAAAAGATAGATATATCTCCCCTGGCTACGAAAGACCTTCCACAGAGTTAATGGCTTTCCAGTCAGGATGATAATTTGTGGTAGAGTCATTTCTATGCCCACCAAGAGGAGAGAGAGGAAGGACATGGTCACCAGCAATAACAGCCCAGACTTGCTCTTTTTTTTAAATTTCAGTAGAGGTAAGTCACAGTCTGGGCTTATAAGGAAAATAAGTAAACCCATGGAGTAAAATGAGTAGAGGAATGAGATGGTACAGCACAACTGTAATATAGTGTTAGATCAAGGGCCCAGTTAGTGGGCCAGAGGCTGCTGTTTTGAGAAGGATTGTGAGAACTAGAGTAATATTAAGAGATCCTGTCTCTGGCATCAACTACTTTCAACCATCAGCAGTTTATGAAACCAAGTTTGCATTTAGACTCATATTTAGCTCTTCTCCCTGTTTGGATGTAATGTTTCCTCTTTTTTAATCCTATATTTTTACATTTCCAACTGTCTTGAAAGACTTCAGACATGATGCTTGAAAATGAATGCAACTTGTACATAGAGCGTGGCAACACATCTGAAACTGTGACAAGCATTTCAA
The DNA here is from genome assembly GCA_004320125.1 of Scolopax mira. Lineage (NCBI taxonomy): Eukaryota > Metazoa > Chordata > Aves > Charadriiformes > Scolopacidae > Scolopax > Scolopax mira. The sequence continues at coordinate 25,425 of BJBW01000911.1, forward strand.
ATGCCTGCAAACTGCTACATCCGTACTCCTTCTATGATGAGTTGCTAGAATGACTTGGCAAATCCCACCCTTACTGGGCATCTCTGTGAGAATTTGTTGAGATGGATGCAAATGTTATGCATTCTTATGAGCTTTCATGTTGCAGCACCACACTTTGTGCTCTTTCAGTCAAGCTGGAGACTCAACTACTGTGCTTAGATAAAATTACAGAAAGCATGGAAGAGAGAGTGAGTGTTGTGGCTGGATGTGACCATTCTTCAGTTTGGTCACTAAAAAGTTATTTTCTTACTAAAAAAAGTTATTATTCAACCAAATGCCGCAGAGTTAAATACTCTACTAATTGTTTATTATATGTATTTAAAGACTTATACATACAGCTAATGCTACAGCCAGACAGAAATCAGAAGACTATCTTTATTCAGACTCAATAATAGCTTTTCTCTTAACTTCTCTTGGTCAAAGCTATAGTGCAGAGCTGAGACTTCTATCTGAGTTAACCACATTCATTATTTTTACCAATTTACATTTTATAAAATTTATAAAGGCACTAGGCCATGTTTTATTTCTTGCTTACATTTCTTGATATAAGATTGCATTTTCAACTGTGATTTCAAGTTAACTTAATGCTCTTAAAAATATAAATCCATTCCATTTAACAGTAATGCAAGTCTCTCGATTTCTCTGAGCAGAGGATCAGGCTTGGGACTGTCTTATTTCTTCTCCTTATGTTTATTAAATTGAATAAATTTTAGAAATATTGCCCTGCTAATCACCTTAAAGGATTTGCACAAGGGTGTCTGTTTTACAGTTTGACAGGGTCTAAAGTACATGAGTGCTCTGTTTTTCGCCACACCATGTGAACAGTGTCTCAATCAGATTTCTTCTTACAGCATTGGAAATCTAAGATTACTTTCTCATGTTGAAAAGCTGTACAGTTAAGCAGATACAGGAATTCAAGGAACATGGATTTTTTTTCAGCATTGCCACTAATGTACTGTGACATCTTGGTGATGTCACTTAATTCATTTTACCTCCTTGTTATTTCTGCTTTTCTCTGCTGTTCTAAGCTCTTTATGAACAGATATTTAGACCTTATCTTACATCACAGAAGTCAACGAAGTTTTGCAATTGGCTTTAACTAAAACTCAAAGACTCAAACTTTTGCTGTTTTGCAAGAAATTCTCCTAGTTTGATTTTTTCCCCTCACTGAAAATATCCTTTTTAATTTTTAAATAAAGAAGCTGTGTCATTGAAAGCAAGTTCCAAACAGAGGCTGAATTGATCTGTTCTACTAAAATTAAGACATTCCACTTACACTGGTCTTTTGAGGACTTGCTCTGAACAGTAAGTCCTCATTTGAAGACCTATTTCAATGTTAAAGAAAAACAATTCCTGAGATAGGGCTATTTCATAAGGCCATAAACATTTAGTTCCTCTGTTACTAAATAAAATTGCTTTCAAATTGATGTATTTTCTTCAGATCTTCAACATCAGTGTTTTCTTCTCTGTCGATTGATGGGACTTTCAGAGCTACCCACAGCACCCATTATTGTTGCTTAACAGTGCTTTTGCTTCAGGTATATAATGCTCCATTGACCAAAACAAAGATACAGTTGTTGTGGCTTAACCCCCACCAGACAGCTGCTCTCTCACCCCCTCTTCCAGCCAAAAGGGAAAAGAGTGATAAAAGGAGAAGAAAGAAAAAAAAAAAAAGTGGGTTGAGATAAAGACAGCTTAATAGAACAATATCAAAAAAGGAAAAATAACACTTATAATAACACTAAATAGTAATAATAACAACAACAACAACAATAATAATAACAACACACCTTCTCACTGCATGGTGAATTGGCATTGTCTCAAGTGGATTTCTGCTCCCTGGCTAACCCTCATTTAAATATTGAGCATGACATCTATACTATGGAATATTTCATTGGCCATTCAATTGTTCTGTCTATTCTTCTATGGGAAGCACTAAAAGAAAATCCTTGAATAACGTAAAAATCACTTAGCAACAACTAAAGCTAACAGGTATTATTGAAAACTCTTTCCAGCTACCATTAGAAAGAAAAGTTAACTCTTTCGCACCTGAAAACAGGACAACACTTTAGGCAGTCAGTATAAATTTGTCTAAAATTCATCCTGCAGATGTCTGTTTCTCTGGAAGAAAGGAAAAATTTGATCTAGAGTGGTTTCAAGATTTTATCCCCTTCAGTCTCTTCTTACTTGTCGGGAAACTGGAAATAAAGCAACCTGAAATCCATTCAGATTTCAGATAACTTGGTGATTCAGTTCTGGCAGCATGCATGGCTTAGGGGTAGCTAAGTGAGGTAAAGTCATTAGGAAGCAGAGCTGTGCACCTATGCAAAGCACTATTAGGTAATTAATTCTTGCCTGTAATTATCTGAGAGAATGCAAAGAATGCAACTTCCAATTGTAGGAAACAACGTTTTATAATCAGATGCCTTTTTTCCCCTTGTCTTTCTTTTAAAAATAATCTATTATTTTAACAAGGTTGAGTAAAGCTACAATTTCTGAAAGAATTGGATGCATTTTCATCACCAAACTACAGGCTGAAATTAACTTCCCACAGCATTTTTATTGTCACATGATGATTTACATGTGTTTTTCATGGGATGTTATTTCTTGCTCTTAATCTGGCCTGCAGTATAGGAAATGGATTTCCTGTTCTTTTGGGTGCTCACTGATATCATCTCTATTTCTTTTTCTGAGGTATCCCGACAAGCCCGATCTCTGGTACATACAAACATCTAAGATGACACGTAAGACATTTAAGATTGCTCTTTTGATGTCAGAGATGTTATCTAGCATCATCTTTGGCTGTGAAAGACTTTTTGAAATTTTCATATCTCCTATACCCATAAAATTTCATCAGCATTATCATAGAATCAAAGAATAGTTACAGTTGGAAGGGACCTTAAAGACCATATAGTTCCAAGCCCCTGACATGGGTAGGGATTCCTCCCACTAGACCTACTCAGAGCCCTGTCCAATCTGGTCTTGAACATTTCCAGCGAAAGGGCATCCACAACTTCTCTGGACAACCTGTTCCACTGTCTCAGTACCCTCACACAAAAATAGTTTTTTCCTAATATCTACCATCTTTCAGTTTAAAACTGTTACCTCTCATCACTACACTCCCTCTTGAAGAGTCTCTCCCCATCTCTCTTGTAGGCCCCCTTCAGATACTGGAAGGTTTCTCTTGTCCAGGGTAAAAAAACTCAGCTCTGTCAGTCTGTCTTCATAGGAGAGATGCTCAAGCTCTCTGATCATCTTTGTGGCCCTCTGCTGGACTCATTCCAAAAGGTCCATGTCCTTCCTATGCTGAGGACTGCAGAGCTGGATGCCGCACTCTAGATGGGGTCTCACCAGAATGGAGTAGAGGGGCAGAATGACTTCCCTCGACCTGCTGGCCACACTTCTTTGGATGCAGCCCAAGATGCAGTTGGCTTTCTTGGCTGCCAGCGCGCGTTGCAGTCTCATGTTGAGTTTCTTATCAACTAACACCCCCGAGTCCCACTCCTCAGGCCAGCTCTCAATCCATTCTCCACCAAACCTGTATTTGTGGCTAGGATTGTCATGACCCAGGTATAGATCTTGCACTTGGCCTGGCTGACCTTCATGAGGCTGGCCTGCCCAGGTCCCTCTGGATGCCATCCCTTCCCTCCAGCATGTTGACCACACCACACAGCTTGGTGTCATCAGCAAACTTGCTGAGGTTGCACTCAATCCCACTGTCTATGTCTCCAACAAAGATCCTAAATAGCACTAGTGTCTGTATAAGCCCCTGAGGAACACCACTTGTCACTGGCTTCCACTTCGACATTGAACTGTTGACCACAATCCTTTGAATGCGACCATCCAGCCAGTTCCTTATCCAGGCCAGCCATCAAATCCATTCCCTAAAAGTTCTGCAGAATTCATTTAATAGGAGATCAGTAGTATTGGAAATATTATTTCGTAGTGTATTTAAAAAAAATATATATATAATTTTATTGCCTCTAGTTCTGCCATTTCTGCTCCAGGTTCTGCTCCAAGAACTCCAAGTTCTCCTCATGCTGTTTTCCTTCCTTTATAAATTCTTGTATGTTTTACCATTTCGACTGTATTATTCTTCCACAATTTCTTTATTCTAGTATGTTTTCTATTTTTAACTGCTGACTTGTCTTCCCTCCAAGATCATCAGGATTCTTTCTTTAATATGGGCATGCACTTGATAACATTTTTTCATCAGTTTCAAATTATTAATTATTTTTTCCTTATTAAATATGGTCTTCTAGTTCATTTAGGCCATTATTATTTTGAACTTTCTAAGACCTCACATTGGAAGTATTAGGTAGTTGTTGTCTTCTTATTTAAACTTAGTTTTGCAAATATATTCAGGCCATGATCATTTGCATATGAGAATCATCCACCCTTAAGTATTGACATTCATTCCTACTTAACTGTGAAAATTAGTTCTCATACAGAATTCTCCTGTGAAAGCAGCAGCTCTTAAGCTAAGGAAAATATTTCCAAGGAGGTTTTAGTACTGGTAGTAAGAGCTATGCAGCATACTCCATTTCAGTTGATAATAATAAAATAGATTTATTTTAATAATAATAAAAATAATAAAAAAGATTTAGGTAATTATTTTAGATTTTTATACATTTTAGGTAATTATTTTAGATCCTTCAGGAACATTTTGCTCCTTTAACTTGTATAAATTAATGATATAAGTTAAGCAAAATTTAATTTATTGCTTAAAGAACCAAAGGATAGAGTAAATCTTGTAAACTCTATTTCAAATATAGTGAATGTTTCTAATCATGTAAGAAGATATTACATACAATATCAGGTTCTGACATTTTTTTATCAGTTAATGTGTAGTGATAGTGTTTTGAGAAAGAAAAACACCTATAAGCTGTGTGAAAAGCAGGCATGCAGCAGAAACGCTTATATCTTGCGTCAGATAAACCATCACACACACCCAAACAAAAAAGTTTAACTATCCAAACAGAAAAGATTGTGAAGGTTGCTCTCTTACAGTATGTATAATATATATGGCAAGACAACTCTGCATTTTTCACACAAAATACTTTAATTGGTTCAGAACAAAGAACCAGAGCACAGCAGCTCGTACAGAAGCAAAAGAAAGCAAAAATCAGCCTTTACTGGAAAAGATGAAAAATGTTGTGGTTAGCATAACAATATCATAGTCCTTATATTAATCTGTAAATTTGCATTTAAACAAATTAAATACTGTAGGACATTCCTCTGCAATTTAAGAGCTCTAAATAAAATTGTCAGTCACTCTAATTTGTAGCTAGTATTTTGGATGCTTTTTTAAGTGGAAAAAGATTCTATGCATGTATTATCTTGTTTAAGCTTATAATCAGCAACCTACTGTGACTGTGAATTAAGTTGGTTTCTTTTTTTTTTTCCTCTGGGACGTGGAGGGTGGTGTCGAATCCAAATTTGATAAGGGACATAGACTCAAAAATGGCTTATAACAGTTCTTGCTATGCTCTGTGATGATCTTCACAGTGGGATGGCTCCTTAAGTGAACAGCATAGCCCAAATGATAAGCAGCAAGGCAAATTTAAGTTCTGCTGCCATCATTAGGATAGCAATCTTTAGCAGAATCATTAACAACACTTCTTCTCTACCACAGGGGATTTTTCTCTTAGCTATGGTATCATCTTCCAAAAATGTTCTACCTCTCAGCTAAAGGCAACTGGATGAATAAAGGAGCGAGACAAGGACCTGTAGTGTCACAATTTTTCAAGCAGGATGCAGGAAACCACTCACCAATATGTGACCCAGGCCCTGTGTTATGCTTAGCCTACACCACACACCGCTCCATTTGGTACATCTGTCTAGAAGTTTCCTCAGGGCAGGAATAACCCTAACATCAAGTGCATGCTGCCCTTCCCATGTGGGATTGTGGAGACCAAACAAACCATTTTATAGACCTAACTTAGAAAATTGCAGGAAACAGAAGGCAGGTTGCTTCTTAACACTGAGATCCTCTTTTCCAGGTTGCACTGGAGGTGAATTTGTCCCTATTCTTATGTGTTACTTCATCTTTCACCCTGTGTCAAAAGCAAGACATAATTACTGTTTTAGAAAGCATGAGGCTGCTTACAGGAGTGGTACTTACTCTATTTTGCAGCGAAGCCACTGCAACTCTTGAATTTTCCCAAGCACTGTCTACAATTATAAATGAGGTTCTGGCCTTTGAGTTCTACTTCTGTAAACCAGGAACTATCAGAAGTTTTAGCCACTGTGATTAGGAATATATTGCATGTGGGACTAGAAGTTTTTATAGGAGGGGAGTTGCATTTAAGATCATGGTCACTAGAAAGTGAATAGATTACCTGATTTAATCAGACTTGTGAAGACAGTGTTATATTTTATTAATAAAAATCATAATAGATCAACCTAATGTAGCCTGCACCAACCTATAAATTAGTCTGTTTCCACTAATTGTGAAATTAGTGAGGCTTCCAATTGTGAGGCTTCCAATTAGGTTTTTCACTTACCTTGTGAAGTTGTTCAGTGTGCCCTTGAGTACAGTAAAGCCAGAGAGACCTGGCATTTCCTAGAAAGACCCCTGTGCTTTAATAACTATTACTCCACTTGTCTCCACTTAGTCAACACTTCAGTGCTTTCAGGGTTGATTTTAATTAGGGGAGCTGTGACATTTTTAGTACCTTTTAAGAAACTGCCTTACTTCACAATCATGATGCTCTGATAAAGAAGAACACAAATTGTGTGATGCTATTGCAAGATAGCTGCACTAGGAAGAGCCATAGACTATTGTGTTCTTACCAAACTCCTTCAAAGCTGTGCTTACCTTGTGTCGAAGCTTTGAACTTCAGGCTTCTTTGTCAGAATTGTGTAAAAACTGATATGTGCACAGCAGTGTAGGTATAACCATGTTATTTCTGAGTCATCACTGAGCAAATGTCAAGAAATTCTACTAAAATGTGGAGTTATATTTTGTGTTAAATGCTTGCAGGTTTTATATGAGAGATATGGGAATGGATTTCATGTTGTTTGGTGCTCTCAGGACAGACAAAGCACCTTTAGTGGTCTTTCCGTGCCTAAATTATCCCCACACTCAAATTAACAGCTCATTTCACAACTCCATTTCATTTCAGACTTGGGAGAAATTGATGATTTTTTACATATTGTTTTGAACTAAAAATTCAAATTGACTTCTAAACTGCCACTAGAGGAAAGCAGTCTATGTCAGTCAAATAAATCATTCACTAAGTCTGAAGTATACTTTTTTCATTTCTGGGCATCCTCACTAAAAGCAGAAGACAAATCCCAGATAATCTTTTATAGAGCTACTGTGGTTATGCCCGTGCTTTTATTCAGGCTGCTCTCTGGATAAGACAATTGCCAAGATATATGTTGTAGAAGTAAGTAGGAGGGAGTACAATCTTCTGCCAGGATTTCAAATATTATCCTTGCCTGTCTCAATAATATGTATGAACAACACAGTAAGAACACAATGGGTGTCCAAATCACTGGACCTGTAAACAGAGACATCTCAAAACTTTGTAAGTGGTGAGACTTCTCAAAAAATATAATGTCACTGAGCCTAAAATATTTCTCTGAAAATGTTTGACCAAGGGTATGGTTTCATAATTGTGTTTAAGCAGATTTAAATTATTTTAATGGGTCCAGACTCTATGTTACTGTCAGATATTTACTCTTGTTATCTATTATGTGGTTCTTCCAACATCGATGTGTTCATGTGGATCACTAAATACAAAAGAAGAGACAAAGATTTAAGGTAAATTAGTTCCCACGTTTGACACAGTGTCATTCAGCACAGGAGTGCTGAATCTAAGGCAAAGCATCTTGTCTTCTCTCCTTTGCCTGATGTTTTTTAAGTCCTCTCAATATTCAAAAATCCCAGATTTACTCTTGAGAAGTATCTGTATTTTGCAGGGAGAAGCTGCCTTTTTGAAACTCAAGATGAGTCAGTGGAAGGAAAAGAACACAGTCTTGTTTGTTTTAAAATCTGATTTTGTGTTTGTGAGGAATGTAGAGTTAAAAAGCAGTGCTGGAAACATGAATTGATTTTATGTAGCAGCACAAGTGAACAACCAGAAGGCAGAAGAGAAAAATCAATATGAATGTTGGTGTGTTCGGTTGTCCCATAATCTGTGATTATTTTTGCCTCATCACTGTGATCACTTTTGCTAACCAAACTCACTCAGACATTCTTGCAAAAAATGTTGGTGAACAGACCTGTGATTCCAGCCTCTGGAAGGGCCTGGAGAGTGCAATGCCTTACACATGGACTCTAACATGACATGTCAGATTGAGAGGCAGAATATAACTAACATAAGTGACAGGCCTTTCTCCATGACACCTAAGGACCCTGTCAAACAAGGTTGAGTGCTAAATCTCTGAGAAAATGGAAGCTTAAACCTGGGACCACACACACCTGTTAAGGGAAAGAGCCTCCAGAGCAGTTCTGAGGAAGTAACATTCCTGCTCCTTCCCTCACAGTGTCAGATTCCCTACAGGAGTAGCGATATTCTTATCTCTGGGCATAGTTTCTCGTTTTAGATTCTCACATTATCTCTTGAAAACAAAGCCCTGAAGTACCCCCTACATTCCTCCACCTCCAAATCCACATCGCAAATATGTGGCAGCATGCAATCAGCTTAAACCACTTGCCAAACAGCCAGTCTGAATGGCAAAAGAGTGGCCATTCATCCCAAAGCAGACCACTACTTTTCCATTTATTTCTGTCTGCATGATGCCTTTCCTAGCAAATCTGTTGGAGGAGGAAGGGACTCTTTCACCATGCATTGAAATTTAACAATGGCACATTATTTTCCTTTGCAACAACCTGTAAGAAACAGAACATACACCGACCCCCTACATTGAAAACCATTGATTTGGGATGAGTTGACCACTTTTCAAATGCCAGTATAGAGATGAGTTCACAGCCCTCTCACTGTCCAAGTCAGACTTCACCACAACAATTCCTCATAAAGCTTCCCTTTCAGCTCTCAATTTGTTCTGTGGTCCTGAGTTCCTCCTCTGGAATCTGCCTCCTTTCTGAAGACATGGGTGAAAGACAAATGAAGAGCAAAATCATACATCAAGACTGAGATGTATGATCTCAGAGATCATACTGTCTCAAGATCACATGTAGGTTATTACCTCTTTTATTAAAGGAGACAGCATAGTTAGGAGTGAGAACAGCCTCTCTAAATTAAACAGGCAATTTGTACTAAAGCATGGGTTCCCCTGGCATCCCAATTACCAGTAATGGGCTCCATGTTCAAGTGTGAAGTTCTTTCTACTCATCATCCCACTGATTCTACCTAGGCTGCGTTAATTACACAGCAAGCTTGAACAGGAAACCCAAATCATCCAGGAATCATGGAAGTGATCACAAAGTGGCCCAAAAGCAAAGGCTCCAGAATGCCACCAGAGGAGGTGATATTCATGGTGAGGAAGCCCCACCATATAATGAAGCCATTCAGTTGACCCTAGACACTGCTGAATGAGGAAAGTGAGCAATACTCTATACTGACTCATGGATGGTGGCAAATCTCTGTGTGGATGGTTGAAGCAGTGGAAACAGAGCAACTGGCAGTGCAAAGGTAAACCTATCTGGGTTGCTGAATTATGGCAAGATATTGCTGACTGGCTAGGGCAATTAGTTGTGAAAGTATGCCATGTAGATGCCTACATATCCATGAGTTGGGACACTGAGGAACATCAAAATGATCAGCAAGTAAACCAGGCTGTTAAGATTTTCCAGACAGATTTGGTCTGGGAATATAAAGGTGAACTATTTTTAGCTTGGTGGGCCCCTGACGCTTTGGGTGATCAAGGCAGAGATGCAACATACAAATTGGACCATGACCAGGGGGTTGATTTAACCATGGATGCTATTTGCACAGATTACCCACAACTGTGAAAATTGTGCTGAGATCAAGCAAGCTGTGAGGTTAAAATCTTTGAGGTATGGGGTAAAATGGTTAAAATGGCTTGGCAAAATGACTACATCACAGTCCCCCAAAGCTGCCACAGTAAGTGCTATGTCCTTACAAAGGCAGAAAGAAGAACCGGATGTTTGGAAACCTATGCTGTACCCTATGCTGATGCCTGGAATACCATACTGGGCCTTGAAAATTAAGTCTTGTGGCAACATGGTATTCCAGAAAGAATTGAGTCAGACAATGGGACTAATTTCAAAACCAGTTTTATAAGTAATTGGGCAAAAGAACACAGCATTGGGTGGGTATATCTTATTCCCTACCATACACCACCTCCTGGGAAAAATGAGGGATACAGTGGATTGTTTTAAACTACCTTGAAAGCAATGGATGTGGGTCCTTTGAAAAATAGGAAAAGCATTTTGCATAAACTACCTGGTTAGTTAACACCATGAGAGGTGGGGGGAGAGCATATGTCACCTCATAATTGGCTGATTCAGCCTAAATCATGACATCATGCCTGCCTCAAAACTATCCAGGGAAGAGAAATCCTGAGGCCTGTCTGAGGCCCTCAGGAAGGCCGTATGAAATGCCACTCACCAGGAAAGGGAATGCAGCTTAACCATAAACAACAAGCTTCTTTTCCCAGCTTAACCATAAGCAACAAGCAACAATGAGGCACAAAGACACGCAGCAGACAAGCACTACACAACAACCAAAGTATGCCTCAAAATTTATCACACTGTCCCGTGCATGAACTCAGATCTGGCCTTGTTTCAGCTCTTCCTTCAGGCATGTTGGGTGACTAATTCCTCCATTGAAAAAAGAATATTTTATTCCCCCAAAAGAGGAGAGCAGCTGTTCTGCCTCTCAATGCAAATGGATGCATTCATGCCCTTTATGGTATTTAGTCAAGAAATGATTCCATGTGGGTTTGGCTCTACTGGCTAAAGAAATTCCAAGTGGAAGGGTGTGGGTGTGGCAGCCACTTCTAGAAACCAGAAAAAATGGGAATGTGGAACATACAGGCTCGGGAATCATCTTCACTTCTAAGTCCTAAACTTCTGTCATGGACAGCTGCCTGTGGAGGTGCCCAGGTTTTCAGGAGGAGAAAAAATCACATTTATACAGGAGTATTTCTAGGCCTCCAAATCAGGGAACTGATTCTCAGCTCAACTACTGCATGATTCTGGACAAGCTGCTCAATTATTCCCTCTTTAAATCACAAGCAGTAATGCTAAGTAAAAAGATTAATAATTAAATTATTATTCAAACTATATAATTAATATATTATGCAAGTTATGTAATTAATATATGAGATATATTTTATATATAATTAAATAAAAGAATAATAATTTAAAAATCAGTGCTTGGGAAAAAGCACTTCCTCTGTGTGCCTTGGACTTGCTGGCGGATGTGAACAAGAAACACCATTTGGCCACTTAAAATCACAAAGAAGCAAAAAAAGGCAGAAACAGAGCTAACTGGTGTATCAGAGATGATTGCGTACTGTTACCTCTACATTTCTCATAGATACCCCATCAGAGATCCACTGAAAAGACCTGCCATGTTTTTCTTCATACAAGTTCTTAGTTCCAAATCATACAGTCTTGGGCAGTTCCTGTTTTGGAGAGCCAGCATGAATGACTACAGCCAAAACAGGTAGACAGTGGACTGTGCCTGCCCTGCTGGGGAAGTAGGCTAAAACAGATTTCCTTCCTTTTTCATGTAGTGGATGTGACCTCTTAGTGCAGAATGACTGTGAATGCTACTACCCAATAGACTACAGCCCATTACTCTCCTTATGCAGGTGTTAACAATTGCTAGTTCCCTGAAGAAGGGCAGATCCCTTGACTTCCTGAAGCTGTGGGCTAGACATGGTGAAGAGTGACTGTTGGCTGCCACTGAAACTGGAACAAAGAAAAGCTTTGTCCATGATGCAGACATTCACTTTGCATTCATCTTCTCCTACATGCAAAGAAAAAAAATCTATTCAAACTCTCTCTGTATACCTTTTTCTGAGTGCATATGCATAAAAAATTGCTAATACACAATGGCTGTGTCTATTATCTCCTGATAGTGATGAAGTTCTATAGAATTAAAGCAGTGCTTCTTATATAACACATTCTTGCTCTGCAATGTAGTCAGTATATTCTGACTTGAAAAAAAGGAAAGCTTCTAAAACCTGAATTTGAAAATTTGAAAATTTGAAAAAAAAAAAAAAAAGACATAAAGGAAAGGGAACGAGTTTGTTGTGTGTGATCAGAAAATAAATTACAAATAGTTACTGCCTTCTCACCTCTCTTGTCCACCAGGTAGTAACACAAGTAACTGATGTGGTGAGGGAAGGCGGTAGTGAAGAGTGCCTTATTATGAACATAGCTTAATTTGTCAATTAAAATTGTTGGATAACAGTTTCCAAACAGATCTTCTGGAAATGGGGCATGCTTGTGTATGCCAATGGAGCCAGAAGTGCAGATTGGATTGTGAGATGGTAGAACAGCATCTCCACTAGAATAATAATGTCTGTCTCTTCAGACAGAGATGCTGGTTGCAAAGATATGGGAAGACAACTTGCAAAAAGCCATTTGTGGGTTGCAAATTTTTCATCTTTCCAAGTTGGTGAACAAAATGCTTGGAGCCTCAGTAAGTTACATCTGGGAAGGCCTGAGACACCATTCAGATGTCCTTCCTAGCCAAATTCCAGCATTAAACACTGTATGTCATCTGCTTTGACTTATTTTGCACCCAGTCCTGAGCAAGTGAATCTGCACAGCTCTGTGCCAGCAACATACATAGGTTTGGCCAGCCAGCTCAGCAAGAAAAAAACTGTTTAAGTGAAGATTTAAGCTGAAGGACTTTACAAGACACCCTTGTCAGTGCATAACAATAAAAAAGCCTGCATTTCAAGAGACATTCCGTAACTCCAGGAGCATCATCCAGTGGGATCTCGTTAGCAAGTATCCAAAGTGACATCTACTGGTGTAGATTTGGATTAGTGTGAAATATTGAAATGATATTAGAGCAAGGCAGATCTGCACAAAGCAGCTGACTAATGAGCCCCAAAGGGATTAGTGAGGGAATCAGCATCTGGAAATGGAACCTGCTGAGTTCTGCTAAATAATTGAACCTCTAACTATTATGTAAGTAGATGAAAAAGATGTCAGCTTGCTTCCAAGCTCCAGTGGTTTGCTAATGGTCCCTCACTTATCTGAATTTGAAAAATTACCTAACACTAGAGCACAGGAGGAAATCCATGCAGCTTTTTGCATCAGGGAAGTTTAATGCTTACAGATAAGACCTGGCACATACACATTCATTCAGGACACCTAGAGATTCTATACATGTAGCTAGCTGGATTCACAAAGACCATGATGTGTTGCAGATCCTGGGACTATACAAGGGAATATAAAAATGAAACTAGAGAGGCTAGTACAGTTTCCCAAAAAACACTCCAAAGATGGCTATGTTTAATAATGATCTTGGAGGTCCTTATCAGATCAATCCCTGTTTGTCATGAAAAGCATATCTGGCATGGCCCTGGTCTCTCTCTCTCTACTTTCAAGAGAGGCTGCAGATCTTAGTTATAGCCAGATTACTTGTTACCTTTGGCTTTCTACTTGTGCTTCCTCTTGCTAGAAGAGACCAGTTTGTTCATCATTTCACAAAGGACAATTGCTGCCTTGCAGAAAAGGGGACTTTTTTTGGAGATACAAAGCAGAAAATTTAATATAGTTGGAATTTCCAAAGGTTGAAAATGGTAGAGAAGTGGGTCATGTAGTAAAATTGCAAATGGCTGTAGTCCAGAAACTAGTTTGATATTAAAGATCTGTACTCTAAGCTGTGGAGAAAACGGATACAGAAACTCAGGAATCTGTCTCAGAGGCAACGCAGGCCAGTTAGGACATCCTTGCATTCAAGTGGTTGAAGGACAAGTTCTGGCAGAAGTCTAGTCCAGGTCAAATCACTTTATCCTCTTGCATGCTTTCAATTACCAACAAGAAAATGATCTCTGGGGTTAAGGTGCCCTTCAATCACTCTGCAGCCTGCTTGGGCTTATTCCAGTTTCCACTGTCCTCAATAACCACCGAATCAAATGTGTCCAGAACATAGTAAACACTACAGGATATTGACCTTGCAGCCTTCCTCACCCAGAACAGCCCATGATTTAATTGCTGCAGAGTGCAAGCCTTTTTGGTTGTCATCATTACTGGTATTTTGACTGCTCCCATGCACCCCAGAACCTGTTTCTTGGAAGGCACAATCTAATCCCTGTTTTGCAGAGCATCATACTGGGAGTGTCTTGGCCAGGTCTACTGCTTTTCCACAGCCAGAAGGCCTGTGACCCAGTTGCAAACACTCTTTGATCTATAGCACAAAGAATATCTGCAGCGAAGTTAACTGCGCAAGAACTTTTTTTATATGTTTGGTTTTTATCCTAAACTATCAAAAGCTACTCTGAAAGCAGAAGGAGAATCAAATTAATGATACCTCCCCATCTGCACAATACATATACATCTCTGAAAATCTATTTTAATGCCCACACACCGAATAGTAGCCACATAGTGGCCTCATTAGACCACAAGTGCTGTAGACCACAAGTGCTGGATAAAAATTCACATCAGTAGTTTGTTATCAATGATTTAAAAGTGAAGAGATAAGACAGATGTTTCTGCCCATTGAGATACGAATTTTATCATTTAAAGTACAGAATATGCTTAATTGCTGAGGAAAATATTTTCTTTGTTTGAGATCCTTCACTTTTTGACATGCAAAAAATACAAAATACTTTTTTCAGTTGCCAATAGTCTCCAATGAAAAATGTATTATATATTTATTCCTCTCAAGGAAGACTGCACCTTCAAAATTGCATTTTCAGGCAGTGACTTCATTCCTTTGTATAGGAATTTTTAAAGCCCTAGGAACTATCAGCATCTGAAGTTAGACAAGAATGAAACTTCCCATAGATATACTAAAGTTTAGCTAACATTGTAAAGGTGGGTTATTGCAACAAAGTTTTATGAATATTAACTTTGCCCTCCAAGAGCCTGGAACTTGGCTTCAAAGGTCTCATATTGCTGGAGAACAGAGTCCATTCAATTATGGTATTTTTCCTGCCTCGGACAGGATTTTCACAGCTATGCTCTGGTTATATATGAAATTAAATATTAAAAGTAAATAATTATATGATGTTGTGTGTTGATTATCTCTTATAAGAATCTAAGACCTCAACTATAAATGATCATTGCCTTTTTGTCTGACTGATTTAGTGCTGGAAGTGAGCTCACCAATCAGATTTAAAAATAAAAAAAAAACAAACAAAAAAACAAAACCAAACAAAAACAAGCATACAAATAAACAAACAAAAAACAGCATTATGATAACAGTTTCTCACTGGGGAGAACAAAAGCTCTAACTTAGGACTTCTCCCATTGCCAGCCAAATGTTCTCGTTTTTCTAGCAGTAAATTTGAATAACACCTACCTGCCTACCTGAAATCATGGAAGACCTGGAAATTACATGTTTTAGATATCTACAAAGAACTAAATAGTTTTCATGGTTTTCCTGGGATGTGGACAATTCAAAATACTGCAAGAAATCTTTTTGCCAAATCACTGAGTGCATTTAATGGCCCAGTAAGAAAAATGGGAAGAATTAATGGTACACATCCAGAGACAGAAGGACAAGGACAAGGACTGCATATCCTCCTGCTGCACAATATGTTGCCTGAAGGAACAAACATCAAAACTCAGGTGTCACCATTTCCCTGTTGCCAGCAAAGAGACAAGGAAATCCTGAGCATTTCTTACTGTGCCACAGAGCCTCACTGATGGAACAAGTTGTTAACATTCTTCTGCCACCAAGTCTTTAATCATGTAATGACCCTTCTGCTTTTGTACTTTGCAAACAGAAAAAAATTTACAAAACTCTTGTCCCCCAGCCAGATAAATCTCAGAAGAAACTGTGCTTGGAATGAACTCATCAAGTATGTTAGTGAAAGTGTAATAATAATAGCAACATAGAATTAAACCCTCAAATGAGGAAAATCATCTTGCCATCAGAATTCAGATACTGCATAGTAAATGAAGTGAGAAGGCATGACAGAGATGAAATACTGAATACATTTGCTTATTAAGAAAACAGTTGATCTTGTTTTGTGCAATGGGAGAGTTGAAGTTCCTAGCAGCCTAAACATATGACCATGCAATTAAGCATTGCGCCTCAATCACCACAGCAACCAACAAGGTCAATACAATTGTAGAGACAACTTTAATTCTTCCAGCATTTGAATTTTCTATTTGCAACCTTTCCATACTTTTATGCAGATTTCATGCTCAATTGGAAGCAGCAATCCTTATTAATATAACCAAGCTTCTGCTTTATTACCCACAACACATTAGACAGGTCAAAGACAAGCTGGGCCAGAGACACTTCTCCTTTCACTCCAAGAACTACAACAGCTACTGAAGCAGTTCATGCTCCACTTCAGGTATGGCCCAAATTCAAACCTACATTCTGTCTTGAAAACAAGACACTTGGACTGGGGACCATGCGTACAGCCTTTTTGGTTGATACCCCCCATTGTGAGGATAGCCTTGAGATCTTGCTACTTTTCAGCATAGGCTCAGCAATGCTGACACTATATAAGCATGCGTAAGATTTGCAGGAAGCCAGACTGCACACATTGGCTCACTAGCAGCCAAGACAGATTGTTAATTGCAAAACATAAAATAGGGTGCTCTCTCATCTCTCCACAATAGTGGAAATCATAGAATGGTATAGGGGTTGGAAGGGAAGTTCAGAGATCATCTAGTCTAACACCCCAGCCAAAGCAGGTTCACCTAGAGCAGGTAGGTCAGGAACATATCCAGGACAGTTTTTGGTATCTTCAGAGAGGTACACTATACAATCTCTCTGGGCAGCCTGTGCCAGTGCTTTGTCACCCTCAAAGTTAAAGAATTAACTATGTAAATAAGTGGATAAGTAATTATGGATCACTATATGAAGAAAGATATCAGCATTCACTACTGAGATGTGCATGTATATAGCACAAAGTCATCTGTTAGTAGAAGGCAGTGATCACACCAGAAAGCAAGCTGCATACATATACCTTGGGGTAGAAGGAAGCTGGGTTATACCCCAGTTATGTTCCTTACATTCTTTCAATACATTCTCAGTATCACTTTAATATTGGACATTATTTAATAATGGACTTTAATATTAGGTAGGAATTGGCAGACAACTACTGGTCCAGTTATTTCAAAATTTCATGTCCAAATGTCATCCTTAAAAATTCATTTCCAAGTGAAAATATTGCATATTTTTAAATGAAAAAATATTTGATTGCTGCATAATTCATTCTACTCTTTCCCTAAGTAATTTCTGTGCCCAGATTCTATGCTGGACTGAGGGCTTATGTATCTCTATTAATCTGAATTTAAAACCTGATTGTAGCACATGCGGGAACATATCTATGGTATCCGTCGTCATTCCTTTCAAGCTCTGGCATAGCTCCTACATTTCCTGAAGCCCTAAGCATTAGAGTGCTTTCATCCCTCATGTTAAAGACTGAAGGCTAAAAGGCCAAAACAACAAAGAGGATGAGCCTGACATAGGCTTTGTCTAGAACCATTTTAACTAATTAATTAAGCTGTGATTCCCTGGCTTGTTTCTCTGACATCCTGCAGCTTCACCGAGGTTGTAACTTTGTGTGGGTTCATGACTTAGGACATACACTTCCAAACTTACATTCTGCATAAATAGTCTGTTCCTAGTCACTCACTCATATCATGTGCTCTTTTCTCACAAAAAAAAAAAAAAAAAGAGTGAATATTATTGGAGAGATCTCTAATACTTTAAGCTTCTTGGTTTTAATTCATACCTGCTAACAATGACTTGTCTATGTATACACGGACAGAATCTCTGTTTACGTTTTCTCCTCTCTATTTCTGCTTTTAGTGGAGTTGGTGAAGAAATGAAGGTAAATAAACAAGTTTCATCTTTCAAATGCATGCTAGTTGGGGTTATTCCCAGGAGAAATAAAAACACAAGAAACTGAATTCCTGTGTTTTCACAAGCCAAACTGCAATCTAGAGCTTTGAGATCAAATAACATTCATCCAAGTAACCCCTCTCTGCAGAGCCAACCCTTTGCCATATTGCTTAGGAGTCAATTCATTTCCAAGAGACTTCACCACCCAGTATTCAGCCAGACTCAGGAAAGTCTAGATAGCTGACATTGTCCCAGGGGAATCCCCATCGGCTGGAATTTTTATCCAAGCTTAGTCTATATGCATTCTATTCATGTGTGAGTTCTAGTTTATATCACCTTGGATTGGTAAAACAATTCCCTAAATTATTATAGAGCTGTTTGCCTAACCGTGAGAAAAATACAAACCCCATCTACCTCTGGGAACACTTCAGTGGTCTAGCAGAAGAGACAGCAACCATTGAAAACAGGGCATTAGCCCATCAGCCAGCAACTCAGACATTCATTGCTCTTTTTTTCCCCCCTCATGTTTAATGCAGATTTCTGTTGTTGCTTAGAAACAGTTTCATCTATAAACATACATTAAACATATACTGCACATATTTTGTTTCTTTTAATATATTACACTATCTACCTAAATATTCATTAAATACATTCTAAAACCAAAAATTTGTGACCTGGTAGGTGTTCTAATTGTGTCTGTCTGATAGCAAATATCCATCCTCCTTTAAATGATCAGATGAATACCTTTCTCTGGCAGTGCTACATGTAGACAATTTCCTGTAAGTACTTTCTTTCCTTAGAAGAGTGATCTCAAATTTCTTTATTTGCAGAACAATTCTCAATACCTCTTTACAAGATGCATTATGCCACCAGAACAATTAATTCTTATACATGCTTCCCTCCTGAATCGATAGAATTGGGTCAGAAGTTTGGCACAGTGCAAACACAGGTTTGTTTATGGACAGTGACTCTCAGCTCTGAGAGGAAACTTTGAAGTTTTCTCACAGACAGGTGCTTAGGTCACTGTGGCCTGTGCAGAGGTAGGCAATGCACAGGGAACATCACTTATACTGAGCAGGGCTTCTTCATTCTGTCTTCAGGTATTTTCTATTTTTCTTGGCACATGATGTAAGTCAGCACACAGGCTTTCATGAGCAGAAACACCTCCTCCAGCCATTAACCCAGGACCTCTTCCTATTAAATGAAATTATTCTAAAAAACAATTTTCACCCAGTCTTGGAGGTAAGACAACAAAAGTGTGCCTTCTCTTTCCACACATCAATCCCTAATGTATGGTAACAATGGGCTTAGCTACCTTAAAGTAGCTCATTTATCTAGTAAAGGTTTGATTTGTACATTTCTTTTCAATCTCGTTCTGAATCCTCCCAGTCATTAATTTCCTTCTTGTTACAAGAATCAACTTAAGTAGAAGAGAGCATTAGAGACTTAACCAATGGTAAGGTCCCTAGATAAATGAAACTCTCTTTATTTCAGATGAATTCCCTGTGAGTAGTGGAAGTCTAAATGTGAAAAGTAGTTTTGTCCCACTTTACTTGTCAACACAAAGAAAGCATTGGAAGTAATATAGAAGATACTTGGACTGTATCTCTCAGAAACACCCTGAATCATGACCGTTCTCACAAACCACAAATGGAAGTTTGGAAAGCACCCACATAGGGATAGGGATGTCTTTAGCATTTAAAATAATGTAAGCATTTGACAGATAATGAGAAAAATAGATATTTTTCTCCCCTCATCTTCACTCCCTATTTCAACTTTTCATGTCTTTTTCATGTGGGAGGTGTGTTTAAACAGGGATGGAGCTCAAGGAAAGGAAGTCCAGAGTAGTAAAGCACTTGGCTAAGGAACAAATCAGCTGACAGTAGTTCTCCAATGAGCATTATGAGTTGCCGAGTACATGCTGAAAGCTGTATCCCTACCTTGTCTCGAATTCCTTGTCTCATAACTTCTCTTTCAGCCTCCATCTTGGCATATTTGGCTTTTCTCTCTTCCTCTTCTTGCCTGAGGGCTTCCTGTCGTTCCTCTTCTTTCTTGGCAGCATCTGGGTCTTTCTCCTCATCCCCACCCAGCATCTTCCCCATGTCTTTGGTAGCCCCTAGAGAAAGCACAAGAGAAAGTCAACCCTGTAAGAGTGTGGGAAAACCATTCTCCTTCCCCAACCTCAGAACCTCCTTCCACTCCCTTTGTATCTGGAAAGGTTTCTCCTTCCACTGAGAAGGAAACACTCCCAACAAAGGCAGGAGGTGGGCAAAGCACCTAGACTGACTGAGTGGATTACCTGCCACTGCTGGTAGAATCATGGCAGAAAGGAGAAAAGAGTACATCTGTAAACTTGTGTGATGGCAACACAATTGGTTTGCAGTCCTGAAGGGGGCAAGCTGCCATCCATGCAATGTTTTCACTCTAACAGCTCAGTCAAGTGACTGAAGATTGATTTTGGGGAGTCTAGGAAGATATCTAGGAAGAAATATCAGGGCTAGGAAATCAATTTGAAATCTCAAATTCAGGGATGAGTAATCAGTGTCTTAATTGTTACCAGAAATTATGCATCCCATGACAGATAGTAGCACACAGAATTAGCAAACATTTGGAGTTGCTGATGCTTTCTAGGTTCCTACCATGGATCAGAACAAAGCAGCATCTCTTCCCTTGGACACCACTGCCTCTAATGTTTGGTACGTAAGTGGGATTCTGGCTCTTTCTGGCCCTCTTTCTGTCCCTGCATGCATATTGGTCCCAAGTTTTCAGGCCCTGTGTGCTCTTGAACCAATTATTTGTTATTGTAAAAAGCCCTTGCACAATGATGCAAACAGGGAGTCTTCTTACATGCCCTTCTACACCTACAGCGCTGCATAAAGCCATTTGCCCAGTGGCACTTTCATTGACAAATGACTGGGAATGATCCAGCTGGGGAGAAAAGCAGGTGTTAGGGAAAGAGGGAGGGCATTTACCATGGTACTTTGTCATCAGGGCACTGGAGGGCTGAAGCAGGATCAAGCATGGTTACACAGATGAAGTGAAGATATATGTCCTTTGTGAGTTGTGCTGTACTTTGCCTGGAGCAGGAGAACACCCTTGATAATTTACTAAAAAAAGTATCTTCACCCTTGAAGAACACTGTAGGTGCTGGTTACTGTCCTCAGCTCCTGGGTCAAGATGGATTGGTGCTGGCTGAGACTTAACTGAGTTAATCTGAGACAGCCACAGTTATATGCACATACACACATACATATTTAACATCTCTTGCCTTGACTAAGGCAAAGTTATCTGGCCTTTTCAAAGTCTTACACTTGAATGAGACACTGTGAAAGTCATTCCAAAGAGTTGTTTATTGGCATAATTAGAGGCTAAGTGAAGGGAAAAGATTTTCACAATTTGTTATAAATTACCTCTTAAGTGTGCCAACAGTGCCAGAGGACTTGCTTTCTATGTGAATTCTTGTAATGACAATGGTGAAACTTTGGTTCTTACAGGGAGAAAGATCTGCAACTTGTTGGGATGATTCCTTCTGAATTGTTCCAGAGATGACAGTTACCAGATTAACTACTGCTTCTAACAACCACCAAGCAATTTGTTGAGAGGTAAGCAGATCCTGTGTTTTTTCCCCTCTGCATTTTTTTTCTGGATCACATGTTCTCCCAGAGTCCCAAATTGAAAGCAGTCTTGAATCAAAAGCAACCCTTCAATCCCCCAAAATGTGACACAGAAATGGTCTCTATATTTCCCATAGAGAAGTATGGGGAAGACCTGACAGGATCTGGTTGTTGGAGATGGAGTCTTGCCAGGTAGGAAATATGTAGTAAACATGACTGTCTCCATTAAGCTAGCTAACCACAAGCTTCTTGACTCTTCCATCCTGTTGGGAAGCCTGTGGATAAAAAGAGGAAGACACACAGGAACCCCCCAAAAAACCCTAGCTGGTATGTTCATGGTCCCTAGCTACTGTCAGCCTTTGTATACTGTCATGTTGCATCTTCCTCTGCGATGTCAGAATAATACAGGAACTCTTGCATTGTGAGGGCAAACTTACTCAGACTATCTGGTGATTTCTTTCCTGGGCTGCAAGAATGGTTAAATGAAACTGCAAGCAAGTTATAATTTCATAGAAAATGGGAAGGCAATGCAGACTAGTTGGGTCACACATGCCTATTACTGGGATCTCACTAGGCAGCCTTACTGTGCTTACTGTTGCTTGCCAGCAACAGCTTTAATTCTGGATCCCCCTCAACAAGTATTTAATAATCAAACTGATTGGATTCAATAGTCGATCAAGTTGATCTCTTTTTAGCTTTTCTCCACTTAGAACTACTAACACTAGCTACTTGTGAAACAGAATTCAGCAGCAAAAAGAGGTTATTTTTCTATTCTAAGCAGTACTTACAGGCTATCATTAAGTTATAATGTCAACTCAGGTCATCGTGTAAGGAATTAAACTGCATAAGCTTTCTTTTATTTCTTAGACACAACCAACATTTTGAATACTTTACTGTGGCAAATGAGAAAATTGGAGATGCACTGTTGAGAATGAGCTCGAGATGCTCTTGTGTTGATGGGACGGAGGCCTTGAGATTAGTAAAACAATGTCCTTGTATGTGGATGTGTGTGTGGTGTGAACAGATAACAGTGTATCGAAATAGTAATGTTTTGTTAACTGGGCGGGATAAATATTTAAATGTAGCCAGTTGTATTGCTCACAATGGTGTATGGACATCCACTTGTAACCTATCTGTGCAAAGAGCACAAGGCATGATCAAAAGGCTGGAAATATAGGCTGGAAAAGTGAAACAATAAATGTCTTTGTCTTTGCTCCACCACTTAGCGGAGTCAGTGCCTCAAGTGCCACACTTTACGCATTTGATTTTGCATCTATTCAGTACAGAGGACACCTACAAGAACAAGTATTTTCAGGATCCTCCCAGACTCAAGGCTTAATTCTCCCCTGTTTACAAAGAAGTCACTTGAATGCTCCATTGTGCTATTATTGTTAACTAATTGGAAGGACATGTAGTATGAGAAGCAAAATTTCACACTTTTAACACAGTTTTTCACACTTTTACACAATTTTTCACAAAATTTTAACACCAACCTCTTGTGTTATTTTTAGTATAGTTGATATAAATATATATATAAATCTTGGTATAGTTTTTTTAGTGTAGTTGGTTTTTTTTTCTGTCTGGTTTGTTCTTCAATCTAAACTTTAGGCTTTTTTTGTTAACATTCCCTGCATAACAGCTTCTGATTTCACAGTTCAGCAGAGGATGCTCCAGAGAATTCGTCTGCATATAACTGAGATGGATCAAGTACTGGCACAACCAGAAGGAAAGAGCAGAAGTCCTGTCCTCAAGCCTGCATTTGAGGCTTCCAAGGAAGCAGAGGGAGAACAGATTACTGAATCTGTTCATATGATAAGGCTAGGTCTTTTCACCTTCTTTCACATCCCACCCATAACATCTACCTTGATATAATGAGAAGGCAGAGAATGTCAAAGTAATCACTAATCAGTAGGGAGCTTCAATCAACATTATTTTGAACAAGACCACAGGAAGAACACAGGAATGGTTAAAGCTCCAGCATAGTATGTGCAAACTGTCACCTTTCTGGCTACAATAAACAGCCCAGTCCCCAAAGGATATAAAACTTCCATGAGGGAAAGCATCTCAGAGGCAGTTTGTTTAGAAGACAAATAACATGGGGGTGGCAGACATTCCAAACTAATAGTCATTCCCTTTATCCATATGAGCTATACAACCAGCTGATCAGGTGCTAAGCCAAATACTATGAGTGCCCTCAGATACAATTGCATGTGATGTTTGCTGCTTTTAGTTGTCATCAGCCATCTGAAAACCAGTAATAAAGTATAAGACTGACTGAAGTGAATTTTGCAAGATGAAAGGTGAAGAGCACATACTCAAATAGGTCCTGCATATGAACTGAAGGAAAGTAAGTTCTTAAACTGTCTGATCTCCATTACAGGAGCACCACCTCCTATGACCTAATCCTTGAATACCTGACTGTCATCATTCCAGCTTTCTCATAGAAAACATAAAATCAGAAATCAACTTGCTGGATGAGTGCTCAATTTGTTACTTGTTAAAAATAAAAATTTAAAAAAAAAAAAAAAAAAAAAAAAAGGAAAAGGAAAAGGAAAAATTCTCCTAGATTTATTTGCTGCAAAAGGTATATCAAACAGGGTTAGGAATTTTAAGGATTATTTACAGAGAAAGAGATTAATAAGAACATCTTGGGCATTCTTAATTAAGCACAGGATGATGGAAATTTTCACACACCATTGCTTCAGGTAATTAAGTAAAATCAGAAGAATTTCATTTCCACAAATATAATTTCATACTGAAGACCTAGCACCCCATACCTGTTTTTCAAGAGGGCTGCAGACATGTGTGCTTACATCTCAGAGGATGTTGCAGAAGTTCCTCCTCTCAATCACAGCTCTCAGAGGAAGTAGTGAGAGGTTTACTTGAAATATGCATGCCCTGAGGAAAATTTGCAGGTCTTTTGTGGCTGAACCATACTTAGATCAAACAGACAGGTCAACTGATGTCTCAGAGTTTTTGAATCAACAGTATGATTTTTATCACATCATCCAAACATCTGGAGCTAATTAGAGAGTACTCTTGTAGAGCAGGAATGGGTCACTCATTTTAGCAGCATCACTTCAGAATCAGAAAAGAGACCTTTATCAAGAAGGTCATAATGCAAAGCTTATGTTCAGGTATACAGAAGTCCTCTCTCCATTTCAAGGCTCATGAAAAAGGTGAAATTGCCATTGAGAAAAAAGCCTTACAGCGATGATTATGGGACGCCTCACTCTGTTCAGAAGTCAAGATTCTTAGTCACTAATTTGTCAGAAAATGCTAGGCTGGCATTTGTATGAAGACTTCACAAAACAAAATAATTTCATATGCAAATTTTAACCCAATATGAATCATATATAAAGGAATCATATCTTGTCCAAGTGTTTTTGTCCAAACCCCTTAGATGTTACAGAGATGTTTTCAAATTATTCCCTCTGTCTACTGTGACATAAACTGCATTGTCTCTTGCAGCCAAAATATACCAGCAGATGATATTATTTTAAAAAAAATACAAACGTAACTTCTGTTTCCCCTGCCCTCAAAATATGGTATTGAATTTCCAGCACATTTACCTTCCTCCAGCAAAGTCATGACATCTGCTGATTACCCTTGAATGACCTAGACTTGCTGAGAGAGCAGTTCTCACAGCCACAGTGAAATCCTTTTTCCATCAAGGATGTCCAGATTCAAGTTTCTGCTTAGAGATGTGTCTATATATGCTGGTTATTTGCCTTCCCTCTTAGAGTAAATGGAAACCTGCTTTGACCTTCAGTTGCCTCTGCCTACCACTTAAGAGTGAGGTTTCCTACAGAGCCTGAATCACAGCCAAGGAATTGGAGTCCAAAGCTGCATCAAGCTTCAGGTAAAGCACACTCCTGCCTTTGGTGAATTTACATACCTCTTTGCCTCGTTGATGCCTCACATCAACAGCTTGTAGATTTCTTGGTCTATGTGTCTTACAGAGCATGATGCTCTCCATATATTCTGATCTAGTAAACAGTCTGCTAAGCATCACATTAAGATCCAGGTTTATATGCACATCTGTTGTCTACATAGTTGGAAACAGACTGAAAACCCAAAGCCACAGTATACAGGAGCAGAATGTGTGTTTGTGTGTGTGCATGTAACTTCTCCCTAGCATAAAAAATAGACAAGAAACAGAAGGCTCCAAAACATGTTATGTTTGGACAGCAATCCAATGTAATGCACTTCCTTTCATAAGTATATAGATAATATTAAATAAGAAAGAGGTCCTTCCAGCATATTTCCAACTTCCCCTGCAGTAATAGTGAGAAGTGACTCACAGAATCAGCACTGTGCTGATCATTTGGGAGATGAATACATTAGGGCGATCATCAGCACAATATCTGTTGTCCATCTTTCCTTCTTCCAGATCCTGAGATTTTTTACAACATCTTGGTCTGTGCTCATGGTATAACATTTAAAAAACTCTTCTTTCTTCAGTAAAGGTTTCTGAACAAGCAGGCATCTGCCCTGACTGTCCAAGTTTAGATAAAGAAGCCTTTATTTTACTGTCCCTGGGGATCTTTGCTTCAGCCATTCCCCATCCCCAGACTCAGCTTTCTCTGTATCTGGTATATTACTTCAGTTTTTCTCTCTTTCCCTGTGTATCCAGACAGACAAACTGCATTGTTCAGAGGTTTTCTTGTTGGGAAAAAAAATGGTAAGTTGAGCAAACTCTGTGTAATATTTAAGGATAATTGGAACTCTAGCATTTGGAGACATCTGCCTATTCTCATCACTACAGTATTGTTTCATTTCCCTTGCACACTCAAAGACAGACTTTAAAGGCTGATGTTGACATCCTTTTTGAAACTTGGTATAAATCCTTGTGAAGGCACATAAAGCTG
The DNA here is from genome assembly GCA_004320125.1 of Scolopax mira. Taxonomy (NCBI): domain Eukaryota; kingdom Metazoa; phylum Chordata; class Aves; order Charadriiformes; family Scolopacidae; genus Scolopax; species Scolopax mira. The sequence goes on from BJBW01000911.1 coordinate 51,885, forward strand.
CCCAGAAATTAGTTTTCCCAACATTTTTCTAAGATAGCAATAGGTTCTAACATGTGCAAGAGTAACATGTGCAAGTTTTGCTCTGCAGACGGGTCTTGAAATCCAAAACTGAAAAAGGTAGATAGCCATGTTAACAGAACATAATTGTAGAATCACAGAATCGTAGAATGGTTTGGGTTGGAAGGGACCTTAAAGATCATCAGATTCTAACCCTGCTGCGATGGGTAGGGATACCAACCACTAGACCAGGTTACTCAAAGCCCCATCCAGCCTGGCTTTGAACATTTCCAGGGAAGGGGCACCCCACAACTTCTCTGTTCCAGTACAACCTGTTCCTGTATCTCACTACCCTCACACAAAAGCATTTCTTTCTGGTATCTAATCTAAGCCTACCCTCTTTCAGTTTAAAACTGTTACCTCTCATCCTATCACTACACTCACTCGTAAGACTCCCTCCCCATCTCTCTTGTAGGCCCCCTTTAGGTTCTGGAAGGCTGCTGTAAGGTTTCCCTAAGAGCCTTCTCTTATCCAGGATGAAAAAACTCAGCTCTGTCAGCCTGTCTTCATAGGAGAGGTGCTCCAGCACTCTGATCATCTTCGTGGGCCTCTGCTGGACCCATTCCAAAAGGTCCATGTCCTTCTTAAGTTGGAGACTCCAGAGCTGGACATAGTAGTCCAGGTGGGGTCTCACCAGAGCAGCATAGAGGTACAGAATCAGCTCCCTTGACCTGCTGGCCACACTTCTTTTCATGTAGCCCAGGATGCACTTGGCTTTCTGAGCTGTAAGTGCACATTGCCAGGTCATGTTGAGCTTCTCATCAATCAACACCCGTGAGTCCCACTCCTCAAGGGAGCTCTCAATCCCTTCCCACCAAACCTGCATTTGTGCCTGGGATTGCCATGATGCAGGTATAGGATCTTGCACTTGGCCTGACTGAACTTCATGAGGGTGGCATGGGCCCACCTCTCAGGCCTGCCCAGGTCCCTCTGGATGCCATCCCTTCCCTTCAGCATGTTGACCACACCACACAGCTTGGTGTCATCAGCAAACTTGTTGAGGGTGCACTCAATGTCTCTGCTAAAGACACTAAACAGCACTGGTGGCTGTACCAGTTCCCTGAGGAATGCCACTTGTCACTGGTTTCCTCTTGGATATTGAGCTGTTGATTGCAACCCTTTGAGTGCAGCTATCTAGGCAATTACCAATCCATGGAGTGGTCCATCTATCAAATCCATGACTTTTCAATTTAGAGACTCTACAAACTGCTGGAGAATCTCCTTTGGCAATCAAAAGAAAGTATTCTTTTTAGAACAAGACACTGCCAGCTTCATCAGCTTAATTTTTCATGAAGATCTTAGTCTCTATATTATTTCCTCTGCACAAAGTCTCCATCTGTGACAGTCACAGTTTTTTTCTAGCTGTGTAGAGCAGTACAGTATTTACATACAAACCAATGTCTAGTCTCAACAGTATCTGTGCATTCATGCAATAAATGGCTGTTATAAGTCCTTCTATTTTCTCTTTCTAGCTTATAAATATCAATTCACGTATTTAAGTGAATTCTTCAGTTAGTGTTTGTGTTACTGCTTTGCGTTGTTCCTACATCCTTTTTATACCGCTTTAACTAGAACAATAGAGTTGTCTCTGTGATGTGTGTGGAGAAATCATTTTCAGATCACATCCATCTGATAAGATCTCAGACCCAACAATGACACTATCCTGGACATATGGTCTCTCTTCTTCCTTTCATTAGAATCATAGAATCATTTAGGTCGGAAAAGACCTTTAATATAATCAAGTCCAACTATTAACCTAACAGTACCAACTCCACCACTAAACCATGTCCCTAAGCACCCCATCCACACATCTTTCATATACCTCCAGGAATGTGATTCAACCACTTCCCTGATCCAGTGCCTGATAGTCCTTTCAGTGAAGAAATTTTTCCTTATATCCATCCTAAACCTCCCCTGATATGACTTGAGGCTTTTTTCTCTTGTACTATTGCTTGCTACTTGGGAGAAGAGACTAACCCTCACCTTGCTACAACCTTCTTTCAGGTAGTTGTAGAGAGTGATAAGGTCTCCCCTCAGCCTCCTTTTCTCCAGGCTAAACAACCTCACTTCCTTCAGCCATTTCTTGTAAGCCATGTGCTCTAGACACCTCACCAGCTTTATTGCCCTTCTCTGAACACTCACCAGCACCTCAATGTCCTTCTTGTAGTGAGGGCCAAAACCAGAATTTTTGACATGCAGCCTCATCAGTGTCAAGTACAGCAGGACAATCACTTCCCTAGTCCTGCTCAGCACGCCATTCCTGATACAGGCCAGGATGCTGTAGACCTTCTTGCCCACTTTGGGCACAGTGCTGGCTCATATTTATTCGGTTGTCAACCAACACTCCCAGGTCCTTTTCTGCTGGGCAGCATTCCAGCCCCTCTTCCCCAAGCCTGTAGGATCGCATGGATTTGTTGTGACCCATATGCAGGACCTCATACCTAACCTTGTTGTTTGTTATTGTGTTTGTTTGTTGTTGGTTTTTCTTAACTGCAAATCACAATTTCTGTTTCATGACAAACTAGAAACAGACACTGGGCTAATACACATCTATTATTTGTAGTGACTCAACAGGGCTTTTTCTACACTGAAGCAGGTACTGCATTATATAATAAATTTGTGAAAGATTCAAACACTGTCAAAGGCTTGTCAGCAGTACCTCATTTGTATGCATCAGTCAGTGTTATTCTTGCCCCTTATTATGCTGTGCACATTCAATTTAGTACACTTCATATCTCTAAGCAGTGAAATGTTCGCTTCAGTTGATTCATTAGCTTGCAAACCTCCTTTGTTGTAAAAAATAATGCACTTCCTAGTTGAAATCCCTGAGGGACTTTCGTTCATTCTTCTTCTGCTCTGTGACCACTTGTGAAGTCTACAAGGCAGCATGAACAATTATTTTCTGACACATAATGTATTGTATGCCAAACTGCTATTAATATCATAAGACGGCACCATTTCATGTCAGGAACTACAAGATGGTGGTACACAATGAGATGATTGAGATGAATGTACAATGCAAATGTGGGAAGACAAAAGTTTATTATCTACCTCTGACCTGGGGGTGGTACGATTTTGCAGCAGAAAGAAACCTAAAGCTAGTGGAGGTGTTGATACAGTCTGCTGAACTTTGCTTTTGAAAGGTTAAAACATCTCAGTTCTACACATGCACACATCTCACATTCTACAGGAGATTGATTTCCTTTTTACTTGAGTGCATCATTCTGCAACACTCAAACCATGATGAAGTACTTGTACTTGTACCATTGTCTTTGTGGACACACAAGTCCTTAGGAAAGGCTGGCTTTTACTTCAGTCACTGGTAAAAGTAATACTCCTGTTGACTGCAAGTAGACTGTCTGGAAAAGTGGTGAGCTCACCTAAGCAGGTCCCATTGAAGATAAGACCAGAAAACCAGCTCAAAGAATATAGGTTTTCTGCACTATTTCAAGGATAATTTATATTTTACTGTTGTTAGAAAAAGCTTTACTGCAGTGTGCATGTGTGATTAAGTAGCATACCTGCAACTCCAATGTTCTCATACCAGGGGAACATCTGACAACGCACATGTAAGGTTTGATGTGAGCGGAGCCAATGTGTCCAGGCCAGTCTGCCCCAAAGTAATGCCTGGGGTTGGGAACACACCATCAGTCTAGCCCAGCTCATCACCTTACTGGCCCAGATACCTCCAAAAGTAAAAGTTAGGCTTTCACCCCCACATACTTTATGAAGACATTTTCACAAACGCTTATCTAGAAGGAGCATTCTCCCTTCACCATCACACACTGATGCCTCTGTCCACTGCTGAAGAGCACCAGGTCATGAGCTTTCAAGGTTGTGCAGGAGCCATGAGGAGGTGTCTTTGTTCCTGAGACCATCACACACAGCAGGCAGATTCCTGAGCCTCCTTTTACCTAACTCCTGTCAGTTAAATTATGTTACAATTAGCAGGAGGAAAAAGCAAAAGCTAGAAACAAAAATAATCATCAGACTTCAGCACCCAGCACTAAGAGGATATTCAGCCACTGTGCCCCTGCTGTGTACAGGCAGATTGTAAAGGAACAGAAATGAAAATTATACAGATATAATGGAGACCCTGTTGTATCAGACTGAGCTGGCAGCTGAAGAGTGCAAAGCTAACTAGTCTTTTGGAGGCATATTATTCCTCCATAACTGGAAGGCCACAGACCTTTACTTATGTTGTAAAGTGTGTGCAGTGCTAGTTAAAAAACACTCTGCCTTGTCATAAGCACATTGTATAAATATGATTTCAGCTGCATTACACCAAGATAACAGGCCATTCACTGAGTGAACTGTTCTTTTAAGATATTACATTCTACAACTCTTTTCTATGAAAGAAAAGATAGTGCCTTTTATGACTGGGTAAGGGATTAAGAGACAAATTAAGACTAATAGAATTAACAGGGATTATTATAACAGGAGGTTCTGTTGCTACCTCTGTTCTAGACCTGCTGTATGCACCTTTGGGAGGTACCTACATTTCCCCTTCTGAGGACTTTTGTTTATCTTCACTGTCTGCATTGTAAACCCTTTGGAGGCACGTATTTTTGACCTTCATCTCTGTAACTACACCTGGTAGGGTTCAGTCCCATTTTCAGGGGACACTCCATGCAACCCCACAATAAAAAAGCAGGGACCAATTCCTGTGTGCCATAACACAGTGTCTTCTGTTCCCTTTCTGATCAATCCCTGGAAATTGTCTTCTCTTGTCTTGTCTTCCTGAGCCCTCTGACCCAGCTAGAGTGTAACTGTAAGTAATCTCTGCTAGCCAGATGCCACAATCCAGGTACCCGGGTTCCCTTTCTAGTCCACGAATCTCTATTCCAGAAATTCAAAGACTGGGTCCAGAGGAGGGACACAAAAATGATCAGGGGGTAGGAGTACTTCTGCTATGAGGACAGGCTGAGGGAGCTGGGGTTGTTCAGCCTGGAGAAGAGGAGGCTCCGGGGAGACCTAACAGCAGCCTTCCAGTAGGGGAGGGACCTACAGGAAGGCTAGAGACAGTCTGTTTACAAAGGCTGGCAATGACAGAACAAGGGGTAATGGGTTTAAACTGGAGAAAAGCAGATTTAGATTGGATATTAGGAATAAGTTCTTTCCAATGAGGGTGGTGGAGCACTGGAACAGGTTGCCCAGGGAGGTAGTTGAGGTCTCTTCCCTGGAGACATGAAAGGTGAGGCTCGATGAGGCCCTGGGCAGTCCAGTCTAGTTGGGAGTGTCCCTGCTGACTGTGGGGGGATCAGACAAGATGACCTTTGAAGGTCCCTTCTAGCCCAGATTATTTTATTATTCTATGATTCTATGGTTTCTGATTGATGTGGAAGATGACTTATCCATGGAGCCTATCCAGGAATCACAGACAACATCAGCCTGTCAGAGAATCCTGCTGACTGAAATCTCCCTGTTATTTTAAAGAAAAGATAACAGGAGAGACTGGAGCAACACCATACCGCAGTAACTTTGGTGGCATGTATATATGCATACAGTGCTTCACAATTAGCAACAGCCTTAAACACATCTAAAGAAAGCAGTGAGGCTGAAGAATTCAGAACAACATGACTTGGGGAGGCAAGTCACCTACCTCTGCTGCAATGGAGGGGCATTAAATGCTGCTCTCTGTGTGGACTTCTGAGTTCCAAGGTACCAGATTCAAAACTTAATGCTAGCACCAAAGTCAGATGAATTTGTTCAATACAATTAAGAGCAACAAAACATTAAGAAGACTTAACAAGGTGCTATGGCTGCCTTGGTTCCCGAGTGGCTGGGTGGGAGATTGCAAACTGTCCCTCCACCCAAGAATATTTCCCAGGAAGGCATGCATCCTTGAAGGGTGCTCCTGCAGAAGCCTGTTAGCAGGAAGAAATAATAAGGGCACTGGGACTGGGCATGAGCTAAATCACCACTAACCCCAGCATACTCCCATAGCAAAGTTTCAAACGCGCTGCAGTCAAATCTTCAACAATCATTATGGGCCTTTTTCAGGCAGCAGAGTTCTGATGAGTGATCATAGGTGATATACTCTAACTGTTGAAATTACTAAACCATCAGAAAAAGTAGTAACTCCTTAGAAATAATTGATGCACCTTCACTTATTTTCTTAATATGTCGGAGTGAGAGGAGGACCCGGAGTCTCGGAGTAATGATGTAACCTCAATATGAGTATGATCATTCTCCCTTTATTCAAGTTTTCACAGAGTTTATATAGACAGACAAGCAGAGCACGCACTAGTGACAGATATATGATTGGCTTACAATTTCTGTTTACACAAATAGAGCAGTCACACAATTGGTGTAAAGTTCTTGTCCAAGCGCAGCAG
>BJBW01000912.1:0-28539 GCA_004320125.1 Scolopax mira
CTGTGAAGGGTTTCCCTTCCCTTTTCCAACAGGCACCTGTACCCATTCCTCCTTGTTCTTTGGGTCACCTCCCTCTGTTATTGGGCTCTGCAGAGCCTGGTATCACCCGTCTAATTCCCTTTCACACTCCCTTTTTGACCTTAGTCTATTCACTTCCTCCAGTTCAGCTACCATGTTGAGCAGATCATTGATCTGGTCACACATAACACAGGTGTTGTCTCTAGTGTCCCTCATTACCAGGCTCCAACATTCACTACAGCCAGTTGCCTGTAGTAAGTACAGTAAGTACAGTAAAGAATTTCTTTCTAGTATCTAATATAAATCTCCTCTCTTTCCATTTAAAACCATTGCCCCTTGTCCTTTCACTATACTTCCAGACAAAGAGTCCCTCCTCATCTCTCCTGTAGCCCCCTTCAGGTACTGTGAGGCCATTACAAGGTTTCCCCAGAGCCTTCTCTTCTCCAGGCTGAACAACCCCAACTCTCTCAGCCTGTCTTCATAGGTGAGGTGCTCCAGCCCTCTAATCTTTTTCATGGCCCTCCACTGGACCTGTTCCAACAGGTCCATGTCCTTCCTGTGTTGAGGATTCCAGAGCAGGATGCAGTACTCCAGGTGAGGTCTCACAAGAACAGAGTACAGTGATAGAATCACCTCCCGCAACCAGCTGGCCACACTTCTTTTGATGCAGAAGTGGGACAGGTTTAGTGGAACATCAGAAGGTTAGGATGTGTTGTGTCATTTTTTCAAAGCAGTCCCGGTGTGCTATTGCAGTGAGACCTGCTCAGCTGGGCACCTGGAGAAAGCATACAGGAGAGGACCTGGATCTCAGACAGCCATGCAGCTCCCGGGAGTATAGACTTCTCTTTTCTCCTTGGATCTGCTGACAGACAGCAAGGGAGAGGGGTCATAAATTAACAGGGCAGAATGCATCTTTTATTGATTCTGTCTGTTGGGGTTTCTTAACATACAAGTGACTCTCCTCTGCTCATCTCATCTGTTCTATTCCCCCCAGCTACCTCCACAACCCCAGAGTACCCTCCTGTAACTTGCCCACCCTACACAGCAAGGTTGTACCTGCTGAAAGAAGTGCCTGAATACTGCTTTGCAGAACAGCAAGGAAGCCAGGTGTCTACCAGAGGCTCCAGCATAGAGCATACAACACAGCTATATTTTCACCTTTATTTATTCTTCCACCCACTACTCTTGGAGTGAAATGAGTTGTCTTTGTTTCTGCTGGGAGAGCAGATGGGAGAAGAAGGTACTCTATGGTCATGTACTTTTCCAGGTGTCCATTATTTTTCCTCCACCTGTGCCCTCTATTTCTTGTTTTCTTCCTCCTCTCAGAAAGGGCTGGACAGGGACAGCTATTTCCTTAAAACCTGACATAATTAAAATCTCTTCCACTACCATCACTAAGCTGAGAGTATCATTACAATGAAGAGGATGATAATAGATACCTTTAGCATTTACAGTAACAATAAAAGATAACTGCCAATGACCATGTGTCTCAAATAGTATTAACAGAATGTACAATTCACTAATGAGAGGTAATTCAGTTGTTAATGGCAGTGAGACTCTGGTATAATTTAATGTTCAGATATTGGACAGGATTCTGCAAATCACGGTTGTTTGGTCCACTCCTCCCTGCACCTCCAGCAGCAGGGCTCGGGTACAGATCCCCAGTGATGAGAGCAGGTTCCCATAGACAACACACGGTGATGGCCCCAGAGCACTTCTGTATTTAACTCTTTTAAGGTATTTAAAGCCTTTTGGGGAAGTCAGGCAGTTACCAGACTTGTAGTTGAAACTGCAGTTATGGCCCAGAAAGTATTGAGATAATTTTTTGCTTCCAAAGCTGCCTCATCTTGGGAGAGATGGAAAGAAACCCTCTCTGCTTGTGCTTTGGCTGCTGATTGCAGCAGGAAGCTGGTGAGCCTGCTCCAGAGTTGTCCACACTGGGATGACATCAAGCAAGAAGGGCAAGGTCATCTGCTGCTTTGGTGTGGGTCCTGCTCAGCTTTGCTGGCACATCAATCTGTGACACAGATCGAATCCTCCTCAACAGCTCAGATGCTGCTGGAGGCTGGTCCCATCTTACACTTATCCCCACCATTCACATCTATCCACCTTCTGACCTCTCTAATTCCAAAAGGGACACCACATTAGCCCCTAAAAAGAGAAGCTCTTGTGAGAGGCAGTGAGAACAGGAGATGCTTTCCTGGTGTTGCTTTCAGGCTCCACTTAGGGCACATTCAGGAGTTGCTGAAGGACAGCTGCCAAGTGCATCCTTGACTGCTCTCCTTCTGGTGTGCCCTCAGTAGTAGGGAAACTCATGAGGAGCTCAGCAGCAAATTCCTGTTGCTTTGTTTGCCCTCAAGAGAGAACAAATATTCAGCCCATCCACTAAAGACTACATGCAGTGCAGTGTTTCAGGGATTGTTTCATGGTCTCTGCCATCTGGAGAAAGTAGGGGTTTAGAGAGTAACAAGGTAAGAAACAGAGACAAATGGAGGAGAGAAAGTAAGTGACATGGAAATGCATGTGACAAAACTTTACGGATGGCTCTGACTTCTGTTTCAGTTGGTGCCATCGAGTTTTTGTTCTTTGCTCTTTGCCACATGTCATAGCCAAACAGTTTTCTGTGCTTAGGAGATTTTGCGGCTCTTCCAAAGACCCACAGTGTGTGCTTAGCTGGCATCATATTCTTCTTTACCACTGCTCATGAAGGCCAGATCATCTCAAAAAGGACACTGAAGAACTAGAAAAGGTGCAGAGAAGAGGCAGCAAGGCTGATCATTGCTCAGGAAAGAGAACAAGATCCCAGAAAGAGAACAGGATCATATGGAAAGTGACCAAGATCCCTCAAGTAGGAAAACATATATTGGAGGGGAATTAGAGTGGGAGAAATGGGCGGTAATGGAATAATTAGAGAACTGAGAGCCCTCAAATGAGAATATCTCATAGCAGGCAGATTTGAAACAATCACAAGGCCAAATTACCCAATATAATTAAACTACTTAGCTTATTGTTGCACAAAAATATGGCTGTAAAATGCAAAACCGATTAGACAAATTCGTAGAAGGAAAGGGTTTCATAACATAAACCCAAACTTTCTGACTGAAGAAGCCTCTAAGCAGTAGGCTGTAGTTGATAGAGCTAACTGGGGCAGCACAACTGCAAACTTACTCTATGTGCCCACTGCCTGCCTGAGAACTTTTCATCTTGCGGTGGCTGCAGGGAGGGACAGAGGTTTCTGAGCCACATGGGCCATGTAAACCCTTTGATACACATCATTAGTATGTCTCTAGAGTGGCCAAAGACAGCCAGAGTATCTCTTCTACTGGAGGCTGGAGAGAAGTGACTGCCACAGGTCTGAGCTCTTCTCCACACACAGCAAAGCCCCTGTTGTGCACAATGAGGGGGACCCTAAAGCATTTCTGGGATGTTGGGAGTTGGGTTGTCTCCCATCACTGCTCCCTTTGGCACATGTTTTTGGGGAGCAATACCAGCCTGTGCACAGCGAGTCTGGTGACATCTGCCCTCCCCCTCATCAGGGCAGAGTGATACAAATGGACAGGGCATGCCACCTAGAGGAAACAGGGCAGGCAGGTGGTGGTGGTACTTCATCAAATGGTATCTTCATGCTTCTGAGAGTTGGGGGAAGATTTGCTCCACCTCTGACTCAGACCTGAGCACTGACAACACAACTGAGCCTTATATAACTGATGAGTTCAAATTATGTGATGTCACGACAGATGCAATGACATCCCTTGCTAATCACTTTTAACGTATTCCACTCCATTCTGGGACAGTTCAAAACAAAACATTGCAAAATGTTTGGTGGAAGAGAGGCATGAAATTGACATGTATGGAGTAAAAACACGTTCTCATTGCAGGAGGCAAGGAAAATTCAAGTTCTTTCATTAAGCAGCAATTAAAATGCAGTTTATAGAGCAAGAAAACAGAATATTATTGAACAACTGTAAGGCAAGTGAGCTAATCATTAACTGATTCTATTATGCTTCCTTCTCCCAAAATTAAAGTGATTTCCCTTTAAATTAGTATGAATTAAGAGTGTATTTCCTGATTACACCTTACATAATAATGCAGGGGATGGTGCTTCTGCTCACATTTCCTTTTTTCTTTAATAAAACGTGTCAGATAAGAAAATTAGCTAGCTGGTCCCATTAGTCATTTTGAACATAGCATATCCCACCCTTACCACAGGCAACTGGTAGGTAGGCTGTGAGATGCAATCAGTTTTGAGTCTGTCACGAAGGGGTTTGATGAAATTGGTACTCCACAAATTATCTCCACACACTATGTGTTCAGTCACATCAAGAGGCAGTTATGCTGGGTAAGAAATTTAGGACTGATTTCAGAAGAAGCCCAGCTGACAATTTTTTCATTTGGCACCCCCAGGAACTATCCCAGCTCCTGTTTTACAAAACAGGAATGCCCTGTCTGCTTATGTCTGAAATGGTGCTGCAGCTGAATGGCGAAGGCAGGTCTGCACTTGCATGGCCCTTTCCTTCCCATGCTGTATGGTGCACTGACAGGTTATAGATGCTCTTCTTTCCTGTCCATGGAGTTGTGTTTCCCCACAGGTCAACACTGCCATTCATGTTGTGGATGCTCTCCCACTCCAGTAATAGTCCCTTGCCTCTGTGGTGAGGTCAGCCACAGATGACTGCTTCATGTCAGCTACATCAGCTGTGGAGGTTTCCATACGTGTCCTTCCTGGTTGCTCATTGCCTTTCTTGTCTTAGAGACTCTTCTTCCAAGACACTCTGCATTACCCCGTGACTCTGCCCCAGGGCAGAAGACTACATCTGTCCGGACCGAGCTGTCACCCTACATACTTTATAGCCCTGTAAAATTCTGTACATGGGTGAAGTTTTCACAAATCAATCACAGGGCAGTTCCAAGACATCCTCTGCTCTGAGTTTGTGGTTCAACAGAGCTATAAACTTGGGATTAGCAATACACCACAGTACTACAGGCAACTCCTAAGAGGGCTCTTAAAAATATAAGCACACCAAGACTCAGAGCAAGGGTGTCTTAGTCTAAAGGCTGTATCTCTGAAAGATGCTTAAGAATAGGGTGTAAAAAACCTCTCCTCTGCCCTTACAGATCTTCTCAACCTCTAGAAACAAATATTTTAAGGAGGTCTTGAGCTAGAGGTCACATACTTATCGCTATATGTAATAGCTCTTTTTTCCATGAGCTTACCCTGTTCCCTTCAATCTCATTTTTCTTCTTGGATAAATTCATGAATCATTTGACAATGAGGTTTGGGTTTTCTTTTTCTATTTTTCTCATTTTTTTAATATTTTGGTGTGCATTACAATAAACAACCAAGATGAGAGGATGGCAGGTTGTACCAGAGGGTTGGAACTCAGCTGCTGACCCCCAGGACCATTTCTGTCTAGGCATGCACCCCCTTCCCAGCTCCTGAGACCACTTCACAAACAAACACATTACTCTGCCCTGGCAGCCAACCACTCCTGACTCCAGATTTTCAGGGGATAGCAGCAAGGGTAGGAGATGGGAACATGGAGTGAGCCCCATGTGCAGGAAGAGGGTAGTGCTTTCATGAAGCTCTGGAGCTGTTGCTCCAGTAGTTCATACAGTGTGCACTTGCAGCCCAGAAGGCCAATCGCATCCTGGGTTGCATCAAAAGAAGTGTTGCCAGCAGGTCCAGAGAAGTGATTCTCCCAGTTTACTCTGCTCTGGTGAGACCTCACCTGGAGTACTGTGTGCAGGTCAGGAGCCCTCAATACAAGAAGGACATGGACCTGATGGAGCGGGTTCAGAGGAGGGCCAGAAAAATGATCAGGGTGTTGGAGAACCTCTGCTCCAAGGACAGGCTGAGGGAGCTGGGGTTGTTCAGCCTGGAGAAGAGAAGCTCCAGGGAGACCTAATAGCGGCCTTCCAGTACCTGAGGGGGACCTAGAGGAAAGCTGGGGAGAGTCTGTTTACAAAGGCCTGCAGTGACAGGACGAGGGGCAATGGGTTTAAACTGGAGAAAAGCAGGTTTAGATTGGAGATTAGGAAAAGGTTCTTTCCAATGAGGGTGGTGGAGCACTGGAACGGGTTGCCCAGGGAGGTGGCTGAGGCCCCTTCCCTGGAGACATTCAAGGTGAGGTTCGACGAGGCCCTGGGCAACCTGGTCTAGTTGGGGGTGTCCCTGCTGACTGAGGGGAAATTGAACTAGATGGCCTTTGAAGGTCCCTTCCAACCCAGATGATTCTATGATTCTAGGATTCATGTGGTCTGAGCCAGAAACGCAACTGCCTGTGGAGGTTGAGCATGTAGAGCCATGTACCAGAAAGTGGAATGAGATGAATTGCCCCATATTTTCCCCAAGAACTTCTTACCCACTGTGCTCTACAGAGTTCCCCTCCTCCACCCTCCCTAAGCCATGCCTCTCTTGCCCAGGTCTTGGTCGGCAGCAAAATCTCTTTCTCCCAGGAGCTTCATGGTCCTCCCGAGCAGACTGGGTTTGCCATAGGACAGGGGGTGGGAGGTGGGGCTGGAAGTGCATGTGGGGACAGCACAGGGACGCAAGGGAAGGAGATGGGGGCATTCCTAGGGTTGGTGCTGATTTTGATGCTGATGCTGTAGTATGGTTGGTCTGGCTGCTGGTGTGGATGCTGTCTGCTTCCCTCCCACTTGCGCCTGCCGTATGCATCGAGCCAGAGCAGCCTGTGTACCCACTTTGGCTGTTCTTTCTGTTCAGTGGGTAAGTAAGTAATGGGCCTCATTTTCCAGAAATGTCATCCTAGCACCACTCATGAGCCTAAATGTCATTTTATGTTTTTTAAATTACAGATGGACATAATTAACGTGAATTACCATAGTATATATTAAGTATCACAGATTCTTCCCTTGCTGAAGACCACATTCCTCTTTAACCCTTAATGTGGAGCCTGAGGTTATAGTACAGCACCGCCAAGGCAAGTACCCTTTTTACAAGATTACTGCCTCGGTGAGCATTAAAAAGATCACTTCTAGGAGAGTCAAAAGCAGCATTTTAATTTTTACACATTCTTAGTCTTAATCTAGGATCACTACAACTGGCAGAGCACACCGAGAGGCTCTTATTGCACCAAACCAGATGGGATTGTACTGCTGTTGTTTTATGGCTTGTAGTATGCATTACCCAAAATACATGGACATAGGTAGCCAAGTAGATGGATAGGGATGTGGAACAAAGCCCATGGTAAATGGCTTGGAATTAAGAGACTGAGTAACAAAGTGAGGTACCTGGCATTATTATCCCTCTCTCCCTGTGTAGTAGTACATACAACCCCAGCTGTGGATCAGGGTCTCTTTTTGTTAGGTGATTTAGGGAACTCAAAGAAAATTCCAGTCCCTGAGAGCATTACGTGGTTGCTCCTATGTGTGTGTATGCTTTGATGGAAAAAAGTATCTACTCTCCATTATCTGAACTACAACTTTGGAAATTGTGTTTAGTTAGTGCTGTAGCAACCACCTTTGAAGCACCTCAGATCCAAGAGCTATACAGATGGTAGAAATGGACACAGCAGTTCCATTAAAAAGAATAATAGTGTGTGGAGGTTATAGGTGAAGGTAACACTGAACCTGTAAGAAAAGGAAAAGATAAAGCGTGAATTAGAGGCTGTGCTGATAGGACATTTAAACAATCATAGAATAAAAATAGCTAGATGAAGAAAGTCCCCAAAAAATGGAACTGGCAAAAGAAAGACATATTTTGAAATGCAACAAAAGAGTGAATTATGCTCGAGAGCTGAGAAGCTGAATGAAAGCTCTAAGGTCAATGGAATGCTAGACAATGGTAAGAAGAGAAAGTTAAGAGGAGCCTAGTCATTTGGTAACTCGGCTATAAGAAAGAAAATTTGAGAGTTACAGGGAAAGAAAGTAAAGCCTGAAAACAAAAGACAAAGGTAAAAAAAAAAAAAAAAGGAAAAGAAGTAGTACCATTTGATTCTGGAACACTAAGGAAACCAAAGAAGAAATAGGAAGCAGAAATAAACAGCACTATAGAAATCAAGAAACAGCAAGTTCTGCAAACCTAGAAGTATAACAATCTCAAAAACAGAGTATCATTTCTTTTCTCTGAGGCACAAGAACAACTTGATGACATGATTGGTTTGATACACATATGAAAAGGGATTTTGCAGGATGAGAAATATTTCAGTTACAGCTTGAGAAAAATACCCATGTTTCCAAAAAGAGCATGTAAGAAAATATCATTGCTGATGGGGGAAGTGGGAGTGACAAGGGGAAGACACCTGTATCTGTGATGATCATTGTGCATTTTAGAAATTAACGTTTATGCTTCAGGACATATGGGAAAATCAATGAGAAATAGTATAGATACGATATCAAAGACAAATTTTCTGAATTTTCAATTAGAATAACTGATATTTGAATGTGAACAGTATTTCTGAGAGCTACACAGCATACATGTATAATAAAAAACTTTATTGTGTTTGCTTGAAGCACAAATTGTCTTTAAAAATATGCTCTGGAGAAATAAAGCTGAAGATATATGCATAGGTGAGCTTGCCTTGAAAATAAGAAATTCCATAAATGCTCAATTACTTTCAGCCTGAAGTTTTAGTACATAAAGCAGGTTGTTGGTGTTTATTTCCCTTTAATGTGAATTAATAGAATGTTTAGATCATCTTTAAGAAGAATTCTCACAGCAGGGCTCACGGGGAGGAGTTATTCCTCCCCTGAGAGAGTCATGGGCCACCTGTGGGTGTCTGAGCCAACCTCGTCTTCTAAACTTAAATAAACCTCCCAGTTGGAGTCTAGGGATTTTAAGAAGTTATTTAAAGACCAGCAAGCCTCAAATTGCATATTTCCCATGCCTGTTGTGAATAGCCTGTTGCAAAACTGGATCAAGCATTGCAATAATTTCATTTACTAAGGAAAGGAATTTGGTACCTCTGTTCAGCCCCTGTTGTGCAGTCTACCTCTGACTGCTTGGATTTATAGTCTTTCTTTTTCTGACCCAAGACAAATTCACACCTGCACAGCCTCTCCACTTTACACCAACCAACAGGAAAATGACTCATTATATCTATTGTATGCATTAATGCACTAAGTATTCCTCCAGAGTCTGAATGTACTCCAGAAAACACTTCTGAGTGCAGGAATTTAGAAACTGTACTTATCTGAAAAGCTTTCATCCTGTTCATCAGATCTTTTAACTGACTATTACAATTCTAGGGGATTAAGTGACAAGCCTGGAAGACGCTGCATGTGAGGGAGTGGTGCCATTGCCTTGCAATCCAGGAGCTCAGCCCTGCAAGGGCATCCCGGCGCATCCCTGTCATCTCTGATGCCAGCAACCACAGCTCAGAAAAGCTGTGGGGATCTGAAAGATCCGTCAATGCCATGCTAAGCATCTTTGTTTTATGCTGCTTAGGATAAAAGTCTTTGCCATCCTTTTGATAGACTTCTGTTGACTAATTTACTGCTGATGTTATCTAAACTTTCAGACAGTCCTGACATATTCATTATGTGGCAAACTCACCTTTCATTATCCACTTTGTCTCTCTCATACAAGCTCCATAAGGCCTGAGATTTAAGGCCTAAGTAACAGCAAATTGAATACATTTTCTCACCGAGAGAAATCTTTTAATCTACAAAGATTAAAATAACGGAATACATGTACAGCAACAATTCAACAGAAGACTGAATTGCTACACTCTCACACCATCCTAATGAGCAACAGCAAGTCAACAGCAGGGACACACTGTTTGCCAGCTTGCCCTCTCTTTAATCTATCGTTGAGGAGTGGACAGAAAAGGAACCACAGCTCGATAGGCAGGGACGTTTTCTCCAGGCTCCAGTTTTAAAGACACATGATGAAGTTATTTCCCTGCCTTTGCTGGTTTGCAGACATAAGGTTTGAAACATAAGGACTGTCATCAACGCTTGAAGATACTGTGAGAACCCTTATCTTCACTATTGGAGAGCAATAATAAAGGAACTTCTGAATTTTTTTCCCCCCTATTCTTATGTAAAGTTATGCTCCACTTCTGGTTTTAGTTGTTCTTCTATGAAATAGTCATTCAGACCTAAATTTCAAGCACTTTCACATGTATGTGATTGGCAGAGGGAAATAAAATGCAACCTTGTAAACACTGATGACATGATGTGAACATGAAACCTTGTCAGAATACTATAGCTGTGCTAAGCTAAAGAAAACTAGAAAAAAATTAATTCAGGTGACTTAAGGAATACAGTTCATCTTTCTGCTGCCTTTATTACAAATGAAGTTGTTGATATTTTTCTCACAGAATGATTTTTCCTGAAGAATATCTGAAGAAGAAAAAATCATCCAGTGGAAACATATTGACTTGAATGAAAATCTATTTTGCCATTTTCTATTTTATTTTCTCATAATAACATAAAACTTTTAATTATCAAAGGTTAAAAAGCTTCAGTGAAATGCTCCAGATTATTTTTCTTCACAAGGAAAATCCACACTTTCAGCTTTTAACTGGAAAAAAAAGAGCATGATGTAAGATCTCAACATTTCTTTTGGGACAGATTATACAGGCTCTCTCTGGAATAGTTGTAAACTAAGTATCTTGCAAAATGTGCAGTGACCAATAAGAGAAGCCAGACCATCGTGTGTTCTCCTTGCCAGGTCTCAAGCCCCAGCGAGAGCCCCACATGCAGACCCCCAGTTCTCACTTCCATGTCTTCTGCTACTATCGGTGGTTGGGGTGAGGACTTCAACCTGTGACCTTCCCCCTGCAGCTGGAGGCAGCAGCATCCTTCCTATTGTAATGTCACCCAGCCCCCGGCAGGATGCTGATAAGATTTTGAACTGCTATTTATAGAGGCGCTTTCATCTCTTTTCTTCCAGGCTATGCCTTTTATATCCTCTCAACAGACAGAGCAGGAATTTGCCCGATATGCATAAGCCTTGCAATCTTTTGTGAGAAACCCAGTCTCCTCTGGATTAAATTTCTTTGCTTTTCTTTGCAGAAATCTCTACATCTGACTGAAAGTCTGCAAAGCCCAAATGCCTTTCTCCCAACACACCACTCTTCCCCTCCCCCACCACATTTCATTTACAGGGGGCTGTATGGCCTTCGAACAAAATACAGAAGCACATTTTTCACAATGGATCTTCCCCTGAAAGGCAGACTGATTGATAACAAATATGAGAAAGCAGAAAAAGTACAGCAGTGTGAGAAAAATCATTCACCACAAAAGACTCAAATCAGGAGGGAACACATTTTCATTTGCGATGTGACTAGCAGCAGGCTGGAGGGGGGGGAGGGAGCAGCAACATACCCTCTCTCACAAGAGGAAAAAAGCACTCCTTTTTTTCACAGTACCACAACTGATGTGTTAATGGCAAATCTGACACATTTGTCATGACATAAAATTTCTGCTAGCTAAAACCAGCTGTCTCATAGAAAGTACCGTGGAAGGGTTGCTGAACACCTACAAGCACCAGATTCTAATGCATTTCCCACAACTTCAGACATCAAATAGTGGCTGAAGCACGTGGAAGATATGAAAGCAGTGCATCCAAAAGGCTCAATGCAAAATACCCCACATGTAACCTCCGTGGGCTAAAGGAATGCATCTAAAATGCTTAGCCAACATGTAGTCTAATATAAGCTGCAAAAGTCTAATCTAAGACTCATTGCCAGTCCAGTTACAATAATACTTATTGTCCAAATAATATAATTATTACAGAAAAGGTTTATTAATTAATTAATAATGCAGTTTAAATTGTGCTACATGAAGTCCCACATAACCACCCTTCTCAGGGTGTATTGCTGACTTTTGCCTTGCCCTTCTGGTTCCTAAAGCCAGTGGTGCCAGCCTTGCCCAAAAGGAGTAGGGGTCATGTCATGTCCTCAGCATCCTGTCTTCCTCCCTGGCTGGGAATCTGATGTTGATAGTGGGGGTTATTGTTAAATGTTAGCTAACACAGGCTCTTTCTTCAATGATCTGCATTCTTCCTTATATCTGTTTTCTCTGTGTACAATATGCTTTACATATGTTGGATGCTTGCTTCTCCTGTGTTATTCCTAAAAGCTGTTTTATCTGGATCCCAAGGTTGTCTGCATTCCTTTAGTCACCAGTAATCAACCAATTTGGACTTACATTTATAGATCTTGAGCAGCTGTTGCCATCCTGTGCCTGCACTTTCGATATCTCTGTCACCTCATTCTTGTACCTTTTGGGACCCTCAGACATTCTTCGACAGTCTTCATGCTATGGTTTCCTGCTAACGTAACTGCTATTTAACAGCAGCACAGTCCAGTCACACATACATCCTTCTTCTCGGGGCTTTAATAGTTCACGCTGCAACAATGGCGATCCATTATAAGGCAGCTAGATGGATAGATATAAATATAACCATGTAGTAACTGCTTGCTATTTATATTCCTTATGGTAACACCACTTGCCACTTATCAAAACAGCTCTGTGGCGTTTGTGATAGACAGCGGGTGCAACCTGACTGGGGCAGGAGGCTCGGCCTGACCCAGGGGAAGAGCTGGACCACTACTCTGTAAAGTGTGGTAGGATGATCATCCAGGGCTGCTCTGTGTGGGGCCTTTGCCAGCATAGCGTGTGCTAGTCTCTCCTTACTGTGCACCTCTCACCTCCCACTCTGCAAGGCATATTACAGGGGGACCTACTTACAGGCTCATTTTGACTTGAGCTGTCATTTCTTGTTTCAGGGTGTTCAAATCCTGTCTCTGGAATGCCTTGGTCTCTGCAAAGTAACTTTCTAGATGCACGTTTTAGTGATATAAGATTATTGTAGTTCTTTAGTTTGCAAGTCTGGTTCTAGTTGAGTTCACAAAGCATGGAGATTTTCTTTTCCTAAAAGAAAACTCTGCCATCATCTGAGGCCTCCAAGTTAAGCTCTCTTGTTTGTGAGTTCCTCATTGCTGCACTCAATAAAGGTATGGAGACCAGTCTTCCTTTCATAAGTCCTCTGTATTCAGATCTTCTCCTTTATATGGGTTTTCAGGGGGAAAAAAGGAGTTGATGAGAATGAATTACTGAAGGCTGTATTCTGTCCACTTGAATGCCTTAGACAGACCAGAGGGATGGTAACAGGTGCACGAAGTCCCATTAGGGACATTAGGAGCCTGAATGGGTCATGAGGCCCCAGCAGATCAGTCAGAGCTGTGCAGAGGTCCTTTGGCTCCTAATCCAGGCACATAGATTGGAAGAATAAAATTAGATGGAATCCATTGTATCCTAACACAACAGCTTTATTCATGAAGGAGAGAAATGATTCAGACTCCTCATTGACTGGTGTTTAGAGACTCCATGTGCTTGTACAGACACCAGAGAGGCAAATGATGCCCACCTCTAGCAAAGGCAAGAAGAGGAATCCAGCTGGTGGCCCCACCTCTGTCCTCAAGAAAGCTACAGAGGCCTGCCCAGGCATGTGAAGGAAAAGCCAGGTTAGTCTCTCCTCTTGCAGGTTCCTAATAAACAAAGTATTCAGGCAACAGTTTCACCTTCTCAGAGAAGCTGGGTAATCTTACCCAAAAAAAATTGAGTTCAAATACTGAGCAAAGAATAAGTGATGGGATGAAAATTTTATGATTCTATTTAGTACACATGGTGCACATTATCATATTGGTGAACATCATTTTCCATAGGCTGTTGCTTTTAACCTATTCCAAGCATTAAAAATCTCTATTTCCAGTCAAATTACTAAGAATTGGATATTCCTATATGATTTCCAGCTTGAAACACGTCATGTGTCATGTGACACAATTATGTATTTATCTAGGTAATATACACATATGTACATAGATAGATTGAAATTCTCAAACTACACTGTGGTGGGTACCAACACCCAAACACCCACTCGGCTGCTCACTCACTCCGTGCTCTTGAGGGATGGAGAGAAAATAAAAGGAAGATGTAAAAAAAAATGGGTTGAGATAGTAACATCTGAAACAAAAAGCTGTGTGCAGAAGCGAAGTAAAATATATATTTTATTCTCTGCTTTCCATCGGTAGGTAGTTGTCCAGTCACTCTATGGGCAGCAGGGCCTCGGCACTACATATACATTATCCATACTACAGATAATAAGTGCTGTGCAATCCTGGACTGTTTTTCCCCTGCATCCTATGATGTGTCCCACCCTTGGGCAGAGAGCCCCCTAAGTCCAAAAGGTGGTCTGGAGACCTGCTTCAAGTGACTCCGCACAACAGGCTTCATGTCTTTAATTTAAGTTTCTGACTGCCTTTGTGCCCTTGTGCTCCTCGGGGCACATGGAGAAGGGCCTCTGTTGGGCTGGTGGCCCCTGGGATGACCCTGGGTATAGCCGGGACAGGGTATGAATTGGGATCCACCTGACACTGTTTCACCAGCTGTTATTACATAACCTAAAAGAATAAAATTAAAATTTGGAATCTGATTCTAAATGGCTCTGGCAATGGCTCTAGAAGAGCACTCAGTGTGGATTTAACATGCATAAGCATGCATGCTGGTGAGTGAACAGAGCAATCACGTGCTCATTGCTTTCTTCCAGTCTATATGACTAGCTTTCAGAAGACAGGTTGATGTCTGTAGGGAGATTTCTTGCTGGTCTTACAGCCAAGGGTGTTTACCATTGAATAATGACAGCTTTTTTTTCTGGTAACATGAAAAGCTTCACCTCACCAGCTGCACTTGTGTGCCACCCAGCACAGGAAAAATGGATAACTGATGTGATCCTGCTTTCATCTTCTGCCCAGCCTTGATAGTCACTCTCTGGGATTCCTCATGCTGCCCTCAGTCTGTGCCTTTCTTACTGTGGGAATACAAATGTGGAAGAGACAAGCTGAATTACATTATCATGAGCCAGAGATAACTCTAGTCTGCACAACCTCTTCATTGGGATGTCATATGGCAAAACAAAATCAAACCCTTACTGTGCAGGCTTCTTCCTAATGCAACCATCTCCATCTAACTGAAGCTGGTATGTTCTCATCTATTCCCATGAAGGAAAAATCAAACAAGAGTGAATTAATTGCATTGCAAAGACTGTGGGAGGGAAGATTTGTGTTTCCAAAAAGAATGTTCTTTCATCTCTTAGTTTCCTTTCAAGCACCTGTAATATTAAAATGACCGTGACATTTCAGACTGGCCCTCTGCTCTTTAATCTCTGCTGAATATGTGTGTATTGAACATCAGCGAGAAAATGTGTAAGTGCAGAATGTCATCTTTTTCCTATTAGTTAGATGCAAGTGTAAAAATAGGATTTTCTTGAAGATTCAGCCTGCTGCCTGTTACACCAGGTAATTCACTGAGATCAAAGCACAGATACACTTTAGTGACAATGGGCAATTTAATCTGATACTTGAGAAATAAAATTATGCACAAATTATGCAGACAATAACTTTTTCACCAGGAGGTAACAGCATCTTGAAAAAAATTATTATGGATTTAACATCATATCTTGGAGATGTTTCTACTTTGATGTTCTCTCTACATAGACCATGAAGTTTTCAGAAATAAAAAAAAAATAAACACTAACTTTTAAGTATCTTCATTTGTAGTTTTCTCAGATGTGGGAGTTTGAGAGTTGGGGAAGGGGGAGGACTTTGGGAGGGCATTTGTTTTTTGTGAGTTTTTTGCATTGGGAGAACAAAATTTGAGCAGCCGCTAATAGAGCAGAAGACGATTTCTCAATCAGAAAGCCAGGGGGTTTGCCTCCATTGTACAAGACCTCTCCACTAGTTTGTACTGCCAGTGCAAAACAGAAGCTTTGAAGAGCATTTTAAACACACAGTGAGGGTTGGACATCCACCCATTCTGCCATTCAGTCTGCCTTGCAAAATCTCCTGTCTGGACTCCAAAACATCCTTAATGAAGGACCAGGTAAAGGCGCGGAGTGAAAAAAAGGGATGTGAAGCTCACTGTGTGCACTGTCCTGCTTCATAAGTCTCTCCATACCAGCACAGACCAAAACTTGAATCCAGTACTATGGTCATTTTTAGTACCTAAGTAATTAGTGAGCCCCAGTGTGATTTAATGTTGTTTATAAAACTCTTCAACATGTTCATACATGTTCATTCATCGATGATCATATGTTGATCTCAGTGGTCCTACATGAGTCAAAGTCACTGCTGCTGAAAAAGATGGCATCCAGTTAAAGCTACTTGCCAGAGAAGTGTCACAGTAACAAGCTGTTTGAGGTAAGGCAAACCTGCATTCAGACAGTGAAAAATGGCAGGAGTTACTTTAAGAAGTTCAAGTTAGGAATTGAGTGAGAAACATTTTCTTTGTCTCATGCAAACCTTGGAGGTATGCCATCGCAAATCAGAATGCAAAGTCAGATTGCCAAAATGGGTACTTCCCCAAAGTGGATTGGTCTAATTCAAACATTTCACTTGGGATATTCAGAAGTGTTTGTTTCTTGCTTGTTTCTCCAGACTTGTTTCTCTTGTAGGTAAGAACGTATTCCCTGGTCTCAACTCTCATTTAAGTGGTGGGGTGTTTGATAGTCACCCCCCAGGAATACTAAACCAGTGGCTGCTGGAAGAGGTGCTGGAGAGAAACAAATGTCTTCAATTACAGTACTTCAAATTTTTAAAAAAGAGTCAAAGTCTAAAGCTATTGGTATGATATTGGGATCAGTTGGTGAATCCATCCCATTAAGTACAGGTACCTCAGAGAGGTGACCACGTTAGAAGCTCCTCTATGGGCAACTCCACCTTATCTTGCACAATAGAAACTGTCCACCTGAGAGACTCACCAGTCTCACGGACCCCACAGGAGTCAAGGGCAACTTCCACACTCATATAGCAGCCTCTCCCATGTGCACCAGGGGCAGCAAAGTCCAGCCTTTGTGAGGATGCTGGCCGAGCTGAGGTGACACAGAGTGAGTAAGGACACCTCCTTCACCACAGTGGCTGATCTGGACAGAGAGCTTCAAAAGCATGGAAGGATGCTTTCCATGGCTTGCATCATGGAGGGACTAAGCAGGCACCAGATTTCAACCAGTTAGAACTCTGCAGTCATGCTGGGATTCAGCTGTCTCTGAGAAGAAATAGCTCCAGCACAAGGCCAAAGCTATAATAGCTGAGAAGATTTGAAGTAGTGTTTGGTATATTTTTTGTCATGACAGAATAATAACAAAATAAATATATGTAGAAAAGTCATAGTCAATAAGCAAAACGTGACCAAAATATATTGGTTTTGGTAAAAAAAGCAATTATTACTCTGGTTATTACAGAGTCCCTCAGTCCATTGGTATTACAGAATTACAGAATCACAGAATCACCTAGGTTGGAAGGGATCTTTTAAGATCATCTAGTCCAACCAATGAAGAAAAAGAAAAGCAAACAAACAAACAAACAAAACAAAACCACAAGAAAACAGAATTGAGAAAAAAAAAAAACCCTCACAAACCCCACACCACACCCAAAACAATCCACTACTAATCCATATCCCCGAGCACCATGTCAACTCATCTCTTGAACACCTCCNNCTGACAACCCTTTCAGGAAAGAAATATTTCCTAACATCTAACCTGAACTTTCCCTGGTGCAACTTGAAGCCATAATATTCATAATACATCATATTCATGATGTATCTCAAGGTTCACCAATAAACACTTATCTTTCATAAATTTTGAACAGTATTTTCACCAGCCACGACATTATGCTGTTATAACTTTCACAAATAATATAATCATCTAATTTTTCAAATTGAGTTTTTCTTCTCTTTAAAAAGGACTGACAGTTGCACTCAGAAATCAGCCTATGTGGCTTTACAGGTTTTTATTTATTCTTCAGAAAACATTTGCCCTGGCTAGTGCAAAAAATTTGTGTGGGCTGAAACAAAAATGGCAGTGAAGTTATCAGAAAGTGTTCTACTCACTGCATTGGGAACAGCTTCAGGCACATTAAACTCACGTTCCATTACATCTCCTTCATTTGCAGTATGGTGATGGAGGAAAGGGATTAATTTCATATCCCTTCAAGCCTTCTCTGTCAGTAAGCAGTTGGTAACATTTGATTCTCTTCTCCTTGGGTGGTTAATTTTTACTGGCAGTAGGGAAATGTAATTACCTTCATTTTGGTATAGTTCTAGGCCATACCTATGCTCCCAAACATACCAAGTGCATCAAGACTGCTTACCAAAGGAATTTCAACATATATATATTAAAATTATATATTAGATTCAGCAATTCCTTTTCCCCTACAGCAACAAATCTGGCTTTTATGAGCTAGTATTGTATGAAATATAAGCTGTGCATTCACATACAGAGAATTCCTTTTCAGAATTGTAGTTTTTTGCCCATTTTAAATCCATTTTCAGACTATGTCATCTAATAAGTACCAGATCCCAATTTATGTTCAGGTAGAGTATTAGCATTCTTGGAACTCTATCTCATTATTGCACCCTGCCTATATAAGACGAACATTTTTCTTCAAACACGGATGTCAACCTATATTGATGAGACTCTCCCACTCCTAATAATGGGTAAGAAATCTTTCAACAGCCCCTGCATAGAAATGCATAGTCCATTCCGTAATGAGCCATTCAGCATCCACATGAAAAGCTTGCAAGAAAACTACCTTCTCCAAAAGCTAAAATGACATATTAAAACTTTAAAAACTTGGTATTTTATCAAAGAATATTAGAGCATTCTCTAAGGCTTAGAGCAGAGCGGCACATGCAGAGCCCTGTGTGTGCAATCTCTTACCTCTCCTCCAGTATGATGTGAAGGCCACCATTTAAAATTGCTTATTAACTTTTTAGCTTACAGAAGACCAACCCAAAACTGCTCAAGATTGCACAGTGTCTGTGTATGATCCTTGATTTAAAAGCTTGTTCACTTTTACTGCAAAGTACCATCATCTTCCATTCGTTTTCCTTCTTTTGCTTTGCTGTTGCAATGGACAGGGCTGCTGCTTCAGGGAACCACTTGAGAATATTGATATGGAACAACTGGAGAAAGAATTACCTGCAAAAGAGGAATTCCAGAGGCCATCTGGTCCCTGCCCCACACTGATGCAGAGACACCCCTGTCAGATCAGTGCCCAGTTGCTTCTCAAAAATTTCTGACAGAAGTTATTCCAAAACCTCCTGTATATCTGTTGTTATATGTCTTGAGAGTTGACTTTTTTTCTCCAAAATCAGACTTACATCTTCTTTTCTGCAACTGAAATGATTACTTTCTGTCAGCTGTGGAAAACAACTGGACATGGAAAGCAACCAATTGTTACACTCTTCACAGTTATCTTTTACATATTAGAAATGCTGTGTTACATCATGTTATGATGTCCCCCACATCTGTCCTCTCCTCCTTAGACTAAACAAAGGCAATTCCTTCAACCTGCCCCTCAGAAGATGAAATCTTTGAGGCATCCCTCTTATTAATGGTGCCTTCCAGCTTTTGGCATGCTCTAGTTCATCCACACTTTTCAACCCTTCTCAAGCTGGTATAGCTGAAAAGTGGTGATATTGCCCGAAGGAAAAACACCTTCTCATGGGATCCTGGGCACCACTGAAGACCCAGAGCCCACGCAGAAGCCATGTCTCTGCCATCCAGCCCTTCCCCTCCCAACACCAGTCTCAGCTGATCCCCACAGCCAGTGCTGTCTCCAGGCAGCAGAGTGAGGGGACACAACAAACCCTCTTGGCCCTGTCCACACTTCCCCTTTCATCCAGTGCTTTGCCTTGGAAGCTCCCTGAGCAGAACAAGTGCTGCTGAAAAAGAGTCCTCCTTACCAGCCCCCATGACCCTGCTCAAGTGAAGGGAAGAGAAGGGCAACACACCTGGGAGATGCTTTTCTTTATGAAACATATCATTTTACATGGATCAGAGGGTGTATTTAAGGAATACTGTGTCTGTCTTAAATGGGCCACAATGAGTGAGGGAAGCTTTAAGGTTTTGTCCCTGACCTGTGGTGGGTAACACCTGGAGACACAGCTGATGTTCCTAGTGCTGGCAGGTCTGCAG
Organism: Scolopax mira; assembly: GCA_004320125.1. NCBI lineage: Eukaryota > Metazoa > Chordata > Aves > Charadriiformes > Scolopacidae > Scolopax > Scolopax mira. Next base: position 19,961 of record BJBW01000912.1, read on the forward strand.
AGGTCCTGGCTACCACTTCTTTTCCTGTTTTCTTCTCAGGTAGAGTGAAATTCTGCTGGGAAACACCAGGTGTTTTGTTTGCAGCGTATACACCAGTGACTACAGAGAGGAACATGGGGAAACAGGCTGCCCAGGGAGGTCGTGGAGTCCCCTTCTTTGGAGATTTTCAAGACCCACCTGGATGCAGTCCTGAGTAATATGCTCTAGCTCTAGGCAATCCTGCTTCAGCAGGGGAGTTGGACTAGATGATCTCTATGGTCCCTTCCAACTCTAAAAATAATTCAGTGAAATTCAGTGAAATTTCACCTCGCTCTGGGCAAAATAAAGATCCAGGTGGTAAAAGGCAAAAAAACAGAACCAAACCCAATATTTTTATCTGGATGCTAATTTCGTTGCAACAAAAGGATCTTTTTTAATACAGTGGCCACAGATCAGTCACCAACAACGAGGCATCTAGTGCCATCTGCAATGTCCTACAGATCTCTCCAGATGACAGATGCTACTCCACAAGGGTACAGCCCTCCCACGGCTGTATATTCTCCAGTCTCACACAGATGTCTCGACTACCAAAAGCAGCCAAAATGACACCATGTTCAGGCAACTTAATCAGTCTCTGTACGTCATCTGCTTGCAGAGCTGCACAAAGAAGAAATCCTACAAGATACAAATTAATGTCAGTTTAGTTCATTAATTTTAGACGTTATTCTGCTTCTACAGGCCAAACAGATTTCTAGCGCCTCACCTTACGCAGCTTTATGCTTCCTGATGATCTGTAAGTGTAAGTATGATTTCCTGTCTTTGTCCAGTAATAGAGGAGTTCATTAACCTCTCATTTGAGTCACTCTCTGGCCCAAGTACCTTTTTGCTCTATAAATCATTCCATAAGATCCAAGCATAGTTAATTACAGCAAAGAATGATAATCAAACCTAAAACATACTTCCATGAAAGTTTCACTGAAGGAACTAAGTGTAAAACTGAGGCTTTGCTCTGCATCTGGACCAGCATCTGATTATCATCTGTTCTTCCAAGCACGCTTCTGCCAACTTCCTTGTCATCTCTGTAACTATGTAAGGATGTATGTACAGCCTTACTAATCTCTATCTATAGTTAAATAAAAGATAGACACACCCCCCAGACTCCAGGATTGTCAATATGTGAATAAATACAAAGGGCCAGGAAGGAAGTTTACGCACCAAATGTTTGAATATCTATAACTTTCTTTATTACTCAATATGTTTTTGATTGCTTCAACTAACTCTCTACAAGACACCACACATGCTCAGCCCAGAAGGTAGCAGAACAGCCCGCTCAAACAGATGTTCCACTTCAGGACATGTATCTTCCATCTCACTCTATGGAAACATCACTTTGATGGTTTAAAACACAGTCCTCCTGTTGTCTTAGCCACAGAAAGCGGAAGAACACACAGAAGTGCAAACCCAACTTTAGGGCAGAGGAGCATCCACAAGGGGCCCAGCAGAAACCCAGGGCCATGTGGTTGAGACATCACCAATCTGCACTAGCAGTGGTAACAATAGAGACATGATCCAGTCCACACCAGCTGGCCATGCAGCCGGGAAAATCCCTTGTAACTGGAATGTTATCTCCCCTACTAGAGTCAGCATAGGACAACGTCTTTAGGTCACACTGTGCAGCCAAAAAAGCCAACCGAAAGCCATATATGGCTGTGTAATAGTGACCATAGCACAAATTTGTGCATGCCATCTGAAGGGGTTAGGGGAAAGTTACAGACCACATGGGTTTTTCCTTTCCTGCTCCTGTGCTTATAAAATTGAGTCACAGGGAATTCCTCCAGGCTGGCCAAGGGCAAGAAATATCCCCATTATACACATAATGGGAAGTCCTACTGACCAACACTTTGAGATATCTCAATATAAATTGTGAGACGAACAGGGAAGGATGATTTCTCTCAGTGTTCCTTTACAGTTATGTGTTCTTTCATAGCAAAACCGTATCATTTCTCTCAGCAGATAACCCAAAATGTTTTTCATAGTCTCTATGGTGAAAAACACTTATTAACATGCATAAATTGCAATGTATAAAATTACAGCTTCTAATTGAAAACTGTCATTGATACAAGTACGTTGCTGGAAAGGGAAATATGGTTTGTGATACTAGCAGTGTTGAGCCCCATAGTGGGCTGTTCCTTCCTAATGTTTTTATACATACAAAGCATACACCCATTAGCAAGCTACAGTAATCAAGTAGGATACAACTATAGTTACCAATTATTGCAATTGAGCTAGTACTGCGAACATGCTCTCCCAATCTGCATTCAGGCATACAGACTTTCCCCTTTAGGTTTGATGCTTATGCTTACGTGTGAAAAAACAAGAGCTCTGCTTTTTATATGATTTGCCTTTCTATGTTATCTGCAGAATACAAGAATAGCAGCAGGGTTGAACCCCTCCAGCATGACTCAGAGAGCTAAGAAAAGCCACCAGCCACCCTGCTAATGTGATGAGAGCTGCTAACTGCTTCCCTGCAAAAAGCCTCCCCCGTGTTTATATATCTCTGCTCACTGTCTTCATGCCATCTCTCCCACATGTTTATATATACACACAGTGGGGATGAGCATGTCACAAAAAAAAAAGTGGCCTCAGTGAAGTTAATCGTCATACCCTTGGTGAGTTACACAGGACAAGGTTTTGCCTCAGGTCTTGAAGTCAATGTGCCTGCGTAGAATTACATCTAAACCACAGGCCTGATCATAGCGTGGGGTGTTTGCATTTCAGTTTACCCCGGAGGGAATCCCAGGAAAGTCAGTGTGCTGTGAGTTTGACACAGTCTCCATCCATCACCAGTCCCCTGGCTGAGGCATGAAGAAAGTGCTGCGATCCATGGCCAGACCACTTCCCCAAGTACTGCAGCCCAGCCTTTAACCAGGTTTGCTGTTCCAGTAGGCACAGGATCCCCCAGTGTCTGTTCACCCTGTAACCCCGTTTATTGCTAGACCCATCTTAAAGGGAAAAGAAAAAGATCTATTTATTCTCACAGAAGGCAGGGGGGGTGTAATTTATTTATGGAACTGGGAACAAAGTTAAAAAAAAAAAAAAAAAGAAAAACCCAAACCCAAACAAACAAAAGAAAACCTATTGGTAACATAGTGGTAACAGCCACCTGAAGTATTTCTCTGTCCTCATCTGCTCTGTCAGGACTCGCTTGCAGATATTGCCATCATGGATAAATTGTCACTAGCAAATACCTATCAGAGTGTTATTTTGGAGACCCTGCTTCTTCCTCTCCTCACAGTCCCCTGTTTTTAAGCTTTCTTAAAAAAAAAAAAAACCAAACAAAAAACAAAAAAAAACCCCAGAACCTGTAAATAGTGACCAACTTTCAAAATTTGTCCCATCTCCCCAGTATTCCCCTTTTCAGCTATTAACACCAGAGTTTGCACTGTATTTCTTCATTCTTACTTCATTGCTTTCTTCCCCTCCTGCCGGTCAGTGGAGACAGGTCACTCATGTCCAGCTTGGTGGCATCCTGGCTAAAATCTTGGTCTCAGGCATCCAGTGGGACCAGAGGAGGTTGTGTTGCCCCTCCATGCCCAAGGATAAAGCACAGTCATTCTGACTCAGCAACCCTTCAGAGATGCTCATGCAACCCAACCATACAGCGGTACCCGACGCCCTCCCCTCCACTTTTCTGCTCATAAACCCATTACTGACCAGCAAAACACAACAGATCAAAAACCTACCCATAGTGCAGGGAGTCCATGTTTCTCTAATTAGGGCACCTTCACAATATCTCCGTTTTTAACTGCTATGGCAACAGGCATGGACACTGGACACGAACAAATCAAATAGAATGGGAGGGGAGGCTCTGAAACAAACAGAAACACCACATTACACGAGTGGACTATGCTAAACGATGCAAAAGCCAGTGAGCCTGGAATTGATTTAATAAGTGACATGCAACAAGTACAAATGTCTTGTGCCTAGAAAATAGGGTGAGAAGTATAAAGACTTACCAGCTGAATCTTGGTACGTTGTATCCCATGTAATTGTCTTAACATCTTGAAGTGCAGATGCGTTGGTTGAAGTAACCAGTGTTTGCTATCTACAGCAAACCCAAGCAATTACTCTTCAATGTAAAAAATGTGTTTAAAGCAAATTCAGGGCAGTGCAGCAGTGCTAAAGGGGTTTCTGTTTCTCACACCTGCAGTGTTTTCCTGAAGGATTTCTAATGTCTGGCTGCACTCACTTGCCAGGCCAAGCACTTCATCCACTCCAAAAACCAGGAGGCAAATGTCAATGACAAAAGTTCTTCTAAAGCAGGATGGGCAAGCAGGAGAAAATGAAATACAGCTCTTCATCTGCAGTTACAGACAAATGTAGATACAAAAATCAAAATAATGCAAGGCAAGTGTATTTATTTCAAGAGAAAAGGACATTCTCCTAACAACACCCACCTGTTTTCCAATTCCTCTTCCAGTTTCTCTCCTCTAGAGGTTGAAATTTAGCTACTACAGAACACCACAGAGACTCTCCCTCACAGCTGCAAACTATTTTTTTTTTTTTATTTATACTTAGGCCCTCTTGTCAGTCGTCATACAGAGAAGGCGGCACATTTTCTTTTTCCAGGCCAAGGGTGCACTTCTGGGTGTGACATAGGCCAGATGCAGCCCTTTCATAGAGAAACAGATTCAAGTTGAATCAAATGGTGTGAGGGAAAATCACATAAGACACTCCACACTGGTCGCTATCTTGGGTCAGACAAAAAGAGCATGAAGGGGAAGAGAAAGCTCAGTCTTACCCCTTTTGGCTCAGTTTGGCCTGACTAGTGCCATTTAAAGCAATTGCACTATATTATTTCAGGGAAAGTCCATTAAGGTCACGAGGTGACTGGAACTGGTGAACAGGTCCACGTTCGTTCAGCTTCAGTGGTCTCCGGTTACTCCATCCTCTCCAACCAGCATTTGCTCCCACCCTGCCCTGACCCCTCACAGACAAAAGTCAGTAGAAAGCTGCCAGGGTTTACCCTTCTTTAAGATTATGTTGCTTTTCTCTCACTTACACTAGCAGAATAAAAAATCTGGGAATTTTTTGCACTAATATCCCTGTGGAAAATGTGAATAGATTTTGTCAGAATCATAGGAACAAATGTTCACAATAATTTGGCTTTGATTTATGGGGATGATGATTGTGTCAGTGAGAGTAAGTAGATGTTTTAATTTTCACCAGTAGCAAGATTAAGTCTGAAGAGTTAAATATATTCCAACACATACGCAGACACACAGGCACACACATTCACATACACCCCTGCCTACAGAATTTGACCTGTTTAATTTAAAGTATATCAGACTAATTTGCCCTTAGGTCTACAAACAGTTCATCTGTGAGGACATCAATATGCATTAAGTAGTATAGAGAATTAAATGTAAAAAACCCTGTACTGGCATCACACAAGAACAGGCACCAATACCGTAAAGAGCTGAGCAAGAAATGAACTCCCCTTGTGGGAGCAGACAGGGATGTGATTTTTCTTTCAAAGCCATATTTGCCTCTTTTTAGGATCCTATACATTCAATTCACTCGGAGCTGTTTCGTTCCAGCAGTGGGTGTTGCACAACTTGCCACACAGCTGTTGTCATTTAATAACAATGGATTATTATAACAAAACAAATAGCCTATTAGTTCACATCCTGGTTTATTTTCACGCCTTACTCTTTAGAAAACCAATAGGCAGCTGCTCTGTGACTTTAAACTGGTCCTTATTCATTTCCTACAAGGTGTGCCTGGACACCAAAATGTATTATGCATGTACACCAACACAAAGGAGTCTCGTTCTTGCATTGAGCGTGTGAAAATAATACATTGGATCTGATGGTTATATAAATAGTAGTAATTATGCAGAAAACAGCCCATGTTCCCTTGGTAATGGCACCTCATTAATTTTGCTGAAATCTCCCTAAATTATAGCAATGAATTCTGCTGTCAGGTTTTGGTTGGGTTTTTTGTTTGTTTGTTTGTTTGTTTTTCCCTTTCACGAGCAAATTGTGCCATAGAAAAGTAAGAAGGGAACGTTTCTGCTGCATTGCAGTGGACAAATTGCCCATCAGATAAAACAGCAGTGGGAGAGAGGAAGAGCTGTGATGGATAGTATACACTAAAATTGTGCTTGCTAACAGCTGTAGAGAAAGTAGTTTTGACAAAAAACTTTTGACAAAGTTTTTGACAAAAAAATTAATTAAGTAATTCCAGAAGTGGTGGAGCCCAGTTTCCAATGAATTTTTGCCTTGTAGGTAGTTAAATTGCATGAAGACTCTAGCATGAACTCGTTGTGTCAGCAGATGTGAGAGAACACTCTGAGGAGAAAGAAATAACATGAATTTTGATTTAAAATGCAATTAGCTAGTGTTTTATTTTTTAGTAGTAACAAATGTCAGATAATGTCCTTAAGAACCAACCACTGACATAGGAGAGGATTCTTCATGTATTACTGTCCCCATGCATCGTGCAGCTGAAAGTCAGCCATGGAACACAAATCACTGGAGGCCTTGAAGACAGACAGAGCATCTCTTCAGTCTCCATGACTGACAGTCTCCACTAGTCTGGCAACTAGTACGATTTGAGCTCAGGCTGGAATATCTCTTTCCCTCAATAAGGAGATGAATGAAAATGCAGAGCATTTGAGATGCTTCAGCAGTCTGTCAGATTGAGTTGAAATTGAACTGCAAGTTTGAACTGAGAAGGGAACTGATGGTGGACAGATCTGTGCAGCAATGGAGAACGAGTACAGTCACTTCAGAAACCAGGCTAATAAAGAGATATATACATTTTCATGATTGTCACCTTTCTGATTCCAGGGCTAGCTGGAAATAGTATCACCAAGCTGATGGTCTCTACATAAAAGTCTACATGTATTCATCTCAACCTCTCTGTCTCTGCTTTGGAAGTCCAGGGCTTTAATAGGTGTGTTTCTCTTCAACGGCCAAACACTAGCCTTCTACTCTCTGAAATTAAATGTCACATAGATTTTCACATAGAAAACTGCTCCTACTCAACAGGTAAAAGGAGTAGCTAATCTCAGGATAAGACAACATTGGCAGGTGCATCATAATAGATTGATTATCTTGTGTGCTGAAATGGTCAATGAAAATGTAGCTCAGTATATGTGGCCTGTTTTTACAGTGCAGCCTGGGAACTGGAAGTCACAGAGACTCCTCTCTCCTCATGCATGGAGACAGAGCAAGCAGCTACTCCTCCAATGGTGTTGAACTCAAACAGCCTCAGCACTTTTCAAAACATAATTATTTCAAAATATAATTATTTCAGTCTTTATTCACACTTTCAAAAGACTATGAAGAGGCATTTTCAAAGACTAAGAACAGGTTCAAAGCTGGTTTGATTCCATTTACAAAATATTGTCTAGATAACTAACTGCTAATAAATAGTCTACAAATCCCAGTTGTGTGGAAAATTTTGTCCTTTACTACTCTTTATGAAGTCCTACAAAGGGTTTCCTTTGATTTGCATTTGGGAGCAGGGGGGAATTGTTATTGTAGAGCCTCCTATATACAACTAGCATTGATTGTTAACTAAAGTGTTTCTAATGCATTTCATTTTGATCTCTATACTACTGGATGCAGCAATAGGAAGAGCTGATTGTGTTAATTCACCTTTGGTGCCCTGCTGCACATACAGAAGCATACAGACTCAACTGCCATTTCTCTAGCTTGCAACTTCAGTTAGTTATCAGTGTGTTTCTGATCATTATTTTTTACAATCCTTCATTAATTTTACCTCGTCTAACTTTTTAGCTCCTGGTGAGGAAAGCACCAAAGGAATCCCAAGAATCAGTTATTTCATGAGTTTCCCTCACTCCCAGCTGTGTCACAGCTTTTACCCTGTATGGTTCGCATAGCTGAAAGTGTTGATGAATGCTTTAGTATTCATGTATGCCGTGCCTTTCTGTCTCTTGCGGTCGGCAAGCTGCAGCTATATAATGTCACTGCTTTATTTTATTCTGCCTTATTCATTTCTTTCATAAATTGCATGCCTGTGATATGTTTTTCTAAACACTTCTCAACAAATATGACTGTGCTACAGAGTCTTGATACACTAAATAGTTAATAAAACAGTAAAACAAGTATTGAAATATAATCTGAAAAAAAAAAAAAGAGCACAAAATTTGTGTAGATGAAGTAATTGGCATGAGTATGTGGTATTTCTAAAAAGGCCAGTGAGAAGGTTGGAGAACACGAGGGAAACACCTGGGCCACTTCTCCTTTCTACTGCGCTGCTAGAAGTGTGCAATTTATTAGAGCCAACATACCTGTACAGCCAGGTCATCACCTTCAAACTCAGTTAATCTGATATTTAGAAATATTGAGCAGAAGTAGACTAGAGGTAGGAGTTCTTACTGCCTGTAAAAAACAGTGTTTTCTAAATTAATCCCCAAGTAGGAAAAACATCACTCAATGCCTTTCTTACTAGTGCTTTCAAATTATTCTCCTATTTCATTGTATTTGGTTTACATGGCAAAGTTTTCATAGTAGGCAAGCAACAGGGGCAGCTCCTGTGAAGAGACACCAGAAGCTGCCCCCATGATG